>CM032228.1:256397500-256617500 GCA_019009955.1 Riptortus pedestris
CAGTTAATATTCAAGATAGAGAATAAATGTATAGAACAATATTTATAGTAAATTTAATTTGCAATAAGATTGATTCTGTAATATTTTTCGATCCGACGTATAGTAACGGGGATATTTCGAATTTTCGAAAATCCTCCCCTCTAACCCCCCCCCTCCCACTGGTCCGATTTCAGTTCAGCGGTTAACGAACTTGATCTTTCTTTTTACATAAAACGACTAAATATAGAGTTTGGTAACGATCAAACAACAACAGACAAATATATAGATAGATAGATAGATAGATAGATAGATAGATAGATAGATATATATATATAATATATATATATATATAATATATATATTATATATATATATATTATATATATATATACAGTTTTGAACGGACCTCATTTTCTTCATCTACTAGGTAGGATCGATGGACATTTGAAGAAAAATGTCGAATATTCCGTCATGAGTACAACCTCAATAGCTGATTTCCCTTAAGGGAAATCTGCTAATATATATATATATATATATATATAATATATATATATATATACTAGCAAAGGTACCCGGCTTCGCCCGGGAATTCATTTGAGGCTGAATGAAGATGGTATATTTTTGGCAAGGCTTTACTTTCCACAATATTTTTTTTTATTTCCCTGTCCCAGTGTTTAGAATTTATACCCGTCGTTACTGTGGATTTGTTAATAATAAAATTATTTGTTATTTAAGACTTCACTGTCCTCAATATTTTTATATTTCTAGTCCTCTGTGTATGTAGTTTTTTTTTATAAAGTGATGGGCCATATAATTCATAATCCTAGAATGTATTCTATCTTCCAAACCATGTATGAATGTTTCTTTCCCTTCATGCGGTACAATGTCCAATGGTGACAGCTGTTTTAGGTACGTCATAGCCTCTATTAAAACACTCTTTCATAAGTCTCGATTGTAAACTGTGTATTCATATTGGTTTTCAGTAAAGTATATCATAATACATTAACGGAGCAGAGTTAATAAATACCAGAAATACCTGAGTGCACCTCCCTAGCGTTTATTCTAGTAAATTATTTATTTATGATAATTAAAGAAATTCACATTCCTGAGAATAATAATACATTGCTATAAGCATCAATTAACATGTAAACATAGACCAATATGAGGTCGGAAGGGAAGCGGCAGAACTGATAGGACAAAGGAAGTAGCTCGACACTTACATAGCCTCAGTGCAGCCAACCTGCAATGCATTTTGGATAGCTATCCTCTAATACATTCAAATATATTAAAAAATCATATTACATTATCTTCACAATTCTAAAACTGTTTCAAATATTTTTCACGTTTTAATTAAATACACTTAGAGAAGGGTGGGGGCAGTATACCTTATTTGGTGCAAACTGTTACTGGCGTTAAAAAATAACATACTTTTGAATTATTAAGGATAAAATTCTAACATGGATTTGAATTAACTTATCCAGGTGAGATACCTGGGTAGTTCATATTGGAATGTATTGTTGAGCATATCAATATTTCTAAGCAAATTACTTGCTTCATACCTTATTTTACAAAAAAAAAAAAAAAAATTATAAAACAAAATTTACACTAATTAAAAAAGTAAACAACTTATGTTATGTGCACGATTGCCAAAAACCAAATAGACGATGAAATATCGCGAATTTTTATTTCAGGCATCCCGCATAACCCCCATTCCCCTTGGAACCTAAAGGTTTTAGTATAGCTTATAGTCATGGAAGAATTAATGCTAATTTACATACCGAGTGTTGTTAAGTTCGGTTCTACCGCTAGTGCCCAATAAAATAGTTGCCCCCGCTTTAGTTTTTAGCTTATATCTCGTTTATACTTTGTTATAAAAGAAAAGTGTATATAACAAAAGTTACTCTAAATAACAAAATAAACAACTTTTGTTATGTTCATATTTGCCATGAAACCAATACGAAACGAAATATCGCTATTTTTAATTTCTGGCATCCCTCATAACCCCCACTCTTGCCCGTCCCTAGAAATGTTGGTATGGCTTGTTATAATGAAAGCGTTAGTGCTATCACATATGCCGAGTTTTATTTATTTCGGTTAGATCTTTTGTCCCAAATAAAATTGTTCACTTCCGCTATAGGTTTTAGCGTATATCTCGTTTATAATTCGGTATACGAAAAAAGTGTATATAACAAAAGTTACTCTAAATAAAAAAAATAAACAACTTTTGTTATGTTCATATTTGCCGAAAAACCAATAGGAAACGAAATATCGCTATTTTTAATTTCTGGCTTCCCTTATAACCCCCACTCCTGTACGTCTCAGAGAATTTTAATATAGCCTAAAGTCTAAGTTGGGTTAGTAGTAATATACATACCAAGTTTTCATAAAATTCGGTTCAGCCGTTTATGCGTGAAAAGGTAACAAACAAACAAACAAATAAACAAACAAACAAACAAACAAACAAACAGACACCAAAGAAACAAAATGCAGATATGGTGTCTATGACATGTGAAACGAAAAGTTATCGTGAAAATTTCGGGAAAAAAATCAATGTACAGACAGAGGTTACAATTTTATATATATAATATATATATATATATATATATATATATTGTATATATATATATACAGTTTTGAGCGGACCTCATTTTCGTCATCTAGTAGGTAGGATCGATGGAGATTTGAAGAAACATTTCGAAAATTCCGTCATGAGTATACAACCTCAATAGCTGATTTCCCCCAAGGGAAATCTGGTAATTAGATGAGTTGAAGTCCGTGTTTTAGCACATATTCCTTAAGGGAAATCAGCTATTGAGGTCGTACTCATGACGCGATTTTGGAAATATTTCTTCAAGTGTCGATCGATTCTACCCAGGAGATGACGAAAATCCGAGGTCCGTTCCAAACTGTATATATATATATATATATATATATATATATATATATATATATACACCCTGGGTAGGATCGCTCTAGCAGTTGCCATTTTTGTTTAATCATTATCAAACTCGATATTTCATCTTTTTTATGTAAAAAAAAGACCAAGTACATTAATGGCTAAAGTCCAACCAGTGAGAGAGGGAGGGGGGTTGATCCGACTTATGATTCGAAAATTGTGTAGAACCAATCTTATTGCAAATTTAATCTACTTTAAATGTTCTTATATACGTTTTTAGCTGATTTCCCTTAAGGGTAATCTCTGTAATTTCCCTTAAGTATCTCCGTTATTATACGTCGGATCGAAAATTTGTATAGAATCAATCTTATTGCAAATTAAATTTACTATAAATATTGTTCTATACATTTATTCTGTATCTTGAATATTAACCGAGATATTTGCATTTGTATTCTGTATGTGGTCGGCAGGAGTCGGCTGTCCGAATCGGTACGGGAATTTCCACCGAGAGCTCTGGCGGCCGTTTCCATAACTATTCGTCCCTCTTGAATAGGTTTAGAGATAAGATTTATCTACTGAAAAACGTCACGTGGGAAATCTGCTTAGTTTACGCAGCCCCTGCGTGACGGACTTTTTCACTATCTAAATTCATGACGAACGTGGAAAACCTTCTTAGTTTACGCAACCCCTGCGTGACGGACCTTTTTCACTATCTAAATTCATGACGAACTTGGAAAATCTTCTTAGTTTACGCAGCTCCTGCGTGACGGACTTTTTCACTATCTAAATTCATGACGAACGTGGAAAATCTTCTTAGTTTACGCAGCCCCTGCGTGACGGACTTTTTCACTATCTAAATTCATGACGAACGTGGAAAATCTGCTTAGTTTACGCAGCCCCTGCGTGACGGACTTTTTCACTATCTAAATTCATGACGAACGTGGAAAATCTTCTTAGTTTACGCAACCCCTGCGTGACGGACTTTTTTAATTGTAGTATACTGCATCTATTATTGTCATAAGCGGTGGATGGATCAGATGATTAGCTGCTTCTTGGAATAAATGATTTTTTGTTAAAAAAGTAAATAGCCTTTTATTGCCTTCATCATCGTCTTGATGGAGTTCTCTCTGTTATCTTGCTTAACGGTTCAAAGCTGTTCTTGGAAGATTGTATTTTAGCTGAATTCCCTAAGAGAAATCAGCTATCGAGGACGTACTCATGGACGTAGTTTTAAAAACATTTCTTCAAATGTCCATCGATCGAGAGATAACGAAAATGAGGTCCGATCAAAACTATATATATATACTAGCCCAGATACCCGGCTTCGCCCGGGAATTGATTGAGGCTGAATGGTGATGGTATTTTTTTTGGCAAGGCTTTACTTTGCACACTATTTTGACATTTACCCGTTCCAGTGTTTAGGGTTAATACCCGTCGTTTCTGTGGATTTGTTAATAATAAAATTTGTAATTTCAGGCCTCCCTTATAACCCCCACTCCTGCCCGTCCCTAGAAATGTTAGTATGGCTTATTATAAGGATGGCGTTAGTGCTAGTACACATACCGAGTGTTTTATTTAGTTCGGTTGAGTCTTTTGTGCCAAATAAAATTGTTGACTCCCGCTATAATTTTTAGCGTATAACGCCTTTATACTTCGGTATACGACGATATTGTATATAACAAAAGTTTCTCTAAATAACAAAATAAACAAATTATGATAATTAAGGCGTCAGTGCTAATACACATACCGAGATTTATTTAATTCGGTTCAGTCTTTTGTGCCAAATAATATTATTGACTTCCGCAGTAGTTTTTAACGTATAACTCATTTATACTTAGGTATACGACAAAAGTGTGTATAACAAAATAAACAACTTTTGTTATGTGTATAATTGCCGAAAAAGAAACAGGGAACGAAATAGCGCTATTTTTAATTTCAGCCCTACCTTATAACCCCCACTCCTGTTCGTCTCAGAGATTATTAACATAGCCTAAAGTCTAAGTTAGGTTAGTAGTAATATACATACCAAGTTTCATAAAATTCGGTTCAGCCGTTTATGCGTGAAAAGGTAACAAACAAACAGACACGAAAGAAACAAAATGCAGTTATGGTGTCTATGACATGTGAAACGAAAAGTTATCGTGAAATTTTGCGAAAAAAATCAATGTACAGACCGAGGTTACAATTATATATATATATATATATATATATATATATATATATATATCCTGGGTAGGACATTTGAGGTATGTAGAGAAGTATTTGAGTCAGTTTGAATCTGTATAAGTAAGAGTTTGTATTTCTGTGTCCAGTTAGTATTTGTGTTAGATAAACTGTATGTTGGGATAGTGAGGTATTGGTTTTTAAAACTGGGATATATAATTTTATATCTAGCCCTTTATCTGTTTGATACAGCTCCTGTTGGCACGAATTAATACCGTTTTTCTCTTAGTAAATATTTTAACACTGTTACAAGTGTAATGTTTTTGTAAATTACCCATTCACTACTTTTAGAGATACTTTTGGCTTGGATATCGACTATTTCATTGCTTACAGTTCCTGCATGTACCTTGACCCATTTGAAGTGAATGAAAGTCAGCCTGTTTTTTAATTGTGTTATATTATGTTGAATGTGTTCTATATTTTTTATTTATTTTATTCCAATATACGGAATCTGCTATTGTCATTAGCGGTAGATGACACTGTATTTCTGGGAACAAACAAGTTCCAGTTTAAAATGCAAAAAGCTTTATTATGTCTTCGTCGTCTCTAAGGATTTCTCGGTTTGAAGTTCAAAGCTCTTCTTGCAAGATGGTATTTTTTTACAATTGCGTAGAAGATGTGAGACAACCAGATGGGCATTACAACAATCGCAGGTGGGTTGGAATATGCCTTTCAATAAATGAATATATGTTAATTTTGTGTGTCCAATTCGGATCCGTGTATGAACAACCTGATCTTTTCGGATTTATTAATCATCGCTCTGTAATATCTTTGATTTGTCGCAGTTTTTTGTCATGTTTTTTTCGGCCATTCTAACATCCACCCCTTTGAAATATGAGCTTTTGAAACTCTCGTTCCCAATGATCTCGGTAAACGAAGGTGTTCTATATATTGGTCGTGGTTTTTATTAGCAGATTTTCCTTGAGGGAAATCAGCTATTGAGGTCGCCCTCATGACGGGAGTTTCGAAAAATTTCTGCAAATGTCCATCTATCCTACCCAGGAGATGACGAAAATGAGGTACGTTCAAAATTATATATATATATATATATATATGTCTGTTAACGCTCTAGCGGTCACAATTTTTGTTTGATCGTTACGAAACTCGATATTTAACCGTTTTATGTAAAAAGAGAGATCAAGTTCGTTAACGGCTGAAATCGTACCAGAGGGAGGAGGGTATAGAGGGGGATTTTCGAAATATCTCCGTTATTATGCAACGGATCGAAAAATTGTATAGAACTGATCTTATTGAAAATTAGATTTACTATAAATATTGTTATATACACTTATTCTCTATCTTTAATATTAACTGAGATATTTGCATTTTTATGAAGTCTGTGGTCGGGTGTTGTTCGGGTTAGTTCGGCCGTTTTCGTAAGTCGGCTCTGGCGGAAGCTTCTAACCTAACCTGTAGTTTCTAACCTTCGTTACTTTGTGAGATTAATGCAAATACGTTCTGTTCATCCGCCCCTCCCCCCTTCTTTAGTTCTTGGAGTACTAAAATTTGATTTATTAAAATATAAATTATTCTTACAATTCAGAAGCCGTTTCAGTTGGGAGTTTATTAAAATTAACTGAAAGATTTCTCATTACCGTTTGTATTATCTTATGGTGGTGTTGTGTTACCAGTATGCAGATTTCCCTATTGCTAAACTTCACATAGGAAATCTGCTTAGTTTACGCAGCCCCTGCGTGACGGAGTTTTTTTAATATTTTGTGTTATGTCATAGCAACCTTTAGAGTTTTTAAATTTCGCAATAAATGCTTATATGGGAGTCTCAATAAGTGCATTTCAAGAGGCGATGCAAATATACGGATCGATTACGCACTACTTATACATGCATGAACTGCATACACAGTGCCTTATCGTGCACGCAACCACAAATGTTTTTCTCCACTTGCATTATGAATTTCTCCGAGTGCATTCTATCAATTCACAGAGAGAAAAGCACACTATATCAGGTATTTATAACACAGATGCTCCGTTAAGGGAAATACTACCGTTGAGAAAACCAGTTTTCCCGTTTGAGAACCACTATAGGTTTTCCATTATGGGTAGAACTATAATTTTTCAGTTAAAAGAAGTACTGAAGAAGTACTTTCCTTCAAGGAAAGAACTATCATTTTTCCGGAAAGGGAATCACTATTGGTTTTCCGTTCAGGGAACCACTGCATTTTCTCCGTTAAGGGAAGTACTATAGGTTTTCCATCAAAGGAACCACTAAATTTTTTCCGTTAAGGTAAGTACTATAGTTTTCCCGTTAACCCTTTCTACTCCAATGTCGAGTGTCACTCGACACTGATTTTGTTCCACTGTCTAGTAATACTCGACATGGTGTAATACCTCTTTTTGCGGAAAATTTTAAAACAGGATGAATTTTTGTTACTGAAATGTTTGAGTCACGAATGAATGAAACATATTCTAGAATCGTAAGATACTATAATTCAATTAAAGCCTTGGAGTGGAAAGAGTTAAGGGAACCACTATATTTTTTCCGTTCTGGGAAGTACTATAGTTTTCCCGTTAAGGAAACCACAATAGTTTTTCCGTTCTGGGAAGTACTATAGTTTTCCCGTTAAGGGAACCACAATAGTTTTTCCGTTAAGGGAAGTGCTATAGTTTTGCAGTTAAGGGAACCACAATAGTTTTTCCGTTCTGGGCTATAGTTTTCGTTAAGGGAACCACTATAGTTTTGCAGTTAAGGGAACCACAATAGTTTTTCCGTTCTGGGAAGTACTATAGTTTTCCCGTTAAGGGAACCACAATAGTTTTTCCGTTCTGGGAAGTACTATAGTTTTCCGTTTGAACCACACAATAGTTTTTCCGTTGGGAAGTGCTATAGTTTTCCGTTAAGGGAAACCACAATAGTTTTTCCCGTTCCCTATAGTTTTCCCAGTTAAAGGGAACCACAATAGTTTTTCCGTTCTGGGAAGTACTATAGTTTTCCGTTATAGTTTTTCCGTTCTGGGAAGTACTATAGTTTTCCTGTTAAGGGAACCACAATAGTTTTTCCGTTAAGGGAAGTGCTATAGTTTTGCAGTTAAGGGAACCACAATAGTTTTTCCGTTCTGGGAAGTACTATAGTTTTCCCGTTAAGGGAACCACAATAGTTTTTCCGTTCTGGGAAGTACTATAGTTTTCCCGTTAAGGGAACCACAATAGTTTTTCCGTTCTGGGAAGTACTATAGTTTTCCCGTTAAGGGAACCACAATAGTTTTTCCGTTAAGGGAACCACAATAGTTTTTCGGTTAAGGGAAGTGCTATAGTTTTGCAGTTAAGGAAACCACAATAGTTTTTCCGTTCTGGGAAGTACTATAGTTTTCCCGTTAAGGGAACCACAATAGTTTTTCGGTTAAGGGAAGTGCTATAGTTTTCCCGTTAAGGGAACCACAATAGTTTTTCCGTTAAGGGAAGTGCTATAGTTTTGCCGTTAAGGGAACCACTATATTTTTTCCGTTCTGGGAAGTACTATAGTTTTCCCGTTAAGGAAACCACAATAGTTTTTCCGTTCTGGGAAGTACTATAGTTTTCCCGTTAAGGGAACCACAATAGTTTTTCCGTTAAGGGAAGTGCTATAGTTTTGCCGTTAAGGGAACCACTATAGTTTTTCCGTTAAGGGAAGTACTATAGTTTTCCCGTTAAGGGAACCACAATAGTTTTTCCGTTAAGGGAAGTGCTATAGTTTTGCCGTTAAGGGAACCACTATAGTTTTTCCGTTAAGGGAAGTACTATAGGTTTTTCCATTACGGGATTACTATAGTTTTTCCCTTAAGGAATTAGTACAGGTTTTCCATTAAGGGAGGAACTATAATTTTTCCGTTAAGAGAAGTACTATTGGTTCCTCGTTAAGGGAACTATTATAGGTTTACCATTACGGGAAGAACTATAATTTTTCCGTTAAGTGAAGTAATATAGGTTCTTCGGTAAGGGAACTACTATAGGTTTCTGTTAAGGGAAGAACCATAGGTTTTTCATTAAGGGGAGAAACATATTTTTCTCGGTAAGGGACCCACAGTAGGTTTTCCGTTCATGGAAGTACAATAAATAGGTTTTTCGTTCAGGGAACCCTTATAGTTGCAGGTATTATTCATAACTCTATTTTCGAAAATTCCCATAAATGTCCATCCTGCCTATGAGGTAATGAGTATGAACTTCGCTCAATATTGGTGGTCGCGATTTTGGTTTGATCATTACCAAACTCGCTATATAAAAGTTTTATCTAAAACTAAAGGTCAAGTTCTTAAACGGCTATAGATTATGAAATCACACACACACACATATTTTGGCGGTGAGTATCTACTGATTATTTTTTCACTCATAATGCCTGACCTTGAGCATGGCTGGTTAGGGGGTGTTACAACTATATTTCGAAATATCTCCATTACATAAGACCTTTCAAATTTAAAAAAGTTCTTTCTAATATTAACCAAGTTATCTGAAATTATCTTATATATATATATATATATATATATATATATATATATATATATATATATATATACCTTGATTATTAACCAAGATATTTGGATTATTTAATTTTGGCCTTCCTTAATCCCCATTCTTACTCTTACCATAATAGCAATAAGCTGTTATATTATGAAACACACTATTTTAAGCATAAATCTAGATTTTGTGCTCGTTGAACTTTTACGTTTTGAGGTAAATGTCAATATGTGGCGCAACTCCTGCGTGACTGACTTCAATTTATTCTTTCGTTTATTATGTGATAATTATTCGCGTTTTTTTTGCTTTGTAGCACAACACAATTTATGCTTTTTTTTGGTAGACAATAAATAAATGAATCAAATTAATTATGAATAACATCCAGATTAGGTTTTGTATTCTTCCAAAGGAAAACCAACATTTTTAAGTTTCATAAGTGAACATAAATAGTATTTTACCGTTGGAAAATGAAGTTTCTTGTTCTAAAATAATATATTACCATGAAAAAGTACTGCAAAAAAGGAATATCTTTTTCATTCTATAATTAAAGAAAAATATGTCTTAATAAAAGCAGCATCGAGCTCCCCAGGCACTCATCTGCAAGACAATTGCTGGCAGGTAATTCCTCTACTGTTTACCGAAGATAAAAATAAACATAGTCCAATTTACATTTTGATTAGCTCTTCAAGGGAAAAAAGTGATAAAGATAAATAAAGAGAAAACGTATCTAGCTCAATTACCTCAGGCGTAATAAAAAATAATGGGGGTTTTACTGTCGTTAGAAATATTCGTCTATTATGGTTCGTTGAAATTAATTACAGATAAACAGTACAATACACTATAACAATAAGCTCTGTGAAAACATTTCATGAGAAACGTAAAAATAAATACAGTCTAGTCTCTAAATAACAAAGATAAATTTTAATTAAATTGAGGTTGTAACAACAATGAAATTCCTTTCATATCATTTTATTAATGGAAACATCATTCTTATATTTTAAGCAAAGAAAGAAAAAAAGTCCGTCACGCAGGGGCTGCGTAAACTAAGCAGATTTCCCTCGTGAAGTTTAGTAATAGATAAATCTACATACTGGTAACACAACACCACCGTGAATAAATACAAACGGAAATAAGAAATTTTTCATCCAATTTCAATAACCTGCCGACAGGAAGCGTTAGGTTAGAAATGTAAAGAAACGGTTCTGCTCGCCTCACACCGGAAAGAAAAACAATTACTGAAATATTTTAGAATGTAACATATTAATTTTATTGAGAACTATTCACTACATCTAGTACTGTAATTAATAATGAATCAGAATAATTGTTATCTCAATCAATCAAATTTTTGTAGTCCAAAACCTTAAGACGGGGGGGCGGGGGTCGAGCCACCAGGACATATTTGAATGTACCTCGTTTAATAAAGGTCTCTTGAATACAATGTTTGGTATTTAAACTTCTAATAATGTGATTTATTATGAAGTGGAGTATTGTGTATGAAACATGAGTAGAAGAGGCAGTTTGCTGATGGCTGAAAACTGAAAAATGCAAATATCTCGGTTAATATTCAAGATAGAGAATAAATGTATATAACATTATTTATAGTAAGTTTAATTTGCAATAAGATTGATTCTGTACAATTTTTCGATCCAACTTATACTAACGGAGATATTTCGTTTCAAAAATCCTCCCCTCTAAACCCCCCTTCCACTGGTCCGATTTCAACCGTTAACGAACTTGATCTTTCTTTTTACATAAAACGACTAAATATCGAGTTTGGTAACGATCAAACAAAAATTACGACCGCTAGAACGGTAACAAACAAATATATATATATATATATATATATATATATATATATATATATATATATATATATATATACAGTTTTGAACGAACCTCATTTTCGTCATCTACTAGGTAGGATCGATGGACATTTGAAGAAAAAAATTGAAAATTCCGCCATGAGTACAACCTCAATAGCTGATTTCCCTCCAGGGAAATCTGCTAAAAGGTCTCAAGGTCCCAACACAGCCCTGTTTATAATTATCAACTGGCAGACGTTTCGCTCTAGTGGGCATTTAACACTGACACAGGAGCTGCGTACGTTTCCTACGCATGGCTGTATGAAACGGTCAACTGTCGAGTTTGGCACAGATCAGACAGACGTTATGGAGACAAGAACGGAAAATATTAATTGATGTCGTGATCACACAATTAATATCCAACAATCTCACAAAGTTAATGCTCAATGAAAATCGTGTTTGACCTCGGAATGGTTCTGAAAACTTAAATTTTGGGACGAATAAATAAATTGATGAGAAACATTAAGATATCACAATGTAAACAATTTCACTAAAAATACCCAATAGTGTCAGGAAATATGCCCTACAAAATAATGTTTTATATATATATGAAAATGTAACATCTGTCTGTACATTAATTTATTTTAGCAGATTTCAACGATTGAGGTCGTACTCATGACGCGATTTTCAAACTTTTTCTTCCAATGTCCTTCGATCCTATCCAGGAGATGACGAAAATGTTTAATCCTTATCAAACTCCATATTTAGTCATTATATGTAAAAAGTAAGATCAAGTTCGTTAACGGGTGAAAACGAACCAGGGGAGGGGTGGTTAAGAGGGGAGGCTTTTCGAAAATTCAAAACATCTCTGTTACTATACGTCGGATTTAACCACTCTTATTGATAATTAAATTTGCTATAAATATTGTTATAAACGTTTATTCTCTAACGTGAATATAAGCGATTATAAACGAGATATTGCATTTTTCAGTCTTGAGCCTTCAGCAAACCCCACTTCTACTCAAGTCATATTATCAATAAGCTGTTCTTCCATGAACCACTTCATTACAAGGTTAAATACCCAATTTGTTTTCATTGACTGAAAGATTTCTCATTACCGTTTGTATTTATTCACTTAACACTCACGATAGTGTTACCTGTGTGTATATTTATCTATTGTAAACCTTCGCCTGGGAAATCTGCTTAGTTTACTCAGCCCCTGCGTGGCGGACTATTTTAACTATTGTTCTCATTGTAATATATATATAGTAACCCCATGGAGGAGGGAATACATTTGAATACATGTTCCATCGCCACATGGCATATTACATGTACGATTATGTTTAAATACATTTTTGTTTTTAACAATATATACAAGTTAATCTAGGATATAATTAAATAGAATATATAAAAAAATAATAATAATAAAATAAAATATTAAAATAAGTAAGATAATTACAAATAAAATTAATAAATAAAATATAAATAAAAACAAATCCATTACAGTTAAACTGAACCGATGTTTAATTCGGGAGTCTATGTAAGGTAAATATATTGAATTATGATTCCCATTCCTCACAATCAACTTTACACTCTAATGCATTTTTGCTACATCCATATCTATACTTTATAAGTTCTTTATTATATTTATTAAATATAATATGAGGTGGTTCTGGCCAATTACTCCTTTTAAAATTATGTCCATTGTTAAATTTCATCTGTTTTTATTAAATGTTGAATAGTCATAAAGTATATGTAAAAACGTTTGTGTTGTCCGTGAGTCGCAAGTACATTTGTTATTGTTATGAAATTGTGGGTGACTCTTAATTGTGTTGTAGTTGTTGTGAGTTATATTCGGTATGTATTGATGTAAGCTGCAAGATTTATTACTTGCCGTCCATTCTCTGTTCCACTTATGTATAGTGTCGGAACCTAAGTCTTCAGAGACCTTGTGGAAGTTATTACAATGTAAACTGACTGAAATATTTTTCAGCGTTTTGAAATGTATTCTAAACGTTCATGAGGGAAATGTGCCTAGTTTACGCTGGCACTGCGTGACGGACTTTATAGTTTTCCATGAATACTGGAAAAAGCACAGGTCTTCCAAGAGTCGCAACAAATTCTATCGGTGGCGGTGGGAAGGAGAACCCTGCTGAATATTCAGAGGGGAATTTGGCTGTGTGAAATCCATTCAGAGCGGCAAGGATGAAAGAGATAAACCCGAATAAGGCGGCACATGAAAGAATAATGCCTCAGACTCGTGCTTAGCTATTCATGACTTGCCCTATCTCTGTCTCACACCATTTTATTAACAGGATAACGACTACAGTCAGATACACTATTACATTCCAGTCAGCTTTTATTTCAGGTAATTAACTGTTGGGTGCAGACCCATAAACTAATTATTTTAGCAGATTTCCAAACGAGAAATCAGCTATTGAGGTCGTACTCATGAAGCAATTTTCGAAATTTGTCTTCAAATTTCCATTGATCCTACCCAGTAGAAGTAGAAAATGAGATACAATGAAAATTATATATATAGAAAATTATAGGCCACCCGAAATTTTGCCAGTTTTGACAATATTGAATGTCATACTTCCTCGAAAGCAAATAAATACTGTTCTAATCCCACTGCCTTCCAGAATGGAATATCAGTAATAAGTCCTGATCCTTCTTACCATAGCATTAGCTAAAATGTAAATATTGACATGCGACAAAAGTATAGGCCAGCCTCTCAGTTCTTATCTAAATCTTGCTATTGGAACACTGTTAGTGACTAGTGCTACTGGGAAGTGTTAACTGTTTTCATTAGCTGTATCTAATTAAATTTAAATCAGTTATTTAATTATTATGCTGTATATTAAATAACTGATTCATCGCTAAATCGCCCCTGTTGCGAAATGCGATTATTGTATGAATAATAATTATAATTAAATTTTATTACGTAATGCCTAGGGGAAAAGTGTTATCTGCGAGTGAAAAGGATGTGATTAAAACATTACGCGATAACAACTTGACAATATCGAAAATCGCTCGAACTTTAAATAGAAGCAGGCATTTAATAAGAAATTTCATTAGGCTGGGCAACGATTCTGGCAAGAAGAAAAGCACAGGTAGGCCCATGGCAATGACTGTTCGAGAACAGGGAGGCATTTTACGCCATGCATCAAACTCTTCAGCCACAGCGAGAGAAATTTGTGAACAAGCTGGGGTCCAAACAAACGTCAGGAATGTTCAACGCTTTTTGCAAAAGACCAGTCGTTTAAAGCGCCTTAAACTGAAGTCAAAGCCCCCTCTTTCAAAAGCACACAAAGCCAACAGAAAGGAGTTTGCTTCGGAACACATTACTTGGGGAAGGAGATGGAAGAAAGTTATCTTCAGCGATGAAAAGAAGTTTAATTTGGATGGGCCTGATGGATATCGATATTATTTTCATGATTTGCGGAAAGAATAATTATATTTAAGTTAACGTCAAATGGGAGGAGGAGGTGTTATGGTTTGGGCTGCGATAGGATACTATGGAAAGACAGATTTAGTGTTTTATTCGGCAACATTAAACGCAAAAAAGTACATAGACATCATCCGGGAGCAATTGTTGGGAGGGTAAGAACTGACTCGAGGGTGGTTCATCTTTCAGCAAGACAATTCACCTGTCCACACTGCTCGCATAGTAAACAATTTGTTTGCTGCCAAAAATATTCCCGTTTTACCCTGGCCAGCCCGATCACCAGACCTTAACATAATTGAGAACTGCTGGGGTGAACCTTCTTTTGCAGTTTATGCTCGAGGGAGACAGCTTAACTCTGTAGAAGAACTGAAATCTTGCACAGAAGAAAAGTGGTCCACTATTTGTAAAAGCATATAAAACTTTTTTTTAAAAAACTCTCCCAAAGCGATTGGCTGAAGTCGTAGAAAGAAATGGCGGCTCAACGCATTATTAAAGCGGCGAATAATCAAAGTTAACAGAGATTAAATTGTAATGAAATTGACATTGCATTACATAAGCCCATTATAAATGGCTATATATTTTATATTCTGAGTATTCCCACCACAGAGCACATTAAGATTATTATGTATGAATGCTTAAATGTATTGTTTTTACCTTTAAATAAGAATTTTATCCAATTTGGAGTGAAGTCAACATGTGCTCTAGCATTTTCATAGATAACGCCGATGGATTTAGATAATAACATTCAAAGCTCTTATGTCGGTACACTAAGTAATAATACGGATGAATTTCGATAATTAATTCACGTTAAATGCACTTTTTGAGCGTATTTCGATCGGCAGTTCAAAGTTCACTCCCTGATTAGCCCTATATAAGGACCCTCTCAGGACGGATTAAAGTCAGTCATATACGGCATCCTCTGGAGGGGAGACCCTTCTTGACGAGACACGTTAATCCTTCAGCTTGTTCCGGACTGCCTAGCCTGTTCTACCTCTCACGGCTAAGTCAGCACTTCTATTAAACAGCTAAGTGTTTCGATTGTAATATAGACTAAGTATAATTAAGTGTCCCCCATTATATTTTCAAAGGCGCCTTTTCATTTTAATTATTAATATTATTGGAGAATAATTTAATTATAAATAAATTTATATATTTGAATTTTGACTTGAGTCGATTGTTGGTGGCCCTTCCTAAATTCTTGTTAGTGGTTTGGTTGTGGGATTTTTCATATATTACAGCTTCCACTGCTTATCACCGCAGCCAGATCGCAACAAAATAAACTGGCCTATAATTTTGTCGCTTTCATTCAATGTGTTTTTGTTTGTTTTGTCTATTAGAAATATACGTATTTCATAAAATTTACTGTTTTTTATTTGTCCTTGCAAAATCATATAAAATAAACTAAATTATATAACAATTGATATAACAGATTAATTTTTAAGTATTTAAGAAATATTGGATGATATGGTGAAATATAAAAGCTATTATTTACCATTATGAAAGTTATATATAGCAAGCACTGTATGTGGAATATAAGTTGTGCCTCCTTCCAGTTTAACTATTTCCTTTAGTTTTTATTTATTTATTATTTGTTTTATTTTTACTTCTTTCCCCTCATGCTGTAAATATACTAACAATTTATATTTATTTCTGGAATATGCTGGATGGTAGAGGAACAAATGTATAAGGATCAATAAGAAGGCCAAGTCCTCTACTGGTTTTTAATATAATGCAGAGTGCTGTTTGCCCCGTATTAAGGACTATGTGGACCCCATGGATAGATCTGGCGTGTATAGGATCTCGTGCACGGGATGTGATGCCTCTTATGTGGGGCAAAGTGGTAGAAAGATAAGGACGCGTCTTAAGGAGCACATCACTCGCGACACTGAGTTTTCCGCACACGCCAGGAAAGAGGGCCATGACATGTCCAGCATAAAGTATCAATTGCTGTATGAGGAGAAGAAGGGCAAAAGATTAAATACGGCTGAGGGGCTGCATATAAGGCTGGACAGACAGGCGAATGGAAATCGGAATATTAATAAAAAGGAGGAGGTGGCAAGGCTGCGACATGTCGGTGACGGGGCCCTCTCTTCTCTACGGGGACAGAGGTTCAGTCGCCCGGCAGTCGTGGTCCAGGCAACGCAGCTTTAATCAGGTACCTCCTACATCTCCTCTCTATTATTAGTATGGGGTTTGTTTATTTTTTAGATGTCTCTTACAGTTCCTCTGGGGTTTTTTTCAGAAGTTCTCACCCACTGTGATATGTTTCCCATATACATCTGTAGTTTGTGTAGGTTTTATAGTTTTAATTTTATTTATAGTTTTGACATATGCTTATCGTTGTTTGCTTTTTTTATTAGTTGACTTGTTAGTAGATTTTTTATTGTTTTGGTTTTAATTTTTTTTAGTTGTTTACTAGTTATTAGATTTTCTAGTTTTATTTGTTGACTAGTTTTAAGATTTTCCATTGTGTTACTCATTATTTTGTGTCTGGTTTTATGACTGTTGTTTATTTTGCTTTTGTGCCATGCTATGAATGTTAAATTAACTCGTGGTTGTGTTTGTCAGCAGGCACTGAGGATGGAGCGTTGACTCTGAAAGTGCACTCTGCATTATATTAAAAACAAGTGGAGGACTTGGCCTTCTTATTGATCCTTATAAATTTATATTTAGTTTTATCCATTCTATTTATTTAGTACATTTGTAAAATTTAGCTGTAAAAATTGTTTTATTTGTTTTTATTTAAACTTGTGAAATTATATTCTAACATGTTAAAAGATGAATCGCCATCGTAGCGACATGGTTCTATTTATGTTGTACATTTGTAACATTTAGCTTTGAAACAATTTTAATATTTATTTAATTTTGTGAAACTATGCTCAATCATGTTAAAAGATGAATGGCCATTGTAGCGGCATCTTAAATACATAAATAAATACATAACAATTAAGGTATTTTGAATTTTCAATATGAAATCCCTCCCCCCTCCCCTTTAATTGATAGGGTCGATGGAAAATGAACATTTTTCCAAAATAGTGTCATAAATACAACCTGCATTGCTGATTTAGCTTTAAGTAAATTTGCTATAAATTAGGTCCGTTCAAATTATATTTATAACTAGCATTTACAAAACCAGGTGTTCTGAAAATTTTAATATTAAAGATGAGACAGAATAAAGGAATATTTTTATTAATTTTGTTGTATTTCGCATATTTGAATATAAATTGATAAGTATTCAAAGGTTGGGAATGTGCTATCAGATTTCAGATAGAACGGTATTTAAAAAGCATTCATGAAACCTTATAAGATTCGTTGCAGCTACATAATAATGGAAAAGTCAATGTAATAGAAATGATGAAAACGACATAAGTACTTTTATACTATTATGAGATATATGCTATACTCCACGTGGAGTACTCCTTTACTTTCTGAAATGGCAGACTATTTTATGAAGGATCTGCAGCTCACATTGAATGGAGTCTTTTGGATGTGGCGGTATGAAGCCTGGATGATAAGCCTTATCAAATGGGAACTCTTTTCAGCGAGAGCAATATGATAAAGGGAGAGTGGGAAAGCCGGCATTATTGCTTTGCCTCTCCTTTCAAGCAATAAACCTTACATATAAAGGCTTTCTAAGGAGAAGGGAAAAATAAAGATAAGGTAGTGGAGAAGGGCATCGAGGGGATAAGGTATAACAAAGAGATGAGGCTCTCTCTCTCCTGCTCTTGCAGCTAAGCACTCTTCACTTTAGCCTCTGCTCTCTCTAGACAAGGATCTCTCTCTCTCTCTCTCTCTCTCTCTCTCTCTCTCTCTCTCTCTCTCTCTCTCTCTCTCTCTCTCTCTCTCTCTCTCTCTCTCTCTCTCTCTCTCTCTCTCTCTCTCTCTGTCTCTCTCTCTCTCTCTCTCTCTCTCTCTCTCTCTCTCTCTCTCTCTCTCTCTCTCTCTCTCTCTCTCTCTCTCTCTCTCTCTCTCTCTCTCTCTCTCTCTCTCTCTCTCTCTCTCTCTCTCTCTCCTCTCTCTCTCTCCTCTCTCTCTCTCTCTCCACTCTCTCTCTCCTCTCTCACTCTCTCTCTCTCTCTCTCTCCCTCTCTCTCCTCTCTCTCTCTCTCTCTCCTCTCTCTCTCTCTCGCGCTCTCCCTCTCTCTCTCCCTCTCTCTCACTCTCTCTATCTCTCTCTCTCTCTCTATCTCTCTCTCTCTCTCTCTCTCTCTCTCTCTCTCTCTCTCTCTCTCTCTCTCTCTCTCTCTCTCTCTCTCTCTCTCTCTCTCTCTCCCTCCCTCTCTCTCTCTCTACCTCCTCTCTCTCTCTCTCTCTCTCTCTCTCCCCCCCCGTTGTTTTGTTCTTGTTGATTCTCCGGAACTACTATATATTGCTTATGTGTTGTTATATATTACTTATATAATAAGAGTACTCGAAAATGTTGAATTGTAAATTATTGAAGTAGAATACCTAACGATACTAACATAAAACGGCCAGACCCCTGGCAACGCCCACGTATTTATGCCAATATAAATTTTAGAATATTAATATATATATATACTAGCTAAGGTACCCGGCTTCGCTCGGGAAATCATTGTTGACTGACTAATAATGGTATTTTTATATCAAGACTTGAAGTTTACAATTACACTTCCCTCCACCACATATGGTTTTTCCGGTAAAGCCAACCCTAAAGGGTATCTTTTGGGGAGTAATAGAATGCAAATTTTAGTTTTGAAAAGAATAAATAAACATGTGTACCTAGTCTATCCCTCTCCAATTTTTGATTCGCCTTTTTGAATACTTCAAACCATAATCATGGATAACATTTATTACAACTAACTATCATCTATAATGAAACTTATTTCCCGTCAAAAACAAATTCGAGCACATATAGTTTAAGAATAGTTTTGTACTTTAGATTACATTCAATAGTACATCTCAGTGGAAATCACTTCCAGTAATGCCCAACATTTCACAGGAAATAAGTTAACTCAATTAACTGTTTAGAGTCGTGCCATCTTCCGCTCCAGCATGAGGAACTATGTTTTCCTTAAATTATTGATTCAAAGTATTATTTTAATAATTTATATACCTGATGGAATTGAATAATAGTATAGCCCTAAAAATTTCATTTATATTCAAAAATATAGGTGAGGGGAAGAGATCGTAGCCCTCCCAGCAAAATAAGTAATACTTTAAATCGTATCAAATTTAAATCGATATTGTCTTTTTTCATAATAACATTACCATTAACATAATTGTTATGATGGTACATATTTGTTTCAATAACATCAAGATATCGGAAATAAGATAATATATTAGCAGAACCAAAGAGTTTGATCCCTATAACTTCCGCTATCACTCCTTGTGCCAATTCAGCATGACTTTGTTTAAATAATACATTATACAAATTAAATAACGGAAATGCTTACATTTCTATTGGAAATAAATAACAAAGTTATTTTCTAGGAAAAATAAATAAATGAGAAGGGGCGACGGAGATATATAACCTCACTAATCCGAATCATATTTAGAGTTATCATATGTGACTAAAACATAAAATCATTTGTCATAATATGCATTCATTAAAAACACTTAAATAAACACTAATAAAATTAATGACTCCCGCTATAGTTTTAGCGTATATCCCGTGTTTACTTTAATTTTAAAAAAAAGTGAATGCAACAAATGTTACTCTAAATAAAAAAATAAACAACTTTTGTTATGTACACGTTTGCCGAGAATCTAATAAGAAACGAAACATCACAATTTGTCATTTCAGGCCTCCCTCATAACCCCCACTCCCGTTTGGACCTATAAATCTTAAGATAGTTTATACCCGTAATCATGGAAGAATTATTGCTAATACACATATAGAGTTTTGTTAAGTTCGGTTCAATCGTTAATGCCCAACAAAATTGTTGGCTTCCGCATTAGTTTAAAATGTATATCTCGTTTATACTTTGTTATACAGCAAAAGTGAATATAACAAAAGTTACATTAAATAACAAAATAAACAACTTTTGACAGTGCGTATTTGCAGAAAATCTAGTATAAATCGAAATACCGCTTTTTTTTAATTTCAGGCCTCTCTTACAACCCCCCTCTCCTGCCCGTCCCTAGAAATGTTAGTATGGCTTATGATAATTAAGGTGTCAGTGCTAATACACATACCGCTTATATAAATCATACAAACATTTATTGCCTGATTGTATGCTATTACAAAAATATAATAAATCTAGATTTACCTGTAATAATAATTCAGGACATTAGTTCCTTACAAAACATTACCAATTTAAAAAAAAAAAAAAAAAAAACTGTAAGAATAGCATGAAGTACGTAATATAATCATAACATTTGCTAATAGAAATATGTATCAGTGATGTATTGTATTTACATATGTAAATTAAATAAATTTTATTAATAATTAATAAAATTAATGCCTTTTTAAATTTATGATTTTTCTTTTTTTTCATTTGAGGCCCGCGGCCCCGTTATGGCTGTGGGCCCTCCCTATTTGCCGACCGGCACTGTATTACCAGATTACATCAGTAATTATACATTTCCAAAAGATGACGATATAATAAGAGAGACCGTGTTGCTAAAACTGAAAGATGTCTCCTTTATATTGGATAGTCGGCAGTTTGTGAGCCTGCTCCGCTAGAACTATATGACGGGGCGTAATAACAGCTCTGAACTTCACGGCCCCAACTTTGAGGAATTTAATGAAAAAACTTTTTCCTGTCACGTATCAACGGATAGAGTTCCCCACTGAAACTTTTGCCTCCAGAATACTTTGTCATCCCCTGCTAAGAATGTCAATACCTCTTGCCTGACGTATGGAATTAAATGGAATGTAGTTATTATAGGGCGTAAAAGGATATGTGAAATATATTTTATCGTCGTTGCGGATTTTCCTTGGGGGAAATCAGCTATTGAGGTCACACTCATGACGCGATTCTTGAAAAATTTTCCTCAAATATCGATCGATCCTACCCAGAAAGATGACAAAAATGAGGTCCGTTCAAAAGTGTATACATATTTGTATGTTAGCGCTCTACCTGTCGCAATTTTTGTTTGATCGTTACCAAACTCGATACTTAAAGGTTTTATGCAAAATAAACCCTCGGTCAATACAACCTCAACCGTTTTTACGGAAATACAGTTTTTTAATACATATTTTGCACTAAAATGTTCAGCGTGTGATTAGAAACCATAACAGAGAAAGTATTTGTTTGAAAGAAGTAAATAATTTTTAAAATTGACAAGTATTATAATATAAAAAAACCGTGGACGATAATTTTTAAAATATAATTAAAAAAAGACAAATATCAAAAGGAATTGTTTTAATGCACATGCCTTAATTATACATAATTCATTTCAGTTTGTGAACAATATAAAAAAAAATTATCTAAATATAACTTCAATAAAAAATAAGTAGCACAAAATCACTTTTAGATAAGACTTATTGAAAATCATTAAAACATTTTAAAAATACCAGTTAAATTGTTATTTCTTTTGCAGAGCTGCATTACAATTAGGACAAAGCATGGAACTATGTTGTAAACAAATTTTGTTTTTGCAAATCTCACAACAGTAATTAGTACACCTACATTTATTTTCAGTTTTGCTTGGTTCACATCATTTTCTTTTGTTCGTTGTAGTGGAGGGACTTTTTTTATGCTGTTCTGTACTTGAGTTCAATGTATTGTCTTATGAGTCTCTGTAGTCTTCAAGTTTCATCCATAGTTCGGTTGGTAAACGTCTACTGTTGTCACTGCGTCGTACAATATATCCTTGTACAAGTTCTTCTGAAAGCTCAAGTTTGAGCAAAATAATAGAATAATAGGTTTATATGAGTCCATTTAATAAAGAGAAACTTAATTGATGTACATATTTATGAAATACAGATTTCAAAAAAACTTACGAGATCGGGCGCGTGATATCTAGGAGATAAAACTGATAGACAGGTGAAACACACGACTCCGTTAAACACAGTGACACAACATACCTTGAGGGGGAGACCTATAAAGAACATAACTCGGAGCACTACAACACCACTCTCTGCTAGGAGGAGTGGCAAATATTTTTCTAGAAACTGTGTATCTGAGAGATCACGCGCCCGACGGAGGGTTAAAGGTCAAGTAGTTCGTTAAAGGCTGAAATCCGACCAGGGGGGAGGGAGGTATACCCGTAGAGGAGGGAGGTATACCCGTAGAGGAGGGAGGTATACCCGTAGAGGAGGGAGGTATACCCGTAGAGGAGGGAGGTATACCCGTAGAGGAGGGAGGTATACCCGTAGAGGAGGGAGGTATACCCGTAGAGGAGGGAGGTATACCCGTAGAGGAGGGAGGTATACCCGTAGAGGAGGGAGGTCTACCCGTATAGAGGAGGGAGGTATACCCGTAGAGGAGGGAGGTATACCCGTAGAGGAGGGAGGTATACCCGTAGAGGAGGGAGGTATACCCGTAGAGGAGGGAGGTATACCCGTAGAGGAGGGAGGTATACCCGTAGAGGAGGGAGGTATACCCGTAGAGGAGGGAGGTATACCCGTAGAGGAGGGAGGTATACCCGTAGAGGAGGGAGGTATACCCGTAGAGGAGGGAGGTATACCCGTAGAGGAGGGAATTTTGAAAATTCCAAATATCTACGTTACTATACGTCGGATCAAAAAATTGTATAGAACCAATCTTATTGAAAATTAAATGTTCTATACATATTTTCTGTATCATGAATATTGCCCGAGATATTTGGATTTTATAGTTTTCCGCTCTCAGTAAACGGCCACTCCTACTAGTGTCATATTAACATTAAGCTGTTATATCATCAACCACTTCATTACAAGGTTAAATACCAAATATTGTTTTCATTGAACTTTTACTTTGTGAGATATATGCAAATACGTTCTGTGTGTCTTCTTTTGTTCTTGGATTACTAAAATTTAAGTAATTGATATTAAAAATACTCTGATTATTTACCAATTACAGCATTAGTTATAGTAAATAGCTTTCAATAAAATTAACCTGTTATATTCAGATATATTTCATTAATGGTATTTCTTTCCGGTCTAGAATACAGGTTGGGTAGCCTGTTTATTTACAATTTACATGTTTTCCACTGTAGAGTTATTAACTTGTAACTGAAAGATTTCTCATTACCGTTTATATTTATTCACTTAATATTCGCGGTGGTGTTAAGAGTATATATATATTGTAAACCTTCGCTTGGGAAATCTGCTTAGTTTACGCAGCCCCTGCGGGACGGACTTTATTTTATAAGCAAATTACTGATATTGAAATGTTTGTTAGTAGGATTGATGAAAAATAGAAAAAGGATGTTTTCGAGAACCAGTATTAGCCTTTATAGGAAAATCTGCTAAAACGAAGGTAGTAAACCGAGGTTAGCACTTATTCTTAACAAATGAGGTTTCTAATTCTGAAATTGGTCGACAAATCAGTGTTATTGTATATTTACAGTTGAGCCAACCTCAAAACGTATAAGGAATTTAAGAATTCATAACTCAACCCTTAATAAATTTAAACATTCATAGCTAAGCATCTTAGGAGATTTCCCTTTTGTTCCAAAACTCTGTGTGTATATATATATATATATATATATATATATATATATGGGGTGGTTCGATAATTAATGTCGTATTTTTCTGATAAGATTGTTTGAAATGCATATTTCAGGTAATATTGATTGCATGGTTATGATTATAATATACTATTTTAAAGATTAGACTTTGGACTATGGCCAGTAAATAACTGAGTCTGATTAGTAAACAACAAGTTGGTTAAAAATTCACTTGAAAATGGACAATCAAAGAGAGCATTATCGGCATATTTTATTGTTTTACATCCGAAAGGGCAAAAATGCGCTACAAGCTCGGAAAAAATTATGTGAAGTTTATGGTGAGGACTGTCTTACTGATCGCCAGTGTCGGCGTTGGTTTGCTCGCTTTCGCTCGGGAAATTTTAATGTGCAAGATGCACCACATACTGGTCGACCAACCACTACTGATGACGACAAAATAAAGCCGTTAATCGAAACCAACCGGCGTATGACAACTCGAGAGATAGCAGAGAAGCTCGACATATCGAATTCAACCGTTTACTTGCACTTACAACAGCTTGGTTACGTAGGCAAACTGGATGTTTGGGTTCCTCACCAATTAAAGGATATCCACCTCACCAAACGCTTTAACATATGCGGCTCTTTGCTGAATCGTAACGAATAGGACCCATTTTTAAAAAGAATCATAACGGGTGATGAAAAATGGATTATTTACGATAACGTAGTCCGAAGAAGATCATGGACCAAGCAAAATGAGCCCCCACAATCGACATCCAAAGCCGATATTCACCAAAAAAAGATTATGCTTCTGTTTGGTGGGATTATAAGGTCATAGTAGTGCACTTTGAGTTGCTTCCGAGAAACCAAACTATTGATTCGAATGTCTACTTCCGTCAACTATCTGAACTGAACCAAGAAATCAAGAAAAAACGCCCTGAACTGGCCGATGTTCCATCATGATAACGCCAGACCACACACCTCTTTGACAACTCGTCAAAAATTAACAGAGCTCAATTTGGAACTGATGCCACATCCACCATATAGCCCTGACTTAGCACCATCAGATTACCATGTGTTTCGCTCCGTTCTAAACCATTTCAACGGTAAAACTTTCGATTCTGATGAGGCGGTTAAAAATGACTCCAGTTCTTTGCTTCTAAAAACCAAGGCTTCTTCGAACGTGGAATTTTTCAACTCACCGAAAGATGGCAAAAGGTAATCCAACAAAATGGACAATATATCATTAATTAATGCTGTAGTTCATATAAATAAATTCATTTTGAAAAATATTAAAAAATACGACATTAATTATCAAACAACCTATATATATATATATATATATATATATATATATATATATATACTACCTCAGAGACCCGGCTTCGCTCGGGAATTCATTTGAGTCTGAATGTTGATGGTATTTTTTTGGCAAGGCTTTATTTTGCACAATATTTTGACATTTACCCGTCCCAGTGTTTAGGGTTAATACCCGTCGTTTCTGTGGATTTGTTAATAATAAAATTTATTTTTTATGTAAGACTTCACTGTCCTCCATATTGTCATATTTCCCGCTTCCTGTGCATTATGCATAGATTTGAATTATTAAGGACTAAATATTAACATACATTTGAATTAATTTTTCCAGATGAGGTACCTGGTAGTTCATATTGAAAAGCATTCTTGAGCAAATTTCTCTAAATAACAAAATAAAAAACTTTTGTTATGTGCATATTTGCTGAAACTACAATAGGAAACGAAATATCAATATTTTTAATTTCAGGTCTTCCTTATAACCCCCACTCCTGCCTGTCCCTAGAAATAGTATGCCTTTTTATAATGAAGGCGTTAGTGCTAATACACATACTGAGTGTTTTATTAAGTTCGGTTGAGTCTTTTGTGCCAAATAAAATTGTTCACTTCCGCTATAGTCATAAGCGTATAACTCATTTAAACTTCGGAATACGATGAAAGTGTTTATGACAAAAGTTACTCTAAATAACAAAATAAACAACTTTTGTTATGTGCATATTTGCGAAAAAACCAATAGAAAACGAAATATCGCGACTTTTTATTTCAGGCCTCCCTTATAACCCCCACTCCTGTTCGTCTCAGAGAAAATTAATATAGCCTATCTCTCAAGTTGGACCAGACTGCTCACGGTGTGCCAATTTAATTTAAAATCGGTTAAGTAGTTTAGGAGTCCATCGCGGACAAACATCGTGACAGGAGATTTATATATATTAAAATATATATATATATATATATATATATAATTTTGAACGGAACTCAAAGGAAATCTGCTTATGTTCCCAAGGCAAGTGAAAGAGGAAGTCCTGTATTGTTAGGGTAGGAGTCAGCAGTAAGGGAAGTATGCTCCAAGTTACACGGGCAAGTTGCTAATGAAGGCAGTGTAATAGGCAAACCCGTAACACCTAACCCCTCTACAGGCCTAGCATATATCGGGTAACTACAGTAGCCTAAGCAACTACTGCAAAGTTAGCCTTCAGGTTAGCCCTCGGAATTAAGTTTCTAGTCTTATTCTCACCTGGTTAACCTAAAGTCGTCAGTTCCATTCTCTACATTTGTCTAGTTAGTATTAAAATTGGTCCGACTACCAACTTCAAGTTAAAAAGTGTAATTAAGACGTTTTTAACTAGTAACTACAAATGAAGTTTGTAATTGTGATTCTTTGTCTTTTATCTGATATGATTGCAAAGTACTTTACTGTTGTAAATAGGGTTTACAAATGCAAATATCTTGGTTAATAATGGGGATAGTAAAAAATTACGACCGGTAGATAGGTAGAACAGACATATATATATATATACTAGCTCAGATACCCGGCTTCGCCCGGGAATTCATTTAAGGCTGAATGATGATTTTATTTTTTTGGCAAGGCTTAACTTTGCACAATATTTTGACATTTCCCCGTCCCAGTGTTTAGGGTTTATACCCGTTGTTGCTGTAGATTTGTTAAAAATAAAATTAATTTTTTTTGTAAAACTTCACTGTCCTCCATATTGTCATATTTCCTGTGCATTATGCATAGCTTTGAATTAATTTTTCCAGGTGAGGTGCCTGGTAGTTCATACTGGAAAGAATTGATGAGCATATCGATATTATACCCAAATTATTTGCTTCATACATTGTTCCCGAAAAAATGTAAAAAAAAACAAAAGTTACTCTAAATAACAAAGAAAACAACGTTTGTTATGTGCACGTTTGCGGAGGATCTAATAGGGAACGGAATATAAAATTAAGTTCAGCCATTTATGCGTGAAAAGGTAAAAAACAAACAAAGAAACAAACATACACGAAAGAAACAAAATGCAGTTATGGTGTCTATGACACGTGAAACGAAAAAGTATCGTGAAATTTTGGGGGGAAAATCAATGTACAGACAGAGGTTACAATTTTATATATATATATATATATATGTTTCCTAGGTATAGTAAGCCTATTTATCTGCATGTCCCATGCAACTTAGCATATCATATGCATTTCCAGTATATTACTTATTAATTATATATAAATTATAACGAGAGTACAACCTTATATAAAAAATTAACAATAATAACGTTAAATAAAAAAAATATATAAAGAGTAAATGAAAAGCCTTAAAACAGAAATTATTGATTATACGTAATTCCTTTCAGTACAGAAGTTTTTATCAGCTGTGATAAGTATTCAACTTATTAATTGTATCAAAAGTATGTTCTGCAAGTATTTTAAGCCCATTATTATATTTTGAAAATAACTAATCTTCTTCAATTGGATATTTGTCGTCATTCAATGTTCTGTTTTAGTTTTTGCCGTTCGTTAGTCAATATTTTGCAATAGTATATAAAGTGTTGACATGTTTGTGGAGTAGTGTAATAAATTATATATATATATATATATATATATATATATATATATATATATATATATATTCTATTTTTGAGGCTGCATCGCTGGGAAGTATCGTCATTGTGAGGATTTCGGCTATCTGCTCCAGCGGTTGGTATTTTTGTTCTGCAAATTTTCGATAGAAATGCGTCCATCTTCGTCAGGCATAAATTTCATTTGAATGGCTACTTCAATTAATCATATGTTTTGGAGTTTTATTTTATTTGAGTATGGCTTTCCACGTTTCTGAAAGTATAACACCGTCCAAGCCGTTTATAGTATTTGTTCTCTTATTTATTTCTAGGGCTTCCAGGACTAATCTTTTACCGAGGTGGTCCTCTCTGTGTAAAACCTTTGTCTAGTCGAATTTAATTTGGTGGGGATAAATACTTGCGGGTTCGGCAATGGCGGATATCTTTATTCTGTGATGTTTTAGATCAGCCACATGAACTTCACCTAATCACATGGTATCATATATACTCTACTATCTTGTAATAATTGGGTGTCTTTTGGGCTGTTTAAATATTCGTTGAATATTTTATGTTGCCTGAATACTGTTCGTAAATTATATTTTCGAAGTATTCTTGCCAGCCTTTCTGAGGTCCCCGCTATATAAGAAAGTGTTACGCTGCTTAATGGTTTAACTAGAGTATTTTCCATGTCTTGTTGAATCTTGTTGTCCAGATTCTTCTTAATATTTCTTAATACTCTTGTTACTTCCATTTTTTTGTAGCCGTTGTAGTGGACTTCTTCTTTCAACTGTGTTATTTCCTTTTTTAAATGGGTTTCATTGCTGCACAGTGAAAAGGCTCTGTTTACGAATGTATAGGTGATACCATGTTTTTGGGCTGACTAGTGGTGGGATGAGACATTCAGATATCTACCTGTTGCTGTTGGTTTTCTGTACACAGTGTGGCTGAATCTATTATTACCTTTTTTAATTATTAAAAGATCAAGAAACGGTAATTTCCCTTCATTTTAGCAGATTTCCCTTAAGAGAAATCAGCCACTGAGGTCGTACTCATGACGCGAGTTTTGAAAAGTTTCCTCAAATTTCCATCGATCCAACCAGGAGATAACGAAAATGAGGTCCATTCAAAATTATATATATATATATATATATATATATATATCTATATATATATATTTGTCATATTTGTCTGTTAACGCTCTAGCGGTCGCAATTTTTGTTTGATCGTTACCGAACTTCATATTTAAGCGTGTTACGTAAAAAGACAGATCAAGTTCGTTAATGGCTCAAATCGGACCAGGGGAAGAGGTGGTTTAGAGGGGGGATTTTTGAAAATTCGAAATATCTCCGTTATTATGCGTCAGATCGAAAAATTGTATAGAATCAATCTTATTGTAAATTAAATTTACTATAAATATTGTTCTATACATTTATTCTGTATCTTGAATATTAACCGAGATATTTGCATTTGTATTGTGTGTGTGTGTGTGGTCGACGGAACCCCGCCATGTTCCGGACTCTCCGCCGAGAGCTCTGGTGGCCGTTTCCAGAACTATTCGTCCCTCGTGAATAGGTTTAAAGATTTCTTCCTACTACAGCTGTTATTAGGCGGATTTCTCTATTGTAAAACTGCACGTGGGAAATCTGCTTAATTTACGCAGCCCCTGCGTGACGGACTTTTTCTAATTCTATGGTGAATTTGATCTGTGAGTGTCGCGCGTTCATGAAGTTAAAAAAATTAAGTAGTTTTTCTTTGCCGTGTTGCAAAATTATGAAACAGTCGTCTATGTATCTAAGAGATACGTGTATATATATATATATATATATATATATATATATATATATATATATATATATACTAGCTCAGATACCCGGCTTCGCTCGGGAATTCATTTAAGGCTGAATGGTGATGGTATATTTTTGGCAAGGCTTTACTTTGCACAATATTTTGACATTTACCCGTTCCAGTGATTAGGGTTAATACCCGTTGTTGGCATTTGACAATGAAATATCGCGAATTTTTGTTTCAGGTCCCCCTTATAACCCCCACTCCCGTTCTAACCTAAAAATTTTAATATAGCTTATAATCATGGAAGAATTAATGCTAATTGACATACCGAGTTTTTTAAGCTCGGTTTAATCGTTAGCGCCCAATGAAATAGTTGACTCAGGCCTCCCTTGTAACCCCCACTCCTGCCCGTCCCTAGAAATGTTAGTATTGCTTATTATAAGGATGACGTTAGTGCTAATTCTCATACCGAGTTTGGTTTAGTTCGGTTTAGTTTTTTGTGCCAAAAAAAATTGTTGACTTCCGCAGTAGTTTTTAACGAATAACTCATTAATACTTAGGTATACGACAAAAGTGTATATAACAAACGTTACTCCAAATAACAAAATAAACAACTTTAGTTATGTGCATAATTGCCGAAAATGCAGTAGGAAACGAAATATCACTATTTTTAATTTCAGTCCTCCCTTATAACCCCCACTCCTGCCCGTCCCTAGAAATGTTAGTATGGCTTATTATAAGGAAGACGTTAGTGCTAATTCACATACCGAGTTTGGTTTAGTTCGGTTGAGTTTTTTGTGCCAAATAAAATTGTTGACTTCCGCTATAGGTTTCAGAGTATATCTCGTTTATAATTCGGTATACGAAAAAAGTGTATATAACAAAAGTTACTCTAAACAACAAAATAAACAAATTTTGTTATGTTCATATTTTCCGAAAAAACAATAGGAAACGAAATATCTTTATTTTCAATTTCAGGCTTCCCTTATAACCCCCACTCCTGTTCGTCCCAGAGGATATTAATATAGCCTAAAGTCTAAGTTGGGATAGAAGTAATATACATACCAAGTTTCATAAAATTCGGTTCAGCCGTTTATGCGTGAAAAGGTAACAAACAAACAAACAAACAAACAGACACCAAAGAAACAAAATGCAGTTATGGTGTCTATGGCATGTGAAACGAAAAGTTATCGTGAAATTTCGCGAAAAAAATCAATGTACAGACAGAGGTTACAATTTTATATATATATAGATATATATATTTGTGTGTGTGTGTGTGTGTGTGTGTGTGTGTGTGTGTTTGTAGTTTTGAACGGGCCTCATTGTTGCCATGTACTAGATCGGATCAATGGAAATTGGAGGAAATATTTCGAAAATCTCGTAATGAGCACGGATTTAATAGCTCATTTTTGCGAAAACTTTTTGGTCGATTCCTACTTCCTTGATTTGACTTAAGCCGTCAATTGGAATGTAATATTTTGGAAGGTGCTCCCCACTGCTAAAGGTTAAGGAGGAGGTGGACAAATAGCTGTAGGAGAAGCATATCTATAATTTGGCAGGCCTTGACAGCCGATGGAGTGGTATCTAGTGATAAGGGCTGATAAGAGACAATCAGGCAGAGTGCTGGTCGATAACTGGCCCCCTTCGGCTGCCTCCCATTCACTCCGAGAAGAAATTCTATCTCATCTAATCAGGGACAACAGGCAATGTCTTATTGTTCTCTGGCAAAGGACCAAAAGGAGGGGAAAGCAATCACAATAGAGATGCGTCAACTGAGCGCATTTCCCACTCAATGAAAAATTCTTTATTTTAGCAAATGCTCCTTCAGTTCCTCTTCACGACGCGATTTGCGCAAAAACTCTTCCATTTATCCTACCAAGGCGATGGCCTAAATGAGGTCTATCGGTCGCAATTTTAGTTCCATCGTTACCAAACTCGACATGTATGTGTTTACCCTGAAAGAGGAAATTACGACAATCATTACCAAAAGTACCACTTTCAGCCATTCATTTCCTATTCATAATCCACCTGTGCTCAGCACCAATTTTTTTTTCTCTCTTCAATTATAAAATGTTTACCTATTTCACTTTTGTTATTATCAGTTTTTCCTTAAGGGAAATCAGCAATTGACGTCGTGCTCATGACGCGATTTTCGAAGAATTTCTTCAAATGTCCATCGGTCCTACCCAGGAGATGTCGAAAATGAGGTCCGTTCAAAATTATGTGTCTATATATATATATATATATATATATATATATATATATTTCTGTTAACACTCTAGTGGCCGCAATTTTTGTTTAATCATCACCAAACTCGGTATTTAACCTAACCTCTCTCCGTTCTTGCCTTCTAACCTTTTACTTTGTGAGATATATGCAAACCCCCATATTCAACCCCCCCCCATATTCAAGATGGTGTTGTGTTACCGGTATGTAGATTTCGCTATTGAAATTTCCCGGGGGAAATGTGCTTAGTTTACGCAGCCCCTGCGTGATAGACTTTTCATTGTTTTTGGTTATTTTTTATTAGTACTTGTCATTATCTATTATCAATTTTCCTTTTTTTCTTTCAGTTTGTACAATTTTTGACAGAGCAAATCACCTTTGATGTGATGTCCATAAATAAAAATATTTCCAGAGAGTATTTGGTGAGATTAGACGACACATGTATTATACCCGCAAGTCGGAAATCTGCTTAGTTTACGCAGCCGCTGCCACAAAGACTTTTGATGCAATGCATTCGAAAGGAGATATCGCATATAACTTTCAAATGAAATAATTTTAAAAAAAAATTGCAATAAAACAAGTGGATAGTTTAAATATATTTATTATCAATAACACAAATCATGCAAAAAATCATAAGTTTGTTAAGGCCATAGAGGAGGGAATAAAAGTGTAACTTGATACAGTTAGTCCATAAATCCTTGTGAATATGGCATTAATTATTGTAGCCTAATATAATTAAAAGGCACTGTATATCTTGCTGGAAGATTTTATAGTGGCTACAAGCAGTTATTAACATGGATTCCCAGCACGCAACTACATATTATTAATACACTCGCTCCATCTTCCACGGATTGTACAGTAATCTCAAAAGATTACATCTAGAAGACATCATTTTTCAGCAGATTTTCCTTATGGAGAATCAGCTATCGAGGTTGTACCCTACTCATTACGCGATTTTTAAAAATTCGAAATATGTTCGTTGTTATACGTCGGATCGAATAGTGTATAAAAGTCCGTCACGCAGGGGCTGCGTAAACTAAACGTGAAGTTATATAATAGAGAAATCTCCATGAGAGTGCCGAACAGTTGCGGCAAAAACAATATTTATAGTACATTTAATTTGCAATAAGATTGATTCTATACAATTTTTCGATCCGACGTATAGTAACGGAAATATTTCGAATTTTAGAAAATCCTTACCTCTAAACCCCCCTTCCCACTAGTCCAATTTCAGCCATTAACGAACTTGATCTTTCTTTTTACATAAAAGGACTGAATATCGAGTTTGGTAACGATAATATATATATATATATATATATATATATATACATTTTTGAACGGACCTCATTTTCGGCATCTGCGAGGTCGGATCAATGGACAGTTGAAGAAAAATTTCGAAAATTCCGTCATGAGTACAACCTCAATAGCTAAAGCAACTTCACTTGTAGCTTAAATACCAAATATTGTTTTCAAGAGACCATTATTCTACAGGGTAATCCCCTTTTGATCCCCTCCCCCTTTAGTTTTTGGATTACTAAAATACATCCAATACATTATAAATTACCGCACTAGATAACCTCTACAACGGAAAGCGTCTGAATTGAGAAAAGAGACCAGCCAACCTCTATGAGCTGAATAGATAGTTAGAAATATTCTTGTAACGAAAGAAAAACAATTACCGAAATATACCTGGTTATACCTTATCAATTTTATTCAAAACTATTTACTATTAAGTTTTAAATAAAATTGATATTGTACAATCAAGTATATTTCAATAATTGTTTTTCTTTCGGTTCAAGAATATTTCTATATATTTATTCAGCTCTGAGAGGTCGGCTGACCGGTTTGTTCACAATTCGGACGCTTTTCGTTGTAGAGGTTATTAAATGAGAATTCACTGAAAAAAAATTCTCATTACCATTTTTACTAATTCATTTAGTATTCACGGAGGTGAAATGCATTTTCAGCATGTAGATGTATCTATTGTAATACTTGATAAATCTGCTTAGTTTACGCAGCCCCTGCGTGACGGACATTTAGTTAAAGTGAATAACTCCCGAAAGGAGTAGCCAGTAATAGATGGTGTCTTACAAGGAGACAAACTCAGTACAATTCTATTTGCCCTCTATATAGCAGATCTCATTTTATTAATGGAAATCAGCAATTGAAGTAGTATTTTCGAAAAATGTCCTCAAATGTCCATCCATCCTACATAGTAGATGACGAAAATGACGTCCTTCCGAAACTGTGTTAATATATACTGTGTGTGTATATATATATATATATATATATATATATATATATATATAACTACAGCAAAATAACAAAATCACACTTGCAAACACAATTACTAACTGACACAATTAATAAATGGCAACAGAAATAGTATATGACTACAAAAGGACAACATATAAAACTATTTATTCCAGACATTAAAGAATATTGAGGACAAAAATTAACATCAACAGACTATTACTTGACACAATTATTGTCAGGACGCGGAACGACAAGCTCTTACTTTAATCGTTTTGGCCTAACAGATCAACCAAACTGTTACTGCTACTCTACTACTGAACAGACATACAGACACTTGCTCTATGACTGCAGACTACTGATAGACCAAAGAAAATTATTTAAAACGGAAGTAATCCGCCGAAAAGAGAAACTTGTTGAGAAAAAACTTATTTTTTATAAATACAATACACAAGTAAAAAAATATGCTGGAGAAATGAACTGTCACAACTATTTACACTCAAATACAGTTAATTTAATTATTTAATTTATCTTTAAAGCCTAAATTTGTTTTTCTTCTTCTTTTTTTCTGTTGAAATGATATTTTTATACAAACATTTTATTTTATTCATTATTAAAAAATAATATATATATATATATATATATATATATATATATATATATATAAACATACAAATTAAGCTGCCCCCATTTTTGGAGGCACCTATCACAAGTTCCAGCCTCCTTGTCTTATTTCAGGTAATTATAACCTATAATTGAGGTTCATATAAATATGGTTTCTGTTGTGGATGTTGCTAATGGAGCAGCTACAGTCAAACTTTATTGTGGTATAAATGGTAATTCACTATTCTGATGGACGATTTTAAAATATTAGTTGACATTTGCCTTATTTATCCAGACTTTATATTCAGATCTTGAAGGTATTTTGCAGTTGACTTGGCTATAACTCCTCTCGATCCAAACAGTAACCCTTTTACTGTCCAATTTTGTATAATGTATTTTTCTTTAAAATATGGACAGCATTGGGTATAGTTGCCTATTTTTTGTAAATTTACTTCGTCTTGTTGCTGTTTACTTGATTTAAATCTTACTGTTGGATCAATGATTATACCCTTGTCTCCTTTTCTTGAAATGGCAACAATATCGGCTCTCCTAATCACATCTGTTGAACTACAGCTGACTTCCTCATATATTTCCTACTCAGGGTGGTACATATAATTTGAACCTCCACTACTGTTAATTTAGTTCGTCATTGAAACTTACATTTCTTTTTAATTTTTTTCTTCAGTTAGCAATTTCATTTTTCAAATATTTTATTTTATTAACTTTATATTTAAAAAAAATGTGTTATTATGTATCAAGCATATGTTATGTACAAATAGATGGCTGTTACCTGTAAGAAGGGTTGGACCCTGAGGGAAGTGCCATGCCCGCCGTAGCCTAGGTTGGACAGCATCTCCGGAGAGAACCTGTTGAATAAACCTCCCCAACCCAGGGCTGGGTGGAGCACTGCTGACAGGAGTACAATAGCTGGCAGCATACTTCTGCAACACAACAACATAGCATAGCATTAGATATTAGTAGTAACACAGGGGCTGGGCAGATTTTCCATCTGCTGGAATATGACTCACTCCTGAGCACCATCTGCGTTTTAAACGTAATGAAGATATTGTTGCTAAAACTACGAACAGAAGAAAAGAACTACACAGAGTTAATCGCGTATTTATGAAGTACGAAGTAGATGAAAGGAACCAACCGAAGTTAGGACCGTTGGTGCCAAAGAATGTTCTCGGCGATACCCGTTTGAGACCTAGGCCCGTCTATAAAAGCTGTCCAGCTCGGCTAACAGTGAGTTTGTTCTCAGTGAATAACAGTGCACCTTTAGTGAACTTTGCATTTTGGTTTCAGTGCAGTGCCGTGTTCTTTGTGAAGATCAGTGCAGTGCCGGGATCTTTGTGAAGATCAGTGCAGTGCCGTGTTCTTTGTGAAGATCAGTGCAGTGCCGTGTTCTTTGTGAAGATCAGTGCAGTGCCGTGTTCTTTGTGAAGATCAGTGCAGTGCCGTGTTCTTTGTGAAGATCAGTGCAGTGCCGTGTTCTTTGTGAAGATCAGTGCAGTGCCGTGTTCTTTGTGAAGATCAGTGCAGTGCCGGGTTCTTTGTGAAGATCAGTGCAGTGCCGGGTTCTTTGTGAAGATCAGTGCAGTGCCGGGATCTTTGTGAAGATCAGTGCAGTGCCGGGATCTTTGTGAAGATCAGTGCAGTGCCGGGTTCTTTGTCAAGATCAGTGCAGTGCCGGGTTCTTTGTGAAGATCAGTGCAGTGCCGGGTTCTTTGTCAAGATCAGTGCAGTGCCGGGTTCTTTGTCAAGATCAGTGCAGTGCCGGGTTCTTTGTGAAGATCAGTGCAGTGCCGGGTTCTTTGTCAAGATCAGTGCAGTGCCGGTTTCTTTGTGAAGAACGTCAGTGATCTTGAGTTATTGTACTGTGCAATAAGAAGAGCATAGCGAAGTTATCAGTGCGTACTGGGAGTAATGCTAAAAATAATTTACCAAGTGTGTAGTTCATTGTCAAATAAAGTGTCCAGTGATAAAGCTTATGTGCTTAATTTTGTAATCCAAAAGAACTTATTTTATTTTTGTAATAAACGTAACAATATGTGAAACTAAATTGAATTGTACGTTGGAAATGAGGTCTTTAGTGAGTCAAACTGAAAGTGTGGGTTTGCATGTTCATCGGCTGGTATTTATTACAAAACGTCCGTCACGCAAGAGCTTCGATAACTAAGCAGATTTCCACTTACACCACGTATTTGCATTTATCCCAAAAACGTAAAAGTTCAATGAGAAAAATATTTGGTATTTAGACTTCGAATAATGTACCTCAGAATATGACAGGTTATTGTTAATATAAAAATAGTATGAGTGGGGGTTTACTGAAGGCCGAAAACTACAAAATGCAAATATCTCGGTTAATAATCAATATAGTGGAAAAACCTACATAGCAACATTTATAGAACATTACATTTGCATAAAATTAGTTGTATACAATTTTTCTATCCGACTCATAATAACAGATATCTTGAATCTTCGAAGTCCCCCCCTCTAGCCCCCCCCCCTCCCACCTGCCCAATTTCACCCATTAACGAACTCGATCTTTCTTTTTACATAAAACGACTAAACATCGAGTTTGGTAAAGATTAAACAAAAATTACGACCGCTAGAGCGTTAACTCACAAATCCGTCGGCTGAACTGTTAACAATCAGGTCAGAGCTGAATGATACAAATATTCTTTGAAAGAAAAACAATAACTGGATATAATATATTAATTTTATTTGAAATTACTGTATTCAGCGCTACAATTTTTTATGATCCAGGATAATTTTCATCTCAATCACTCTAATTTTAGTAATCCAAGAACGAAAGAGGGGGGAAGGGGTCGTTCCTCATGTCCTAGGTTTCTGCCAATGGTGCTTTTATCTTGGTACAGTCTGTTTTTGAAGTAGGTATATATATATAATTTTGAACAGACGTCATTTTTGTCATCTCCTGGGTAGGATCGATGGACATTTGAAGAACTTGTTCATGAGCACAACCTTAATAACTTCTAAAACTGTAGGCTGAATAAAGTGGAGATTGTTATAAATGGGAAGGAGGCGGCATTGTTGTGAAAAGTATTCCTGGGATGATATACGATCTGCCCCTCCCCCACTTTATCGCCGGGAATACTGGCAAACTGCAATAATCATAAATTCTCAAACATTCATTTCGTTCCAAAGCCGGCCGAAAGTAATGTCTCTTTCTATCTCCGACCACCTTCTGTAGTATCTTTTCAACTAAAGGGATGACTAATGCCCGGCCAAGGATATTCTTGATGAAAAATTATTCAAAACATTATTAGCAACCATATACATCATAGTTTTTGTACCATTATAGTTAAGGAAAATACATTCTTCTATCTATACAGACAATTCTAGCAATTTCTACAAAATGCTCCTACTTTGTGTTCCATAGTTAAGTGGAGGATATCTCAATAAGTTCAACGTAAAAGTTCAATGAGAACAATATTTGGTATTTCGGCTTTACATAAAGAGCTTCATAACATAACAGCTTATTGCTAATATAACATGAGTAGGAGTGGGGGTTTAATGAAGGCTGAAAACTAAACAATGCAAATAATCAAGGTAGTGAAAAAAAGGTGCATAAGAACTTTTATAGAGTACTAGCTCAGATACCCGGCTTCGCCCGGGAATTCATTTGAGGCTGGATGGTGACGGTATTTTTGTGGCAACGCTTTACTTTGCACAATATTTTGACATTTACCCGTCCCAGTGTTTAGGCAATATCCGTCGTTTCTGTGAATTTGTTAATAATAAACTTAATTTTTTATGTAAGACTTCACTGTCCTCCATGTTTTCATATTTCCCGTTTCTTGTGCATTATGCATAGATTTAAATTATTAACGACAAAATATTAACATACATTTGAATTAATTTTTCCAGGTGAGATACCTGGTAGTTCATATTGAAAAGAATTGTTGAGCAAATTTCTCTAAATAACAAAATAAACAACTTTTGTTATGTGCATTTTCGCCGAAACCCCAATAGGAAACGAAATATCACTATTTTTAATTTCAGGCCTCCCTTATTACCCCCACTCCTGCCCGTCCCTAGAAATGTTAGTATAGCTTATTATAAGGAAGGCGTTAGTGCTAAATCACATACCAAGTTTGGTTTAGTTCGGTTGAGTTTTTGTGCCAAATAAAATTGTTGACTTCCGCAGTAGTTTTTAACTTATAACTCATTTATACTTAGGTATACGACAAAAGTGTATATAACAAAAGTTACTCCAAATAACTAAATAAACAACTTTTGTTATGTGCATATTTGCCGAAAATATGGAAACGAAATATTGCTATTTTTAATTTCAGCACTCCTTTATAACCCCCACTCCTGTTCGTCTCAGAGAATATTAACATAGCCTACAGTCTAAGTTGGGCGAGTAGTAATATACATACCAAGTTTCATAAAATTCGGTTCAGCCGTTTATGCGTGAAAAGGTAACAAACAAACACACACGAAAGAAACAAAATGCAGTTATGGTGTCTATGACATGTGAAACGAAAAGTTGTGAAATTTCGCGAAAAAAATCAATGTACAGACAGAGGTTACAATTTTATATAAGAGTACATATATATATATATATATATATATATATATATATATATATATATTACATTTTAAATATTATTGGTTCTATACAGGTTTTTGATACGACGCATAATAAGGGAGATATTAAACATTTTCGTTCTTGCTCCCCTCTGAACCTCCCCCTCTCCCACTGGTCCGATTACACAGGCCTACAAAATATTTTTTTTTTGGTGCCTAGGATATTTGAGCAGATTTTAACTATATTTTTATTGCCGAATCTACATATGAAAGCAGTTTTTCTGTATCAGCTCTAGATTTTTAGATAAATTCACCTATCTATCAATGCTTTTTTCTATTTAATACTTTCAAGTATGAGTGTTGTACAATTTATACAGGGATAGATTCTTGTATATCTTCCTTATTGCCAGTCTTCTTTTGTAACCAATTGAATTTAAAATAATATTTATGAAATAACTAATTATAATTTAAAAAAATGGTTTTGGAAAAAATAAAGTATCATTAACACCAATGGGGGATTTGTGTAGATTTAAAAATGGTAAACTTTCTCCTTGGACAGCAAAGTGGCCAGACCAAGTATCCTTGTTTCTTGTGCCTCTGGGATAGCAGAGAGAAAACGCAACACTGGGTTAGAAAAGAGTGGCCTTGGAGAGAAAACATGGATGTTGGGGAAAAGAATATCATCAATGGTCCTTTAGTTCGACGAGAGGAAATCCTCTTTCCACGATTGCATATCAACCTGGGTCTAATGAAGCAGTTCGTAAAGGCTCTTGATAAGAATGGATCATGCTTTGCATATATAGGGGGGGGGGATGTCTCAGCTGAGTATGGAAAAAATCAAAGTAGGAATATTTGATGGCCCACAAATAAGACAGCTGATTAAAGACTTCATAAATTCAATGATTGAGATTGAACAAAAAAAGTCTGGAATTCATTTGTTTCAGTTGTCCACCATTATCTGGGTAAACACAAAGCTGAATACTATGTTGAATTAGTCACTGAGATGCCGAATAATTTCAGATCACTTAGTGTAACATGAGCATTAAGGTGCACTATTTACACAGCCACTTAGACCGTTTTCCTGATAATTTAGGAGACATTAGTGAGGAGCAAGGTGAAAGATTTCACCACTATCGAGGAATAGAGGATCACTATCAAGGAAGGATACTGACATGATGGCAGATTACTGCTGGACTATAAAACGGGATTGTTCTAAAATACTTTCAAGGATGTCACGCAAATGAAGTTTCCGAAATGTTCAGTGAGTAATTGGTTTAAATGATGACTTTTCTGTTTTCTTATGTATATAATAAATAATATCTGTGTAATATAATCAAAATTCTTTGTTTAATTTGTTTCTTTAAACGATGGTTTATCTTTTAAAATAGTTTAATGAATAATTCACTAAAATGTTGTCTTAATAATTCTAGCTGATAGGCAAAAACTAATAGCATATTTGAATTCATGGCATCAAATTCATAAGAAATCACCTCCAAAATGTTCGGCACCAAAACGACTGTTGACCAGTGTTCTAGCCATTAACGAATTTCATCTTGACTATTGTCAGAGTGGTGTTTAGATGGGAATTTGGAAAATTCGTATTATCTCCTTTATTATACTTGCTTATAGAATCAATCTTATTGAAAATGTATTGATCTATTAATTCTTTTATATCCATTATTTCACTGTCTCAAACATTGACCGAGATATTTGTATTATTAATTTTCAGCCTTCAATAAACCCCTCTTCTCTGTCATCACAAGTTATGAATAAGCCAATATATCATGAACCCTCTTATTTCAATCTGAAATGCCAAATATTGTGTTCAACAAATTGTTTCTAGATATGATACATGCAAATAGGTTCAGGTGACCCCCACCCACTTCTGCACTTGGATTACAAAAATTAGATCGATTGAAATAAAAATTATTCTGATTCATTATAAATTACTGTAAATTCAAATAAAATGAATATATTATATTGAGATATATTTCAGTAATTATTTTGCTTTCCAATGAGAGGTTTATAGACCTGTTTGTAAAGATTTCAGAGGCTTCCCGTCGGGAATTATTAATATTTACTGAAATATTTCTTATTACTGTTTGTATTTATTCACTTAATATTCACGGTGGTGTTGTGTTACCAGTAGGTGAAGTCATTAACCACTTCATTACAAGGTTATATACCAAATATGGTTTTCATTGAACTTTCAAACTCATCAATTCGGATTTTTCGTTCTTTTATAGCAAAAGGTTTATTTGATCGATATCAAACTTGAAATTTAGCCGTTACAGTAAACACTAAAGATCATATTTGTTATTGGCTGAAATCGGAATAGTGGTGGTTTAGAAGGGGAGGTATTAGAAAATTTTTAATATCTTCATTATTGTGAGTCTGATCGTAAAATGTTATAGGGCTCAGGTTAGCCATGTGAGTTAAAGCGTTGGCCTTAATCTCAGATGGTAAACCTAGAGTGGCGAGTTACATTCCCTGTCTGGCCAATAGGAATTTATTTAGTGACGGAATTCATTAAATAAAATCCTTAGTCCCACCCTGGCTAGAAAAGGGTGGTAACCTGTAGATAACCCGTCCCAATTATCCAAACTAACATAAAGTGAACGTTAATAAATAATAATAATAATAATAAAAATAATGTTACAGAACCAGTTTTGTTATAGATTTGTTATAGATTGAATTGTTGATCTAAGCATGTTTTGTAACTCAAGTATTATGCTAGTTATTCGTACTTTTTTTCTTTTCCGTCATCAGTAACCCCCCCCCCTTCTACTCATCAGTTTTTTAATATAAATTGCGAATATGTTGTGATATGAGATCACATGATTGCTTTAGTGTAATCGGACATTCACTACTTGGTACACATTGGTAGCTCATAAACCTAAAAGATCGACCTACATGCACTCACTGCAACACAGTACTGACCATCAAACATCTCCTCACCGACTCCAGACTACGTCAACATCTCAACTTACCCAACGACTTACAGGAACTATTGGGAAAAGGTAGCCCACATATAAACTCACTTTTAAATCACTTGAAGACAACTAACCTTTACAACAAACTTTAAACCACACCCACTCCACTCTATATTTTATTTTAAATTATGCCACTAATATGTATTAGTGTTTTTTGTGAACAAGGCTGTATAATACATTTTTAAACTTTTGCCTTAGACTTTCATCATCCTCAAGCCAGGATTTGTCGCAAAAATTATAGTTTTACATTGTTTTATTTTAACGGTTCCTTAGCTTTATTTTATTCATTAGTTTTATTTTAACGGTTCCTTAGCTTTATTTTATTCATTAGTTTTATTTTAACGGTTCCTTAGCTTTATTTTATTCATTAGTTTTATTTTAACGGTTCCTTAGCTTTATTTTATTCATTAGTTTTATTTTAACGGTTCCTTAGCTTTATTTTATTCCTTAGTTTTATTTTAACGGTTCCTTAGCTTTATTTTATTCCTTAGTTTTATTTTAACGGTTCCTTAGCTTTATTTTATTCCTTAGTTTTATTTTAACGGTTCCTTAGCTTTATTTCATTCCTTAGTTTTATTTTAACGGTTCCTTAGCTTTATTTTATTCCTTAGTTTTATTTTAACGGTTCCTTAGCTTTATTTTATACCTTAGTTTTATTTTAACGGTTCCTTAGCTTTATTTTATTCCTTAGTTTTTTTTTTTAACGGTTCCTTAACTTTATTTCATTCCTTAGTTTTATTTTAACGGTTCTTTAGCTTTATTTTATTCCTTAGTTTTATTTTAACGGTCCCTTAGCTTTATTTCATTCCTTAGTTTTATTTTAACGGTTCTTTAGCTTTATTTTATTCCTTAGTTTTATTTTAACGGTTCCTTAGCTTAATTTTATTCCTTAGTTTTATTTTAATGGTTCCTTAGCTTTATTTTATTCCTTAGTTTTATTTTAACGGTTCCTTAGCTTTATTTTATTCCTTAGTTTTATTTTAACGGTTCTTTAGCTTTATTTTATTATTCCGCTCACCAAATAAATAAATTAGTTTACGCCGACACTGCGTGACGGACTTTATTTCTTTAAAATGTGAATAATTCAGCTGAGAGAGTTTAGCTGGCCTAGTGTTTTAGAATTGAGACTCTTCCTGTTGTGGAGGTTATTAAAATGTTAATTGACTTAAAGATTTTTCATTCTCATTCGTATTTGTTAAATTAATATTGATGGTGTTACCTATATGTAGATTTATCTATTGTAAAACGTCACGTGGGAAATCTGCTTAGTTTACGCGTGTGGGACTTTATAGGTTGATTGAGATCGAATCTGAAGGGTTTGCCAGCTGAAGCGATTCAAGGGTTGACTCTCCAGCTCTGAGCTAAGCCACCATTAATATCGCTGACAGGGCTTGTCTTTCCTTCATCTCTCAAGATACATCATCACAACTTCCCCACATACATCATCACAACTCACAATCCTTCATCGCAATCCCGACTATTATTCAAGAAGTCGTTCTTTGCACGAAATAAAGGACATATTGCAATAGGGGAAATATTTCGGTTTTCTGATGTCAGCGGAAGTTTTGGCCTTAAGGGAAAATGATGTCCATATTCAAAGTTATATATATATATATATATATATATATATATATATATATATATATATTCAAATAAAAGGTTAGAACCACTAGTATAAATGATAATGTTGTCCTAGCTTTCGGTGGTGACCGTCGTCACTGGCAGATGATAGAATACCCAAGCCTGTTATATTCAGCTTGGTCACTACTGAGTAGATTATAGATAGTACTCCCAATGTAAACAGAGGTACAACTGTTATGTATAATAGTTTTTAAGTATCTTTAGTCTGAGTAAGTAGACAAACTAATAACAATGTGGAATATATATATTATATATATATATATATATATATATATATATATATATATATAAAGTAGTACCCGTACTTTTTAGCCCAGAAAAAGATAAAATAAATATTCTCGAAATATTGGAATTAACTAAGATTTTTTCACCAACACTGACCAAAACTCTAAAAAACAACAACACCATATATATATATATATATATATATATATATATATAATATATATATATATATATTGTAACGGTCGAGCCTTAGAGCCACCCCGCTGTCTCTATATCTATGAGATCCGAGTGACTAGTACTAGTCACTAAACGAGGTAGCAGCACCTGTCAAGAGAGGAGAGCGGACCCCTATGAGTCCAAAGGGCAATCTCCGAGGACTGGAATGAGCAGTCGACTCCCAAGATGCAACAAGAGCGTAAGTGTTTCTTTAATTAGCTAGCCTAAATGTGCTATATCTCGGATTAAATAGATAAATTAGCTCTTATGGCAGAGATGGTGGAAACGGGAATGCTTACCGTGCAATATAAGACCCGGAGAAGTAGCCGGTACATAGTTTAAATTTAAATATTAATGAAAATAATAAACCTTTCATTATAATATATATATATATATATATATATATATATATATATATATATATATATATATGTGTGTGTGTGTGTGTGTGTGTGTAGATATATATATATATATATATAGATACTGATCTTTCATTTTGAACGGACCTCTTTTTCGTCATTTCCTGAGAAGGATCGATGGACATTTGAAGATATTTTTCAATCTCAAAGGGGAAATCTGCTTAAAGAATGCAAGCTGCTCATGAGTTAATTATTGTCGCAATTGCTTGCTTTCGGCAAAAATCGCATTTATAATAATGGAATCCAGCTACTGGGGCCAGAAATGGTGGAAAACAATAATAAAACACAACCAACATTGTAGGATTAGATTACTTTAAACCGATTATATTTCTGACGGGGATATTTGAATTTTTTCGAAAACGTGTCATAAGTACGACCTCAGTAGCCGATTTTTCTTAAGGGAAATCTGCTAAGAGTGAAATAGACAACATTTGATTTGAGATAAGAACATGGGCGAACCACTCCAACAGGTGGGGAATTGGCTCTGTTTGGTAGACATCCTAACTGGGACCATTGCTCTTCTTCACCAAATCGGACATTTTCGTAGACATTTACAAGAACCCGTTGGCTTGATTCTCAACACAGCTCTCAGTACGGGAATAAAAAGCGGTATATGAATCTAGCAAGGCCATAGGCTGCTGGAGATATGGCGTGAGATATGACTCGCCTTCATGTAAATGTTTAATGCAAGCCTCTTATTATTATGTTGCTAACATGGAATAATAAAAATTTTAATGGCGGCTCAACAATATGGAATTAAATAACAGGAGTAGGGGGGAGGTGGAGAATTTGCATTAGACATCTGTGAAAGTCCGTCACGCAGGGGCTGCGTAAACTAAGCCCAGCTCCCACGTGACATTTTACAAATGACAATGAAACGAATCTTTCAGTTAATTCACATTTTAATGACCACCATAAAGGAAATTGTCGAAATTGTAAACACACAGGTCAGCCAACCCCCTAGATCTGAAAGAAAGAAATATTCTAGGCAGGAAGAACACAATTACTGAAGTATATCAGAATATAACATATTAAGTTTATTGAAAATTATCTACTATACCTAGTACTGAATTTTAGCAGATTCAGCTATTGAGGTTGTACTCATGACGGAATTTTCGAAATTTTTCTTCAAATGTCCATCGATCCTACCTAGTAGATGACGAAAATGAGGTCCGTTCAAAACTTTATATAAATATATATATATATATATATATATATATATATATATATATATATATATATATATATATATATATTTGTCTGTTACCGCTCTAGCGGTCGCAATTTTTGTTTAATCGTTACCAAACTCGATATTTAGTCGTTTTATGTAAAAAGTCGGATGAAAAATTGTACAGAACCAATCGTATTGCAAATTAAATTTACTATAAATATTGTCATATACATTTTTTCTCTATCTTGAATATTAACCGAGATATTTGCATTTTTATTAAATCGGGGAGTCTAACGAACGAGAGTTACTTTCCCGCCAAAAGCTAGTTCGGCCAATTCCTTGACTGGCTCGGCTCACGTGAAATTTCTCTATTGTAAAACTTCACATGGGAAATCTGCTTAGTTTACGCTGCCCCTGCGTGACGGACTTTTTAATTTATCAGAATAATATTTATCTTAATTCCGCACATTTTAATAATCCAAGAACAAAAGACGGGGAGGGGATCTAAATTTCTTGTACTAAAATTTGATTGATTGAGATAAAAATTCCTGTCGTGAAGCACGTTGGAAGTCTGTTTATTTAACGCAGGCCCTGCGTGACCAACTTTCATGGGGTATAATTTGATGAAAATAAACAACTTTTATTTATTTACTTCCTCTTTTCCCTTTTTTTTTAATAAATAACTTTTTACTCTATATATTGGTCTTGCTAGTAAGACACTGCCAGTGCAATGTTTTTCAAAGGTGGTAATCCTGCGTGAAGAGGCACCCCACAAATAAAGATAAGATTGGTTTGTTGGCAGACCTGTAGGCGGCAGCAGTTAGATTAAAGCCCTCCAATTGTTGCCAACATAGCGAACTCTAATAGAAATGAATGGCTATTATCTCGGCCAATGAAGGTGGCAACACTGCTTCCTCCCTATTCTCTACCCTTTATATTCTTTCAATCAATAAGACACACCAAAAAGCGTCACGCAGGGACTGCGTTAACTAAGCAGATTTCCCACGTGTTCCACATATTTACATTTATCTCGAAAAGTAATAGTTCAATGAGAACAATATTTTGTACTTATGCTTCAAATAATTTCCTTCATGATAAAACAGCTTATTGTTTAAAATGACATGAGTAGGAGTGGGGGTTTACTGAAGGCCGACAACTAAAAAATGCAAGTATTTCGGTTAATAATCAAGATATTGAAACAAAGCACATAATAATATTTATAGAACATTAAATGTTCAGTATGATTGGTTCTATACAATTTTTCGATCCGACATATAAAGAATTTTCTAAATCCCTCCTTCTAACCCCCCCCCCTCACTCTAGTTTGATTTCAGCCTCTAACGAATTTGATCTTTCTTTTTACAGAAAACGATTAAATGTCAAGTTTGGTATTGATTAAACCAGGAATTGAGACCGCTAGAGCGGTAACAGACAACTAAATACAGGGTGCCCCAAGTTGCCGTGCCACCCCCCTTAAAATCTCCAATTGTTTTAACACAAAGCTGAGACTTGGTCTGCCGTAATTGTGACTCCTGAAGAATCCATTCAGTCCGTATTCAACCTCCTAACCTTCTACAGCGACCGTAACTAAGGAATTTCCAATGGAATGTCATTCTTTTTATAGCGGATTCTTGTAGAAAATCGAATTCTAAAACAAGTTCTTATGTGAAATTTTCGATTTGATGCATCGTTTAACACATGAAAAATGTATTCATTTTAAAAATAATCAGTACATAATTAATTTATAATAAATTAATTCTAAGAACGTTTTTTGTTACGTTGGTGTTTTTTGAAGTAAACATTTTTGTGGATTCATTAAAGAATCCGTTATTTCGATTAAATACTTTTTATTTTTTTAAATATCATAATCCATTCCTATCCCTGTAGACTTTTATGTCGCAGCATTTCTCAATAAAATGTGCCGCTTCTGAACTAAAGATTTGTGCATTTTACGGCTAAAGGATGCGTCAAATAGAAAAAATCTCCGATATAAACTCGTTTTAGAATTCGATTTTCTACAAGAATCCGCCATAAAAAGTAGGGCATTCCATTGGAAATTCCAAAGTTATGGTCGCTGGAGAAGTACTGGGGAAGGTTGAATACGGACTGAAAGGATTCTTCAGGAGACCCAATTATGGCAGACCAAGTCTCAACTTTGTATTAAAATAATTGGAAATTTTTAAATTTTTGAACGGACCATATTTTTGTCATCTCGTAGGTGTGATCGATAGATATCTGAGAAAAGGTTTCGAAAATCGCGTCATGAGTACAACCTTAATAACTGATATGTCATGAGGGAAAACTGCTAAAAGGTTATATTAATTTATTTTATTTATTTATTTATTTTGGAGCGTTCGCAGCGAGGCGATATTGCTCATCAAAAAAGAAAAAATAACAGTGTATATAAACAAAATGCAAAACTGAAAATAGTAACAAGAAAAAATTAAACAATGCAAACTAAGAACGCAATCAAATAACAAAGCTCAACTAAATAACAGAACGCAACAAAATAACTAAACGCAACTAAATAACAGAACGCAACTAAATGAAACTCAACTAAATAACAGAACGCAATCAAATAACAAAGCTCAACTAAATAACAGAACGCAACAAAATAACTAAACGCAACTAAATAACAGAACGCAACTAAATGAAACTCAACTAAATAACAGAACGCAATCAAATATCAAAGCTCAACTAAATAACAGAACGCAACAAAATAACTAAACGCAACTAAATAACAGAACGCAACTAAATAACAGAACGCAACTAAATGAAACTCAACTAAATAACAGAACGCAATCAAATAACAAAACTCAACTAAATAACAGAACGCAACAAAATAACTAATCGCAACTAAATAACAGAACGCAACTAAATGAAACTCAACTAAATAACAGAACGCAATCAAATATCAAAGCTCAACTAAATAACAGAACGCAACAAAATAACTAAACGCAACTAAATAACAGAACGCAACTAAATGAAACTCAACTAAATAACAGAATGCAATCAAATATCAAAGCTCAACTAAATAACAGAACGCAACAAAATAACTAAACGCAACTAAATAACAGAACGCAACTAAATGAAACTCAACTAAATAACAGAACGCAATCAAATATCAAAGCTCAACTAAATAACAGAACGCAACAAAATAACAAAACGTAACTAAATAACAGAACGCAACGAAATAACAAAATGTAACCAAAGAGATGAAAAAAAACAAATCAACAAATAAAAAAAACGAAACATTAAAAACAAAAAATCTTGTAAGGAAACTAGATAATTAAAAACTATAAAGACTAATAAAATTACGTAAACAATTATATAATTAAAGTATATACTTTCAATGGTATGAATAAAATGAACAGATTAAATTTTCTAATATCTGAAATATTTACAATCATATGCTCTCACTTTCTTTATCACACATACAAACACGCACACACACGCGCACACTCGCGCACGCACGCACACACACACATATTAAGGGGAGTAATTCCTCTATTGTAAAACTTCACGTGGGAAATCTGCTTAGATTACGCAGCCCCTGCGTGACGGATTATTGTTTTGTCTTCTTCCTATAGCTTTATCATAATCCTGTTCACTTATTTATTTGGTATTAAGAAGAATGTAAAGGAAACATGACCAGTAATACAGCATTCAAATATTCCCCAATGTTATATTTGCAAAAGGGAGTTGTGTTATTGGTTATGTTTTTTATGTACTCGGCTTCACTAGCCCGAGATGGCTGTTAGATCTACTCCAATAACAAGATGGAAAATATAAAGGAAAAATATATCACGGAGCGGGAATATTTCTCGGAAAAATAAGTTATTTTTATCACCACACCAGCTGCCCCGCATCTCATTATAAAAACTGTATTTACCAACTTGTAAATAACAAGATGAGCAAGGATACAACACTGACTAATTATTCGACGTTACGTAAATGAAATACTGCCGGACGAAAGTTAAAACATGGTCTAAATCTTGACTTGCATCTGTTATAGTCAGTGCTCACGGCGCAGTTTTCGAAAAATGTCTTCAAATCAGAACCCCAATTATAACCAATAATCTATAATCTATAATCTCTAATAGTTTATACTCAGTAATCGGATTATATTCAGTAATCGGAATATACCCAGCAGTCGGAGTATAGGGGAGAGTGGGGTACAGTGGGACAGTTTTTCGTCTTGAATTTTTAATTATATTAAAACATTAGTTTAAGAACCAAAAATATAGCATCATGTAATGTGGAAGTCCTACTTTCATAATTATATTAGCAGATTTCGTCGTACTCATGATGCGAGTTTCGAAAAATATCTTCAAATGTCCATCGATCTTACCCAGGAGATGACGAAAATGAGGTCCGTTCAAAATTATATATATATATATATATATATATATATATATATATATATATATATATATATAGGTTTAGAGGTTTCTTACTACTACAGTTGTTATTAGGCAGATCTCTCTATTGTAAAACTTCTCGTGGGAAATCTGCTTAGTTTACGCAGCCCCTGCGTGACGGACTTTTTTTATTTTATTCTCATAATTATGAAAATGTAAAAAAAAAAAAAAAAATTGTAAATCCTTACGATGTGGCCCAGCCTTTGGGGTACATTGGGACGCTGAAATAAAAATACAGTTTATGGAGATAAAAAATAATTTATTTGACACCCTTTTCATAAGCTAGATGAGAAACTAGACAACATTAAATGACATTTGTTGCATTATTCTTCCTGCGCCACCATGTGGAGTAGGAGGAAGAAGTTTCAATTTAACGTCACTTTCTAATGCCGAGTAAGTTTTTTCTTCTCCTTTGACAGATTTGAACCCTGGCTATATTCTCTTTAGGTATTTAACACAGTAATCACTGTAGTTAGTTTTTTCAACTATTTCTACTACATAATAATTGACAATGTTTTTCCCACATAGTTTTACCAATACAAAATTATCTATACACTGACATCAATTATCATCGATTATCTTCATCCGAAAGTTCTTCAAGCTGCAAATCATCATCAGTTTCAGACTCTAGCCAAACATCTTCATCCTCCGAAGAGCTTTCTTCTAGCTTCAGTTTCTTACTAACATGAGATTTTTTTCTTCCTCCAGCTTTATTTTATCTTTCCATCATACCCTTTCTTTCTTGATCTTCTTTTTTTTTTCTCTTTCATCAAAATCTCTCTCTATCCTTTCTTTAATGGGTGTGGCTGACACAGTCCCACTGTGCCCCAAAAGAATTGTCCCACTGTGGCCCATAGGGTACTTTTTAATTTTAAAACATAATATAAAAACTCTTTCTTGAAAAATGTCCAAAATTAATACCTTATTTAGTTAAGTACATTCTAAATTTGTTTTTAGTAATAAAAGTTTAGGCATTTATAATTTTTTTAAGTGCTTTATAGCAAGAATCTTAGCTATCCTTCTTTTTACTGTAGGCTTCAGAAAATGAGGTTATGTTGTTCCCTCCAAAAGTGCTTGTGGGTAGGGGATGGGCTTTTCATCACATGATCAGAAGCAGGTTTGCCAACTTGCACACTAGTAAATTCTCAGGTATTGTTAGAAATAAAATAAAAATAGTCCATCGTCCCACTGTGCCCCATGTCCCACCCTTCCCTATTCTCCCCTACTCAGTAATAGGACCATACTCAGTAATCGGATTATAACCAGCAATCTGATTATACCCAGCAATCGGATTATACCCAGCAATCGGATTATACCCAGCAATCGGATTATACCCAGCAATCGGATTATACCCAGCAATCGGATTATACCCAGCAATCGGATTATACCCAGCAATCGGATTATACCCAGCAATCGGATTATACCCAGCAATCGGATTATACCCAGCAATCGGATTATACCCAGCAATCGGATTATACCCAGCAATCGGATTATACCCAGCAATCGGATTATACCCAGCAATCGGATTATACCCAGCAATCGGATTATACCCAGCAATCGGATTATACCCAGCAATCGGAAGATACGCGGGAATGGGAATATACACAGCAATCGGGTTATACACAGCGATCGGATTATACCCAGAAATCGGAAAATACCCAGTAATCGGATTATACCCAGCAATCGGATTATACCCAGCAATCGGATTATACCCAGCAATCGGATTATACCCAGCAATCGGATTATACCCAGCAATCGGATTATACCCAGCAATCGGATTATACCCAGCAATCGGATTATACCCAGCAATCGGATTATACCCAGCAATCGAATTATACCCAGCAATCGGATTATACCCAGCAATCGGATTATACCCAGCAATCGGATTATACCCAGCAATCGGATTATACCCCGCATTTGGAATATACCAAGCAATCGGAGTATACCCAGCGATCGGATTATACCCAGCAATCGGATTATACCCAGCAATGGGATTATACCCAGTAATTGGATTATACCCAGCAATCGGATTATACCCAGCAATCGGATTATACCCAGCAATTGGATTATACCCAGCAATTGGATTATAACCAGCAATCGGATTATACCCAGCAATCGGAGTATGCCCAGCAATCGGATTATACCCAGCAATTGGATTATACCCAGCAATCGGATTATACCCAGCAATCGGATTATACCCAGCAATCGGATTATACCCAGCAATCGGATTATACCCAGCAATCGGATTATACCCAGCAATCGGATTATACCCAGCAATCGGATTATGCCCAGCAATCGGATTATACCCAGCAATTGGATTATACCCAGCAATCGGATTATACCCAGCAATCGGATTATACCCAGCAATCGGATTATACCCAGCAATCGGATTATACCCAGCAATCGGATTATACCCAGCAATCGGATTATACCCAGCAATCGGATTATACCCAGCAATCGGATTATACCCAGCAATTGGATTATACCCAGCAATCGGATTATACCCAGCAATTGGATTATACCCAGCAATCGGATTATACCCAGCAATTGGATTATACCCAGCAATCGGATTATACCCAGCAATCGGATTATGCCCAGCAATCGGATTATACCCAGCAATCGGATTATACCCAGCAATCGGATTATTCCCAGCAATCGGATTATACCCAGCAATCGGATTATACCCAGCAATCGGATTATACCCAGCAATCGGATTATACCCAGCAATTGGATTATACCCAGCAATTGGATTATAACCAGCAATCGGATTATACCCAGCAATCGGATTATACCCAGCAATTGGATTATACCCAGCGATCGGATTATACCCAGCAATCGGATTATACCCAGCAGTCGGAGTATAATCAGTAACCGGATTATACCCAGCAATCGAAGTATAATCAGCAACCGGATTATGCTCAGTCCCAGATTATACTCATCTTGCGGACAATACTCATCCTCCGGATTATACTCAACCTCCGGAAAATACTCAGTATTTTGGATTACTAAAATTTGAGTGATTGAGATAAAAATGTTCGGATTAGTTACAGCTTGCAGTTATAGGTTTTAAGTAAATACTTTACTCGGACCTGCCCGGTTTTAGCCCACTTTCCTTTTCTAATGAAATCATTGACTCCTACACTATACTTTTTAGATTATATCTCATTTATACTTCGGTATACAAAAACAGTGTATATAAATAAAGTAACTTTACATAACAAAATAAAAACTACTTTTTTTATGTGCATCTTTGCCGAAAAACCAATAGGAAACGAAAGATGTCAATTTCTCATGTTAGGCCTTCCTTATTCTCCCACTCCCACTCGTCTATGAGTATATTAGTATAGCCTGTAGTTTAAGATGGGCTAGTAGTATTTATTACACATACCAAGTTTCATAAAATTCGGTTGACTAGTTTGGGTGTGAAAAGGTAGCAGACAAACAAATAGACACGAAAGAAACAAATCGCAGATACTGTGAATGGTATGAGAAACGAAAAAGTATCCTGGAATTTTTAGAAAAAAATCAACGTGCAGTTAGAGGTAACAATTTTAGCAGATTTCCCTTAAGGGAAATCAGCTATTGAAGTTGTACTCATGACGGAATTTTCGAAATTTTTCTCCAAATGTCCATCGGTCCTACCTAGTAGATGACGAAAATGAGGTCCGTTCAAAACTGTATATATATATATATATATATTTGTCTGTCACCACTCTAGCGGTCGCAATTTTTGTTCAATCGTTACCAAACTCGATATTTAGTCGTTTTACGTAAAAGGAATGATCAAGTTCGTTAATGGCTGAAATCAGACTAGTTGGAGGGGAGGATTTTCTAAAATTCGAAATATTTCCGTTACTATAAGCCGGATCGAAAATTTGTATAGAATCAATCGTATTGCAAATTAAATTTACTATAAATATTGTTATATACATTTATTATCTATCTTGAATATTAACCGAGATATTTGCATTTTCATGAAATCGGGGCGGATAACGGATGAGAGTAAAACTTCACGTGGGAAATCTGCTTAGTTTACGCAGCCCCTGCGTGACGGACTTTTGAAGATATACAGATGTATAGATAATTTTGAACGGACCTCATTTTCGTCATCTGCTAGGTAAGATTGCTGAATTACAACCTCAAAAGCTGATTTCCGTTGAGGGAAATCTGCTAAACCCCGCTGACCGAGTTTCTATTAACTCTGTTAAATTAAATTTAAATTGTTTTACAATTATTCATTGTACAAATTGTCTCTTTTATAATTCTGGCTGATTGATTATTTAAAAGATCTGTTCCAAAAAACAGGTTCTACTATTTAAATGTAAAGCAATTGAGCAAAGTAACAATATAGAAGCATAAAGGAACGGTTAATATATGCCCTGTGAAGGTCAAAGGGCAACTATATATATATCAACAACCTACAGGATATGTACAACAATGAATATGTACAAACACATTGACCTACATTCTATTAAATATATATATATATATATATATATATATGAATTAATAATAAAGATCGTCATGCAGGGGCTGCGTAAACTAAGCAGATTTCTCTCGTGAAGATTATTAATTGATAAATCTACACAGGGCCGGCTCAAGGCAAAATACTGACCCGGGCAAACAACCGTTTTGTCGCCCCCCCCCCTAAAAAAGGGGGGTCCGGAAATTTGTTCAAAATAGGGTTTAGAATACTGAGTTTTGAGGCATCTTAAGTGGTAGTTATCAATCAAAATATTATCACATTTTCAAGTGAAAAGATAAGATGACTGAAAAAGTATGTAGGCCATCACCTTTTTGCATACGTTATAGTAGGCTATACGTAATACATTGTGTGTTTTTGAGTTAGCTTATATTAAAAAAGTTTATAAAAGAAATTTACGCAAGAGAATACAAAATATTAACTTGTATAAAATCGAAAACGAAATTTTTCACTACTTGGGCGTTTGGTCGCCCCCCTGGCTGCGTCGCCACGGGCAGCCGCCCGGCCCTTAAGCCCCCCTGAACCTACATACTGCTAGCACAAAACCACCCTGAATATTAAGTGAATAAATACAAATGGTAATAAGAAATCTCTCCCCTGCCAGCGGAAACCGACTCAAATGTAAGTGCAACGGCTCACCGGAAAGAAATGCAATTACTGAAATATATAACATATTCATTTTATTGAAAACTATTTACTATATCTAGTACTGTAATTTATAATCAATCAGAATTTGCCCGCCGGGAGAGGAAAATTTCTAATTAACGTTTGTATTTATTCACCTAATATTCACGGTGTTTTTGTGTTAGCAGTATGTGGGTTTATCTATTACTAGCTAAGGTACCCGGCTTCGCTCGGGAATTCATTTGAGGTTTAATGATGATGGTATTTTTTTTGGCAAGCCTTTACTTTCCACAATATTTTTCCGTCTTTGCCGTGGATTTGTTAATAATAAAAGTATTTGTTATGTAAGGTTTCACTGTCCACAATATTTTTATATTTCCCGTCTCCTGTGTATGTAGTTTTTTTTATAATTCTTAATCATAGAAAGTATTCTGTCCGCCAAATTATGTTTTAATTAAACTTCCTTTCCCTTGTTACGGTACAAAGACCAACAGTGACTGAAAACCGAACAGAAAATGTAATATATAGCGAATTTTTATTTTAGGCTTCTCTTATAACCCCTTCTCCTCCCGTTTGAACCTATAAAATTGAATATAGCTTATAATCGTTTAAGAATTAATGCTAATTCACATGCCGAGTTGTGTCAAGTTCCGTTCAATCGCTAGTGCCAAATACAATACCGTTTTAGTTTTCAGTGGTATATCTCGACTATACTTAGTATACGACAAAAGTAAACATAACAAAAGTTACTCTGAATAATAAAATAAACAACTTTTGTCATGTACATACTTGCCGAAAAACCAATAGGAAACGAAATTTCATTATTTTTAATTTCATGGCTCCCTTACAACCCCCACTCCTGTTCGTCTCAGAGAAATATATAGTGTCCTATGTCCGTCTCCTGGCTCTAAGCTACCTCCTCACCAATTTTCAGCCATATCGGTAACGCCGTTCTTCAGTTATAAATAGTGTAACTAACACGACTTTCTTTTTTATATATATATATATATATATATATATATATATATATATAGATTAATTAGATTAGATTAGATTATTACAGAGGAGTTAGTGCTAACACACATACCGAGTTTTGTTAAGTTCCATTCAATTGTTAGAGAGCAATAAAACTGTCGGCTCCCGCTTTGCTTTTTAGTGTATATCTCGTTTCTGCTTTGTTATAAAACAAAAGTGAATATAACAAACGTTACTCTAAATAACAAAATAAACAGCTTTTGTTATGTGCATATTTGCCAAAAACCCAATAGGAAACGAAATATCGCTATTTTTAATTTCAGGCCTCCCTTATAACCCCCACTCCTGTTCGTCTCAGAGAAATAAATAGTATCCTATGTCCGTCTCCTGGCTCTAAGCTACCTCCTCACCAATATTCAGCCATATCGGTAAAGCCGTTCTTGACTTATAAATAGTGTAACTAACACGACTTTCTTTTATATATATCGATTAATCGTCATGAGGGAAATCTGCTTAGTTTGCGCAGCCCCAGCGTGAAGGACTCTATTTCTTTAAAATGTGAATGAATAATATTTTTATTAAACGTGAAAGGAAACGTTATCTTAGCCACAGGCGTTACCGTGACGTTTAGCTTTTCGGTAGATGGTGACATTAGATGGAGAAGAAAGCGGATTATGTTAATATGGCCAAAACAGGTGGTGTTGTGAAGGGCTTACCCTGTTGTATTGGTGAAGAGTTGCTCTAGGGACGACTGTACTCCCATGCTCATGGTTGACTGTTGACTGTCTGGGCTATGTCAACACTTACTGTAATTACCAGATGGACAATTAGCTGTAATGAGCCAGCATCGCTGTCTGACCTCTCGCCATTGCTGCACTTCAAAGGGATGCCGCACAAGGCAGATAACTTACAGTCACCACAAGGATACACTTACTCCGCAAAATTAGCTATTCTACTCATGACGCGATTTTCGGAAAATGTCCTCAGATATCCGTCGATCCTACCAAGGAGATGACGAAAATGAGGTATCGTCAAAATTATATACTTATAATTTTGAACGGCTGTTTAAAAATCGACGTAAAATAGTAAAGTAGTATTTAAAAAATCGTCGTAAAATAGTAAAGTAGTATTTAAAAAATCGTCGTAAAATAGTATAGTAGTATTTAAAAAGACGTCGTAAAATAGTAAAGTAGTATTTAAAAAATCGTCGTAAAATAGTATAGTAGTATTTAAAAAGACGTCGTAAAATAGTAAAGTAGTATTTAAAAAATCGTCGTAAAATAGTATAGTAGTATTTAAAAAATCGTCGTAAAATAGTATAGTAGTATTTAAAAAGACGTCGTAAAATAGTAAAGTAGTATTTAAAAAATCGTCGTAAAATAGTATAGTAGTATTTAAAAATAGTAGTAAAATATTCTTACCGCTCTTGCTGTCGCAATTTTCGTCTATTAATTAAAAAACTCGACATTTAATCGTTTTTTCAACATGGATCTAGTTCTAGTTATAAAATTCGGAATATATCCGTTATTATACGTCGGATCGCAAAATTCTATATAACCAATCTTATCGAAAATTTAAGTGCCTTTAAATGTTGTTATACCCATTATTTTCTCTAATGTGAATATTAACCAAGATACTTGGATTTTACAGTTTTCAGCCTCCAGAGTAAACCCCCACTTTATACAACGTGGGTCGGGTTCTCTGCAGGTTACCACCCTTTTCTAGCCAGGGTGGGACTAAGGATTTTATTTAATGAATTCCATCACTAAATAAATTCCTATTGGCCAGACAGGGAATGGAACTCGCCACTCTAGGTTTACCATGTGAGATTAAGGTCAACGCTTTAACTCACATGGCTAACCTGAGCCCCATAATAATAATAAACAGATATATAAACATTAACATACTCGATATTTAACTAATTCCTTGAACACTACAGATTATGTTTGTTATTGACTGAAATCCGACCTCAAATGGGGGGGGGATTAATTTTTGTTTGGTCGTTGCCCAACACTTTATTCCATCGTTTTATAAATAGAAATAAAGATGAAGTTGGTTAATTGCAGAAGGAAAGTGAGAGGGGTGGTTTAGTGGGGGGTGGGGGAATTTGGAATTTTTGAAATATTTCCATTACTATAAATCGGATCGACAACTGGCACATTACTAATCTTATTGCAAATAAAATAACTTATAAATGTTGTTATATACGTTCTTTCTCTTTGGCATTTATTAACCGAGATATTTGCATGTTAAATTTTCAGCCTTCCATAAGCCCCCCTACTTTCTGATCGCTCGTCAATCATAATACAATATATTATTAACCGTCTTATTTCAAGCTGAAATGCCAAATATTGTGTTCAACATATCATTTCTAGACGAAATACGTGCAAATACTTCCTGATGACCCAGCCCCCCCCCCGTCTTTTGTTCTTAGACTACTAAAATTAGAGTGATTGAGGTGAAAATTAACCTGATTCGTTATAAATTACAGTATTACATATAGTAAATAGTTTTCAATAAAATTAATAAATTATATTAAAAAATATTTCAGTAATTTTCATTCCGGTCACGAAAATTTCTGTAGGTTGTAAACTGAATTTCTCATTGTCATTTGCATTTGTTCACTTAAGTTAAGTGTTTCCAGTATGTAGATTTATCTATTGTGAAACTTCACCTGGGAAATATGTTTTCAATCATTTGATATAATAAGAAAGGCGCGGGGAAACTGTGCTTCTTCCCTTTTCTCAATTTCCAAGAGGAAAATGTTTTTGGGCGTTGATAGAAAGGAAGAAAGTAAAGTGGTAGGTAATCGCTGGCTGGGAAATGCTTTCCCTGAGGCGGAAAGGAAATGGTTGGAAGACCTCCGACACCGCCCCCCCGGAATATGATTTTATTTTTAATCTAATGTACTCCCCTCTGGCAGATAAAATGAAAAAAAATCTCTTCTAGTTTCAAACCCACTCAGAATAATATAAAGATTTTTCATCTCTCGCCAGAATATAATAAGCCACAGGGGCTGAATAAAACTTAACTAGTACTTCACCGAAGAATTCCCCCCTCTCCCACTGTATTTCTCGCTTCAAATAATTAAAATTCCGTCATGCAGGGGCTGCATAAACTAAGCGGATTTCCCACGTGAAGTTTTACAATAAATAAATCTACATACTGGAGACAGTAGTAGAAACATGTCTCTAAACTAATTTCACGAGAGCCGAACAGTTACGGAAACGGCCGAACTACCTTTCGGGGGATACACTCTAATGGACATCAGCCGATCTCATCACTCCCGTTATCCCCACACACTCAATACAAATGCAAATATCTCGGTTAATGTTCAAGATAGAGAATAAATGAATATTCCAATATTTATAGTAAACTTAATTTGCAATAATTGATTCTGTACAAGTTTTCGATCTGACGTATAGTAACGGAGATATTTCGAATTTTCGAAAATCCCAACTCTTAACCGCTCCTCCCTCAGGCCCCATTAACGAACTTGATCATTCATTTTAGATAAACTTATTAAATATCGAGTTTTGTAAAGATCAAAAAAACTTTGAGACCACTTTAGCGATATATATATAAAATTGTAACCTCTGTCTGTACATTGATTTTTTTCGCGAAATTTCACGATAACTTTTCGTTTCACATGTCATAGACACCATATCTGCATTTTGTTTCTTTCGTGTATGTTTGTTTGTTTGTTTGTTACCTTTTCACGCATAAACGGCTGAACCGAATTTTATGAAACTTGGTATGTATATTACTACTAACCCAACTTAGACTTTAGGCTATATTAATTTTCTCTGAGACGAACAGGAGTGGGGGTTATAAGGGAGGCCTGAAATTAAAAATAGTGATATTCCGTTTCCTATGCTTTTTCAGCAAATATGCACATAACAAAAGTTGTTTATTCTGTAATTTAGAGTAACTTTTGTTATATACACTTTTGCCATATACGGAAGTATAAATGAGATATATGCTAAAACCTATAGCGGAAGTGAGCAATTTTATTTGGGACAAAAGACCCTACCGAAAAAAATAAAACTCGGTATGTGTATTAGTACTAACGCCTTCATTATAATAGGCTATACTAACATTTCTAGGGACGGGCAGGAGTGGGGGTTATAAGGAAGGCCTGAAATTAAAAATAGCGATATTTCGTTTCCTATAGCTTTTTCAGCAAATATGCACTTAACAAAAGTTAATTATTTTGTTATTTAGAGTAACTTTTGTAATATGCACTTTTGCCGTATACGGAAGCATAAATTAGTTATACGCTATAAACTTAAGCGGGAGTCCACAATTTTATTTGGCACTAAAGACTCAACCGAATTAAACCAAACTCGGTATGTGAATTAGTACTAACGCCTTCATTATAATAGGCTATACTAACATTTCTAGGGACGGGCAGGAGTGGGGATTATAAGGGAGGCCTGAAATTAATAATAATGATTTCCTATTGGGGTTTCGGCCAATATGCACATAACAAAAGTTTTTTATTTTGTTATTTAGAGAAATTTCCTCAACACTTCTTTTCAATATGAACTACCAGGTACCTCACCTGAAAAAATTAATTCAAATGTATGTCAATATTTTCTCCTTAATAATTCAAATGTATGCATAATGCACAGTAGACGGGAAATATGACAATATGCAGAACAGTGAAGTCTTACATAAAAAAATAATTTTATTACTAACAAATGCCAACAACGGGTATTAACTCTAAACACTGGAACGGGTAAATGTCAAAATATTGTGCAAAGTAAAGCCTGCTAAAAAATACCATCACCATTCAGCCTCAAATGAATTCCCGAGCGAAGCCGGGTATCTGAGCTAGTTATAATATATATATATACATACATACACACAGTTTTGAACGGACCTCATATTCGTCAACTCCTATGCAGAATCGATGGACACTTGAAGACAAATTTCAAAAATCGAGTCATCACTACGACCTAAATAGCTGATTTCACTTAAGGGAGATCTGCTAAAATGCAAATATCTCGGTTAATATTCAAGATAGAGAAATTATGTATATGACAATATAACTAGTGCATTTATTGAGCAATACGAATGGTTATAAGTAGCAAAACTCGCTTAGTATTTGAGTTTATTATGATTCATCCCATTCCACTTTTTGCTACTATGCCTAATTGGGACGGGTTATCTACAGGTTACCACCCTTTTCTAGCCAGGGTGGGAGGAAGGATTTTGTTTAGCGAGTTCGTCTCTAAATAAATTTCTTTTTTACCCAGGCGGGGATCGAACTCGCCACTCTATGAGAAACTAGGTTCCTATGGTTTCCTCTAGGCCAACGCTTCAACTCACATGATTTTAGAGAAAATGTATAGAACTGCAATTGTAAAGCATCAATAGCTAAACAAGACTTGTCCTTCACACTGTAAAAGTTCAATGAAACAAATATTCGGTATTTTATCCAAGAATAGAGAAGTTCATAATAAAACTGCTTATTTTTAATGTGACACGAGTAGAAGTGGGGGTTTGCTGTAGGCTGAAAACTAAACAAATTCAAATATCTCGGTTTATATTCAAGATAGAGAATAAATGTATATAACAATATTTGTAGTACATATAATTTGGAATATGAATGGCTCTATATCATTTTTCCATTCAGGTTATAATAACTGAAATATTTGGAAATTAACAGATTTACCTTAAGGGAAATCAGCAATTGAGGTCGTACTCATGACGCGATTTTCGAAATTTTTCTTCAAATGTCAACCTAGGAGATGACGAAAATGAGGTCATTTCAAAACTAAATATACATATATATATATATATATATATATATATATATATATATATATAAATATAGAGGGAGAGAGAGAGAGATAGATATAAATATAGATATAGATAGATCTATATATATCTGTATGTTACCGCTACCGTAATTTTTGTCTTACCGTTTCCAAACTTGATATTTCGTCGTTTTATGTAACAATAAAGATCAAGTTCGTTGACTGAAAAAATCAGAAAAGTGGGAGGGGGGGGGGGTAGAGGGGGGAGTTTAGGTACTATACGAAAAAGTGTATAGAACCAAACCTATAGCAACTTAAATTGACTATAATTATTGTTATATAAATTTATTCTCTATCTTCAATAGTAACTGAGATATTTGCATTTTTCAGTTTTCAGCCTTCAGCAAATCCCCACTTCTACTCGTGTTACATAAACAAATCTCTGTTATATAATAAACCACATTATTCGAAGCGTAAATACCAACTATTGTATTCAAGAGACATTTATTATACGAGACAGACGCTAATATGCTCTGGTGATCCCCCGTCTTAAATGTTTGACTACTTAAACTTGATTGATTGAGATAAACATTATTCTGATTTATTATAAATTACAGTACTAGATATAGCAAATAGTTATCAATAAAATGAATATGTTATATTCTGATATGTTTCAGTTATTGTTTTTCTTCCCGCTGATCCATTGGCAGACCTGTTTGTTTACATTTGAGTCGCTTCCCACCGGGAGGGGTGAGATTTCTTATTACCATTTGTAGTTATTCACCTAATATTCACGATAGTGTTGTGTTAGCAGTGTGTAGGTTTATCTATTATTAATCTTCACGAAGGAAATCTGCTTAGTTTTCGCAGCCCCTGCGTGACGGACTTTTTATTAATTGTAACGGTTGAGGTGAGATCGGCTAACTTCGGGTCTAGTCGTGAGTTTCCGTCAAAAGCTAGTGCGGCCGTTTCCGTAACTGTTCGGCTCTCGAGAAATTTCGCTATTGAAAAACTGCACGTGGGAAATCTGCTTAGTTTACGCAGCCCCTGCAGGACGGACTTTCTAACTTTTTCGAAAAATGTCTTCAAACGCCCAAGCATACCTCAGGCCATTGAAATCGCTGAGAACATTCTCCATAGTGAAAGTGAGTATTTCAAGGAAAGAGATGGCAGAACAGCTAATTAGAGTGGGACAGTGAAGAGTTGTTGGAAAGAGAGAGACTCTTGCAACATCTTCAAAGGAAAACACCGCAACTAGTCTACTCTAGCACATTTCTTAAAATTATATTCATTTCAAGCAAACCTTAGCGATTAAATATTAACTATTGATGTTAAAATATTTGTTAATATATTTAAACCACTTCAAATTTCTCAATACTTTTTTTTTTAATTTCAACTCCTCCCTCTCCCTGGTCCCATTTCAGCCGTCAACGAACTTGATCATTCTTTTTACATAAAACGACTGAATATCGATTTCCCCTGAGGGAAATCTGCTAAAAGTCCGACAGGCAGGGGCTGCGTAAACTAAGCAGACTTCCCACGTGCAGTTTTACAATAGAACTGAGAATAACACTACATTGCTATAAGCATCAATTAACATTTAAAAAAATCTGCTAATAGACCAATATGAGGTAGGCCGGGAAGCGTCAGAACTGATAGGACAAAGGAAGTAGCTAGACACCTACATACCTCAGTGCTGCCAAACTGTTCACTTAGGATATCAATCCTGTAATACATTAAATTATATTAGCAATTCCGATTACATTATATTCACAATACTAAAACTGTTGGTTCAAATATTTTTCACGTTTTAATTAAATAAAGTATTAAATACACATAGGGAAAACAGGCGTTTCTCATGAATTAATTGGGGGGCAGTATCCATTACTTACTGGCATCTGTTGCTGGCGTTCAATTATGAAGGATAAAATTTCAACGCGGAATTCAATTAATATATCCAGTTGAGATACTTGGTAGTTCATATTAAAGTATATCAATATTTCCACGCACATTACTTACTTCATACCTTATTTTACAAAAAAAAATATATAAAACAAAAGTTACTCTAAATAAAAAAGTTAAATACAAATATATAATAAAAAACAAATAAAAAAACAGCTTTTGTTATGTGCACGATTGCCGAAAAAATAATAGAAAATGAAATATCGCAAATTTCTATTTCAGGGAGTTATAACCCCCACTCCCGTTTGAACCTACAAATTTTTATACAGCTTATAATCATGGAAGAATTAATGCTAATTCATATACCGAGTTTTGTTAAATTCGGTTCAACCGTTAGTGCCCAATAAAATAGTTGGCTCCCTCTTTAATTTTTCGTGTATACATCGTTTATACTTGTTGTAAAACAAAAGTGGATATAACAAAAGTTACTCTAAATAACAGAATAAACAATTTTTGTCTTGAGCCGTATCTGCCGAAAAACCAATAGGAAACGAAATATTGCTATTTTTAATTTCAGGCCTCCCTTATAACCCCCACTCCTGACCGTCCCTAGAAATGTTGGTACAGCTTATTATCATGTAGGAGTTACTGCTAATTCACATACCGAGTTTTGTTAAACTCATTTGAGTCCTTTGCGCCAAATAATATTGTTGACTCCCGCTACAGTTTTTAGCGTATAACTCATCACAAAAGTGACTCTAAATAATAAAATAAATAACTTTTGTTATGTGCATATTTGCCGAAAAACCAATAGGAAACGAAATATCGCTATTTCTAATTTCAGCTAAACCAGATTAATCAAGAAATGAAATAGACTGAGCCATTACCTGGAATGGGCTATGTATCTCATTACAACTTGCTCCAACTCGTTAATTAGAACTCAAGATTCAAATCCACTTTAATTAAAGATTTACTAGGGCCACATATTAAATTTAATGCTTTGCTTTAATAGAAATCAATTGATTTTAGGACAAGCTGCAAGACACATTAACGTTAAACATATTGTCAAATAGCTAATTCTTTCGTTTTTCAAAGTCAATGATGCACGTTAGTATATCATTAATTAGTTATATCTCGTCTAACTCAAATATAATTGTTTTTCATTATTTTACATTTTAGCAGATTTCCCTTTTTTCCCCAGCTATTGAGGTCGTGCTCATGTCGCGATTTTCGAAAAATTTCTTCCAATGTCCATCGACCTACCTAGAAGATGCAAGTCTTTGAAGCAAGTCTACGGGAAATGGAATGGATTTTCAAACCAAAAAAGAAAAAAAAATTAAATCCAAAATATATCAGCATAACAAAAAACCTTCTTAGAATTAATATATTTAAAACTAATTCCGTAGTAATTATTTATAAATGGAATACATTTTTCCACCTGCATAGTTTAGTGTAAAAAAATAAAAACCAATTTTTTCTTTGCACCACAATACTTACAGCTAGTATTTACAAATGTTCCAAAATGCGTCCTTCCTCATTTATGCACATCAAAAGGCCGAATCTGTAATCCATTGTGTATTTCTGCTACTGAAATTGAATTTATGCCAATCTGATTTAATTTATTTTATACTTCTTTTTATGTCTTCAATATTCTGCGACCTGTTCTGGTATAGATCTTTGACCCTCTCCCATAGAAAATAATCCATACCTGTCAGATGGAGTGAGCTGGCCGGGCACTGGATGTGCAAGCTGCGACAGATACTGCCTTGGGCAAAGATATCTCTTATTGTTGATCGAGTAGTGATGTGGGAAGGAGATCTATCAACCTGCAGCCACATTTTATGTCTTTGTATCAGAGCTATGTCTCATATTTAATTTAGGATTCCATTATTTAGGAAGTAGTTGAAGACTGCACCATTTAATCTTTTATCAAAAGAATGTTAGCCGATGATTCTTTCCTGGAAGACATTTTAACTTTTATTTTACATGAAACTGTGAAGGTCGAAAAATATATTCCTTTTAAAAATAATTACCGCTTAATTAATTTAAAATAAATTAATTCTGAGAACGGTTTTTGTCATGTTGATGTTTTTTTGAAGTAAACATTTCTTTGGATCAATTTAAGAAATCTTGAAATTAATTAATGCATTATTTCGTTTAAATACTTTTTTTTCATTTATTTCAGAATCCACCCTTTCCCCGGAGACTTGTTTCAAATATAATTTTGTTGAGTACAACTTTTATGTCGGAGCATTTCTCAATAAAATGTGCCGTTTCTGAAGTAAAGATTTGGCATTTTACGGCTAAAGGATGCGTCAAATAGAAAAGTTCACCGATATAAACTCGTTTAAGAATTTGTTTTTCTTCAAGAATCCGCCATGAAAAGTAGGGTATTCCATTGGAAATTCCCAAGTTATGGTCGCTGGAGAAGTACTGGAGAAGGTTAGGAGGTTGAATATGGACTGAATGGATTCTTCAGGGCTCACAATTATGGCACACCAAGCCTCAGCTTTGTGTTAAAATAATTGGAGATTTTAAGGGGGTGGCATGGCAACTTGGGACACACATATAATATATAATTTAAAGTATTTATAATTTTTAATAAATATAAATTGTTCTCAAATCGCTCCATGGCTACAATATCAATTACTTGTTCCTCTTATCAGCTAAAAAGAAGTTGGTAAATAAATTAGATCTTAAGCATAGCACATTTGAAATATAATAACTTTTCTGTTGAGATAGATGGTGTACAGGAGAGAAGTTAGTTGACAACAAGTTGACACATTCAAGGCCGGACTGAATTATACATCTTCTCCGTTAAATGCTCTTTCTCCTAAGTCGATATTATATATAAAAGTAATTATACCAGTATAAACTGCAAAGTGCGACTTTTCTTCGTCAAGTTTTTTATCTGGGTGAAAATTAGTCGTTTTCTATGAGTTTTTCATGCTCATTACAGATCCGACATTCATTTTTTCACCACACGTACAATTTTTAGCAGATTTACCGATCTAGTGGTTGTAATTTTTATTTAATAGCTACCAAACACTATATCTAATATGGTATATACCATGAACTACTTCCTTCCAAGGTTAAATACCAAGTATGGTTTGCATCAGGCATGGCCAAGCTTTGACATGTTGTGGGCCAAACTTTAGTCTGCAAATGCGTCCGTGGACCGCTTTTAAAAGTAGTGTTAATGATTTTTAACGATAGATATCAGACATGAAATTATAAAGGCAATGTAATTATTATACAATTTATTAAAATAACAAAATGAAATGAAAAAAAAAATGGATGCAACACTATAATTAAATCGTAAAATTTGGAATTGTTACAAACAACGAAAGTTAAATACAATAGCGACACCGAAATCAATGAGCTTGAATTTGGGAAACTAATCCATCGATGTTTCGATTAATTCCACTGATACAAAGACGTAAAGAGTTTTCCAAATTATCGTCAGTCAGCCTTGTACGATGTTTTCATTCATTAACTTTCATCATTGAAAAGAACTGTTCTCATTTATAAGTACTGCCAAACACACAAATCTCTCCTCAATTGGAGTAAGTAGTGTAATATTTTTGTTTGATTGGCTTTTCCAAAATTTCTTGGGGGACCAATCAAATCTTACTGCGGGCCGGTGTTTGCACAAATATGATCTATACCATACTCGATTTAACCGTTTTATTCAACACTAAAGATCATATTTTTGATTGGTAGAAATCCGATGAGGAATACGGAGGTTTAGAGAAGGGAAAATACGGGGGTTTAGAGAAGGGAAAATACGGGGGTTTAGAGAAGGGAAAATACGGGGGTTTAGAGAAGGGAAAATACGGGGGTTTAGAGAAGGGAAAATACGGGGGCTCAGAGAAGGGAAAATACGGGGGTTTAGAGAAGGGAAAATACGGGGGTTTAGAGAAGGGAAAATACGGGGGTGGGGGTTTAGAGAAGGGAAAATACGGGGGTGGGGGTTTAGAGAAGGGAAAATACGGGGGTGGGGGTTTAGAGAAGGGAAAATACGGGGGTAATTCGAAAATTCCAAATATCTCAGTTATTATTAGTCGTTTGACTTTGAAATTCAAGAGAATATAAGGAGGGGTGACAGTAGCAGTTCTGCCCCTGGCAAAATCTGCTTGGTTTACGCAGCCCCTGCTTGAAGCACTTTTTAAAAATGGAAACCACTAAAAGAGAGCTACGCAATTAATTAATTGTACAAACAAAACTGGTTGGGTCTAGTTACTCTCTTATTATTACACTCTGCAGCAATTTACAACAGTCATTGATTTATTTATTTCAATATAAAGTTATATAATTAGCCCCTTGCATTTCCATTGTTATTCCTACAATTGCAAATAGTAAAATTAGCAGGAAATAGTAGAATTAGGAACTATTATAAAGTTCGAAAAGCTATTCAGTCACCGTCCAATTTGTCACAACTTTTTAAAATGTCACGGATGTATTAAAATGATTTACAATTACAATATTAAGTTTTTTCTCTTCAATTGATCTCTCTTTATTAATTATTACCTTTATCGTAATTCAATTTATTTTATTATTTATTTTCAAATTAATTTTAAACGATAAAGATTCGTATTCAGTTAAGAACCAAACATCAAATACATGTATAACGTACACATAACGACGCGAAAATATAGTTATTTACAATAACGTACTTTTTCTTTGCTATTTTGTCTTATTAATTAATTATGCGGCCTATTTTTTAGCAGATTTCCCTCAAAGGGGTATAGAAAAATTTTCTCAAATTCTAGATCAACGCGATAACGAAAATGAGGTCCGTTCAAAATTTTATATACATATCTATGTATAGGGATTGACATATTTGTCTCTAAACGTTCTAGCAGTCATAATTTTTGTTTGATCGTTACCAAATTCGATATTTAAACGTTATATGTATAAATAAAGATCAAGTTCGTTAATGGCTGAAATCAGACTGCGGTGGTTTTAAGAGAGGAATTTCGAAATATCTCCGTTATTATACATTGGTTAGAAAAATCATGTAGGATCGATCTTATTCCCAATAAAAAGTTCTATAAATTTTGTTTTATATACACTTATTCTCTAAATCTTGATTATTAACCATGATATTTGCATTTTTGTAGTTGTTGACCTCCAATAAGCCCCCGCTCCTTCTCATGTCATTAACAATAAGCTATTATATCATGAAACACGTTATTTGAAGCTTAAATACCAAATATTGTTCCCAATGAACCTCTACTTTTTGAGATAAATGCAAATACGTGGGCGACTGGGAAATCTTCTTAGTTTACGCTGCCCCTGCTTACTTCATATTTATCTAAAGCTTGAGTGCAAAATTTAGTTAGCCCAACCAACTCGGGTATTGTAAATTGTAAATTTTTTTACATGTTTTCCTTACAGATCTAAAAATTCCCTATTAGCAGATTTCCCTTGAGGGAAATCAGCTATTGAGGTCGTACTCATGAGGCGATTTTCGAAATTTTTATTCAAATGTCCATCGACCCTACCAAAGAGATGACGAAAATAAGATCCGTTCAAAATTGCATATATATACTAGCTATGCTACCCGGCTTCGCACGGGAAATCATTTGAGGCGGAAAGATGGTATTTTGTCTTTGGCAAGGCTTCTACGTGACATCAACTACACTTCCCGTCGGGGCGCATTGTTTTCCCGTGAGGCTCAGTTGGGCGAATTACAGAATAGAAATTTTAGATTTTCAGAATAAATGAAAATTAGTCCGTAGTCATTCCCTGTCTACTGTTGGACACAATTCAAGTCATAATCATGGATAGCATTTATTATAATTAAATATCATCTAAAATGTACGTATTTTGTATATAGAATCTAGCTAAGGTACCCGGCGATGCCCGGGAAATCATTGTTGACTGGCTAATTCAATATTACTCAGTATTGTTATTCACATTATCAGTATTTTTATAGCAAGACTTCAATATGTACACACAACTTCAATTACACTTCCCTCCACGACGTATTGTATTTCCGAAAGGGCCTGTTAACTTTTGGGGGCTAATAAAACAGAAATTTTAATTATGAAGAATAAATGAAACTGTGTTCCTAATTAATCCCTCACCACTTTTTTACACACCGCTTTTGAATAATTCAAACCAAAATCATGGATAGCATTTATTATAATTAAATACCATCCATAATGTACATATTTCCTGTTAAAACCCAATCAGAGCACATATAGTTTAAGTATAGTTTTGTAGATAAGATTATATTCATAATTGTAAATCTCAGTAGAAATCACTTCGAGCATTGCCAGCATTTCACAGGAAATAAGTAAACTCGATTAACTGTTTTAGCCTCCCGTCAACTTCCGCTCCCGCATGGGGATTATCAACATTGTTTTCATTAAATTATCCTTTCAAAATAATAAACGCTTGGAATGTTTTAATAATTTATCTACCTGATGGAATTAAATAATAGTGGTACCCTAAAAATAATTTCATTTATATTCAAAAACATAGGTGGGGGGAAGAGATCGTAGCCCTACAGCCTAAGTAATACTTTAAACAATCATATCGAGTTTAAACGCATATTGTCTTTTGTCATATTGAAATTATCAAATAACGTTTAATTTGTATGATAGTACATATTTGTTTCAATGACGTCAAGATATCGGAAATAAAATAATATATTACCAGAATCAAAGAGTTTGGCTCTCCACAACTTCCGCTGTCACTCCTTGTGCAGGTTCATCATGACATTATAAAAATTAAATAATGGAAATGGTATTATAGTTTACATTCTGTTGAAAATAAATAACAAAGTTACTTCTAGGGAAAATAAATAAATGAGGAGGGGGTGGGCGTGACATTTATAAACTCACTAATCCGAATCGGATCGAAAATATTATAGAGATACTCTCGTTGCAAATTAAATGTACTAATATTGTTATATACATTGTTTATCTATCTTGAACATTAACCGGGGTATTTGCATTTTTTTAGTTTTCAGCCATCAGTATACCCCCACCTCTGCTCGTGTTACATAAACAATACTCTGTTATATAATAAACCACTTTATTTGAAGCGTAAATACCAAATATTGTTTTTAAAAGACTTTTATTATACGAGATACATGCAAATATGTTCTGGTGACCACACCCCCCCCCTCCCGTCTTAAGTTCTTGGACTACTAAAATTTGAGTGATTGAGATACAAATTATTCTGATTCATTATAAATTACTACTAATTACTAGATGTATTAAATTGTTTTCAAAAGAATATATTTGTTATATTCCGATATATTTTAGTAATTTTATTTTTCCAGTGAAGAATATTTCTATCTATCTGTTCAGCGGTGAGAGGTTGGCACACATGTTTCTTTACAATTCAGGCACTTTCCCTTGGGAGATTATTAAAATTGACTGAAATATTTCTCATTACTGTTTTTATTTATTCACTTTATATTCACGGTGATGTTAAGTGTTGTCAGTAAGTAGATTTATCTATTGCAAAACTTCACGGGATCTGCTTAGCTTACGCAACCCCTGCGTGACGGACTTTTTTAAAATGACTACCTAATACAGAACATTAATTATTTCATTTTCCATGATAATTATATTCGAAAACATTATTTAACATTGGCAACATAATATAGGTGAGGTATAAAAACAAATGAACCATAATGAAAGTATATTATATAATTTAATAAAATAAAAATAGCTACATAATTTATTTTTCATTGTATTTCGTAGTTATTTTTAATATTATTTATCAATTGTGTATAAAATCTAATATTTATTTGTATATATGAGGAATAGGCATTGTTATATAAAACCATCTAATGTCATTTATATTCATCAATTTTCAAAAATATAGAAATCATAAAAAAAATATCAATATCATTAAAGATTGATGATTAATATTTTTTTTTTGTATTATTCTATGAAAAGTTTGACTACGTTTTTACAATCAGTATATTTTCTGTGTTGCGTTTTATTCAACTCCAAAGATATCCGAATATTTGTAGGTTGTACACATGTCACAGTTTTGAAACAATTTATACCAACGGCCATTGATATATTTATTAACCTACTCAGTGAAGGCTTATCTTCAAAGAGGGTATTTATTTTCTGCAGAACCCGTACAATACTATTACATTCCATGTATTTGGTTTTAAAAATTGATAATATTATACAAAATTATGCTGTAGTTTTTCTAACTTAAAGAATATAAAAAACAATATAAAAGAAAATTACAAATGTTAATAAAATAGAATTTCAAAATAGTAACAGTTTTAAATACAGAACGTATACTAGGTTTAAGATAAATAATAAATTAATAGAAAAAAAAGCGTAAATGATGTAATTAATAATTTAAAAGATTGTACAAATCAAAATAAACTAAGGAATTAAAATATATGCAAACAAAATTATAAAACTATTAAGTATCCCAGTTGGCGAATCCCATGGTTTTATAAATGTTCTCAGCGAACGTTCCAAGAGCTTTATTGGATTTATGAAATTATATATATATATATACGGCCCTAATTGTAACTTGGTCAATATCTAACTTGTTGTTTATCAATTACATGTCTAGAGGTCATGTTCGGCGATGACCAGAAGGTAGAGGATCTGCAAAACATGGAGTCTAGTTGTTGCGGCAATATAAAGATATTTCCCAAATATATAGCATTAATTAAATTAATGTAATGTATTAATAGATATAGTACGGGTAGCTGTAGCAGAAGGCAGCACTAGACAGGGCTACCCGAGCGGGAGAGAGGGACGCCAGGATAATCCCCGAAACTATCTTATCGCAGAGTTTTCAAGAGGTTCCCAGGCTTCGGGGATTAAGCCTATCCTCGCCCAAGAGAACCAGTCAGTTCAGCCAGTCCTTCACTAAGGCTACACCTACTGACACTAGTTGTGTCCATCAGACAGGCCCAGCTGCCAGTCAGCCATCTATGACTTCGCCTCAAGAGGTTCCCAGGCTTCGGGGATTAAGCCCAACCTCGGCCCAAGAGAACCAGCCAGTTCAGCCTAGTCCTTCACCAAGGCTACACCTACTGACACTAGTTGTGTCCATCAGACAGGCCCAGCTGCCAGTCAGCCATCTATGACTTCGCCTCAAGAGGTTCCCAGGCTTCGGGGATTAAGCCTATCCTCGCCCAAGAGAACTAGCCAGTTCAGCCTAGTCCTTCACTAAGGCTACACCTACTGACACTAGTTGTGTCCATCAGACAGGCCCAGCTGCCAGTCAGCCATCTATGACTTCGCCTCAAGAGGTTCCCAGGCTTCGGGGATTAAGCCTATCCTCGCCCAAAGAGAACCAGCCAGTTCAGCCTAGTCCTTCACCAAGGCTACACCTACTGACACTAGTTGTGTCCATCACACAGGCCCAGCTGCCAGTCAGCCATCTATGACTACCCCTCAAGAGGTTCCCAGGCTTCGGGGATTAAGCCTATCCTCGCCCAAAGAGAACCAGCCAGTTCAGCCTAGTCCTTCACCAAGGTTCCTCCTACTGACACTAGTTGTGTCCATCACACAGGCCCAGCTGCCAGTCAGCCATCTATGACTACCCCTCAAGAGGTTCCCAGGCTTCGGGGATTAAGCCTATCCTCGCCCAAAGAGAACCAGCCAGTTCAGCCTAGTCCTTCACTAAGGCTACACCTACTGACACTAGTTGTGACCATCAGACAGGCCCAGCTGCCAGTCAGCCATCTATGACTTCGTCTCAAGATTCCCAGGCTTCGGGGATTAAGCCTATCCTCGCCCCAAGAGAACCAGCCAGTTCGGCCTTCACCAAGGCTACACCTACTGACACTAGCTGTGTCCATCAGACAGGCCCAGCTGCCAGTCAGCCATCTATGACTTCGCCTCAAGAGGTTCCCAGGCTTCGGGGATTAAGCCTATCCTCGCCCAAGAGAACTAGCCAGTTCAGCCTAGTCCTTCACTAAGGCTACACCTACTGACACTAGCTGTGTCCATCAGACAGGCCCATCTGCCAGTCAGCCATCTATGACTTCGCCTCAAGAGGTTCCGAGGCTTCGGGGATTAAGCCTATCCTCGCCCAAGAGAACTAGCCAGTTCGGCCTTCACCAAGGCTACACCTACTGACACTAGTTGTGTCCATCAGACAGGCCCAGCTGCCAGTCAGCCATCTATGACTTCGCCTCAAGAGGTTCCCAGGCTTCGGGGATTAAGCCTATCCTCGCCCAAAGAGAACCAGCCAGTTCAGCCTAGTCCTTCACTAAGGCTACACCTACTGACACTAGCTGTGTCCATCAGACAGGCCCATCTGCCAGTCAGCCATCTATGACTTCGCCTCAAGAGGTTCCTAGGCTTCGGGGATTAAGCCCAACCTCGGCCCAAGAGAACCAGCCAGTTCGGCCTTCACCAAGGTTCCACCTACTGACACTAGATGTGTTCATCACACAGGCCCAGCTGCCAGTCAGCCATCTATGACTACCCCTCAAGAGGTTCCCAGGCTTCGGGGATTAAGCCTATCCTCGCCCAAAGAGAACCAGCCAGTTCAGCCTAGTCCTTCACCAAGGTTCCACCTACTGACACTAGTTGTGTCCATCAGACAGGCCCAGCTGCCAGTCAGCCATCTATGACTTCGCCTCAAGAGGTTCCCAGGCTTCGGGGATTAAGCCTATCCTCGCCCAAAGAGAACCAGCCAGTACGGCCATCTATGACTTCGCCTCAAGAGCTACACCACGTAGTCTCCGGCCATCATCTCTGTCTACCGTAAACAGCTCATCAAATCTCACTAGTTAAGCTATTATTATTATTACTTGTTACTTACATTAAGATCTGTCTAGTTTATTAACTATGTTATTATTATCATTAGTCATTTCTTACATTATTAGTTTATAACATAATACTAAGTTATTATTATGTTACAAGTGACTATTTTTATTATTTTATTTATCGTTATTTGAGAAGAAAATTCTTATTTTTATCATTAAATTTATCTATGCCACATATTTTATTTATTTTCTTTTATGTATCTCCCCTTCTCTGACCAGCTATATTAGCCAACATTGGCAATCACATAAAAGCAGTCGGTGTTAGGAGCTTCAAGAGAAATTCCTAGCCGCTGCAACACTAGTGGAGGGATAAAAAGTAGAATCATAAATATCTACGTCAGAAATAAAATCGGCTTAAAGTAATCTAATTCTACAATTTTGGTTCTGTTTTCCACCATTTCTGGCTCCAGTAGCTGGATTCCATTCTTATAAATGTGATTTTTGCCGAAAGCAAGCAATTGCAACAATAATTATCTCATGAGCAGCTTGCATTCTTCAAGCAGATTTCCCCTTTGAGATTGAAAAATATCTTCAAATGTCCATCGATCCTACCTACGAGATGACGAAAATGAGATCCGTTCAAAATTATGTATATATATAACATTTTGTCTGTTAACGCTCTAGCGGTCGCAATGTTTGTTTGATTGTTACCAAACTCGATATTTAAACGTTTTATGTAAACAGAAAGATCGTCATTATCTGAAATCAGACCAGTGGGAGGGGTAGATTTAGAGGGGAGGAATTTTGGAAATTTGAAATTGATCCGTTATTATGCGATAGATCATAAAATTGTATATTACCAATCATATTGAAAATGTTATTTTCTATAAATGTTGTTGTGTACGTTTTTTCATTTGATTATTTACCGAGATATTTGAATTTTTCTTTCAGCCTTCAGTTACACTCACTCCTACTCATGTCATACTAACAATTAGCTGTTATATTACGAAGCACTAAATTTGATGCGTAAATGTTCTTATGGCATTCTATCACGTGAGACACCTGCGTCTATCAGTCTCTGCGTGAAGATCTATTCCGCTTAGAGTAAATGAGTATTTTATTTTAGGTAAGTGATATGTGTTCAAGTATGATATGGTGATAAAAGAGTGCTTATTTGCCATGCAAGTGAATTATATGATGGCTTTATGTGTAGTGATTGTGTGGTCAGTTGAGAGAGTTGATCACTTTATGGGTTTGAGTACTTACGTGATGTTAGAGTGTTGAGAGCAAAAGTTCGGAAGTGTTAGTTGAGAAGCGCCCTGGCCGGTGTCCTGGCGTCGAGTGGGAGCTCCGAGGTGGGGGCTTCGATCTATAAAGCAGGCGGCGGGGGTCGGCTCGGGGGGCGGCCGGCACCCAGGAATGCGGCAGGTGGTGGGGGTGGGAGGGAGGGAGGTTGCGGGGAGGGGAGGGAGGTTGCAGGAGGAAGGTTGCGGGGAAGGATCGGATGGTTGCGGGAGGGAGGGGAATGAATGGTAGGGGGTTGCGGGAAGGAGGGGTGGGGATTGAGCAGGGTTGGATAAATGGAGGAGAGGGAGGGTGAGATCCACGCCTACCGCCCGTCGGCGACCTTTCATCTCTGACCCTAACACCCACCATCTGAATAGTGACCGTGAATGACATAGCGCCCGGACCTCGGCAAACATTCTCAACAAATGGAACGGGAATTGACGTGCGTGGGTGTGTCAGAGTATTGGATGTCTGTACAAATATCCAGCAATTCAATGAAAATCCACGTCAATTCGCAATTCCGTTTGCGGTAGAGCAAGTCGCTTCGATATCGTACAAATGAACTTGTTAGAGGCGATTTTAGGATCAGCCACTGTCATGTCATCATTGATCGCCTAGTGGAACTCTGAAGGCCTGGGGATCAAATAAATGCAATATGGTTCACGGTTAATATGTTTTTTGGTTGGATGAGCAGCTGCGACCACTCCAGTACAAATCAACTTGTTAAAGAGGCGATTTTAGGACATACCCAATGTCACTTGTCATTTACCGGACCTCAGAAGACCTGGGCATGAACTAAATGCAATATGATTTCCCAAGGCTTGCCACGTGAGTGTTTAATCAGGTTTTGGTTCAACAAGTCACTACACCGATGGCCACAGGAGTGTAGAGATGGCTTTAGGATCAGCCAATCGCAGTTATACCAACATTTTTCTGTTACTGGATCTCTGAGGATATGATTTACTTTATTTAATCATTTCATTAAGAGAATAACATTCTCATATCTATGTATTTGGTAATATAATATTGTACAATGGTCCTCCATCATTCACGAAGCTACACCCCTTTCAGCAGAGTGAGAGGAGCAGCACCTCCCTGCCTGCCAAGAGCTAAGGAGGAATATGATACTTGAAGAAGAATATGCTGTCACTTCACCACTGCTATCGCTTCATTTTATACTTTTTTGTGTGATTAGTATGATTGGATAGCCTTCTGTGGATAGCTTGGGAACGTGGTAGAAAATCCCGCACCGGAAAACGTAGCAAGGAGTCAGGGCGGGAAATTCTGCTCCTACCACTAACCACTTCCGGGAAAAGGCCTGCAGCTGGAAGCCAACCACACTGCTGAAGGGAAACAGATCCCTGCGACTGAGAATTCGGACTCCGTCCCTGATTTCCAACGCCACCGATAATTCGTAAGAGGCACGGTCGACATTAAGATACTTAGTCGACATAGGTTGGCCACCCTGCCAACTTCAACTTATTTGCAGCAAACGACAACACCATCAGGACTTATGGAGAAGTCAAGGAGACCTTGATTTGCACGCCCACTTCGTTCGTCTATCATCTTGGCTGACGTCAGCAATCCGATCACCGAAGCGGACTTCCTGTTCCATCATCAAATCCTGGTGGAGGAGGAAGATACGCCAGTGGAGTGGACTCACAGACGGGGTTGACTTCCAAAGGTAGCCTCAAACAACATTCCAGTGTTCACAGTGCCATGGTATTATGCACTCCTGCGTAAGCACCCTACGATCACTCGTCTATCTGCTGTTCTACAGGAACCGGAGCATTACATCAGGCATTTTATTGAGACAAAGAGGAGCACCCAGTCGCCTCCAAAACCAGACGTCTTCTACCTGACCATACAATGCCGGAAGGAAAGAATTGCTACAGATGGTTGATGAAGGGATCTGTCGGTCATCTAGCTGCCCCTTGGCGAGACCACTTCACGTAGTGATGAAGAAAGACGGTACCATGAGATATTGTGGGGACTACCATCGGCTCAGCACCCAGACTTTGGAGGACAGATACAGCCGACTCAATATCCAGGCATTAACAACAATTTCGAGATCCCCGTCCAAACACCAAAGGTCGTCTACGTCGTTTTTTTTAAGGTTCATCAACTTTATGCCTCCCTAAATTGGCGGAAGTTCATCGCATCCTTCATGCACTCATCGGGAACAGCAAAATGATTGACAACACCCCAATACAGTGGAACATTATAGCTGAAGAAGCATTCGCCAGAACAAGGTGGCTGACACCCTTTCACGGTTGGAGGAGATCTGTGGCGCAGAATATATGGTGCCCAATCATCCAAGCTGCAGCAGGAAGACCCCGCAATTGCGGAACTTCTTAGAAGCCCGGACCTGCAGTTGAAGCTGATCGAATTTCAGCACCTGGACAAGCCATGATGTCTCTACCACAAATGCCACACCATATGTGCTCCCATCCCTCCGCCAGGAGGTTTTCAAGAACCTCAGCTGTTGCATGCTCTCTGTTGTACGTAGGACGTAAGCCTGGTATCGCAACGGTACTTCATGTACCATTTATGCTAAAACTGGTTGCATGATACCATTTTTTGATGTTCAGTTAGTGTGTTGTGCTTACTCCAGGCTGACCTTATAGGCTGGGACTTTATAGCTAAATCGTCCTTCAAAGAGATCAGACAATACTTTGTCATCTGGAAGTGGCCCGTCCAAGGATTTAGTAACATGGATACCCTAGAGCAATGATAAAGGAGGCTAATCTGGTGCCTCACGGAAGTAAATTGGCAATAAAACTTAAAAGAGAAATAAATATTCCCAATAGACTAACTTGATGTAATTTCACGCAGATTTATCGGTCGGAAAGAGAAGGGGCATAAAACTCGGAGGATGTTTAATTACAGATTAAACCGATTTCATTAAAGCGATATTACTCTTGTAAAGCTCTTCAGAAATCTCGGGGCTTTTAAACTTTCTAATTAAACAGCTTGCTGAGACCTGATCAAAGAGTGCTTGAATTCGACTTATAATTTATTTCCCACTTTATGAAATCCCATTGGAAATAATGATATTAAAGGAAGCTATTTCCCTCTTCTCTGTTAAAGAAAATTAACTACTGAGGTTTTACTCATAACGAGATTCTCGAAAAATATCACCAAACGTGCATCGTTCCTACACAGAAGATAACGAAAATAAGGTATATTCAGCATTATATATGTGTGTGTTTGTATATTTGTCTCTTAACGCTTTAGCGGTCGCAATTTTTTTTGTTTATCATTACCAAACTCGATATTTAAACATTTTATGCAAAAACGAAGATCAAGTTCGTTTAATTCGTCACTAAAGCTCTTAGTCGTGAATGATTAAAATTCGACCATGGTAAGAGAGGGAGATTCAAAAATTCCAAATATCTCCGTTATAATGAGTCTGATCGGAAAAGGTTATAGAACCAATCTTATTAAATTATTGATCTTCTACAATTGTTGCATTTTTATTCAACTAAATTATTAAGCGAGTTCAAGTTTACAGCTTTGAATAAACCACAATTTCCACTCATCGGATTTTAGAAAAGAGAATGACATCAGTAGTAGGACCTAGCACCTCAAGGGAAATCTGCTTAGTTCACGCAGCCCCCCCCCCTCCCCGTGATGTACACTATTTTTGACTTATAATTTATTTATTTATTTATGAAATCCCATTGGCGATAATGATTAAAGGAAGCTATTTTCCTCTTCTGTCAGTTTTATCTTCCATTTATTGATTTTCAAGATCATCGTAAAATGATTCGAATGACAAATCTACCTCATCGAAAATCCTAAAACACGTTAAACGTTATTGGATTGTTTTCTGATATATAGGGTGTCCCAACTTCCCGAGCCGCCACCCCCCCCCTTAAAATCTTCAATTATTTTAATAGAAGGCTCAGGCTTGGTGTGCCATAATTGTAACCCCTGAACAATCCTTTCAGTCCATATTGAACTTCGTAACCTTCTCCAGCGACCACAACTTGGGAATTTTCAATAGAATGTCCTACTTTTTATGACGATGTCTTGCAGAAAATCAAATTCTAAAAAGAATTTACATCGGTGAATTTTTCGATTTTACGCATCGCTTAGCCCAAAAATGCAAAAATCTTTTTTTCAGAAACAGCACATTTTAATGAAAATGCTGCGACAAATAAGTTGTAGCCTACAAAATCATCTTTGAAACAAGTTTTCGGTGAAAGGAATGGATACTGAAATTTTAAAAAAAATTGAATTTAAAAACGTTATGGTCGCTGGAGAAGTACTGGAGAAGGTTACGAGGTTGAATATGGACCTGCTCCTGTTATCTCCTCCAGTCGACTCCTCTTTTAAAAATAGAGACCATTGTGCTATGAGATCTGCGTTCCTGAGAATTTCCTTGCAACCCTCAAATGCCTAGATGGAGTCCAAGAGATGGAGGATTTGTAGTTTTTCATGGCCTCATCGAAAAGGCGTTCAGAGATGGCAGCAGCGTGGGGAAAGCAAAGCCGATTACAGTCAACCATTCCCAGGAAGATACTTCACAGGGCGAGGGTAGGTGGTGATAGCTCCTACCTTCTGGGGGGCCTTCGCGAGTAACCTTGTGGCCCAACAACTCTAGCTCCATAGCTGCGAAGACAAACATGGAGAGGTTAATGGTCAAACCATTTTCGTCTAGAAAACGAAATATTTGGTCCAAGTACTCTTCCTTGTCTGCTAAGAAGGCAAAGGAGAAGTTTAGACCGCAGAGAATGGAATCCCCACCTCTGGGTGGTCTGAGCCAAGTACCCGAATGGGGTGATCACAGCTGTTTTCTCTGTCTTCCTCAGTAATGGGGATTTGGAAGTAGGCCTTCCTCAGGTCCAGTATCAGAAAAACCCGCTTCCCATGCTGGTTGGCATTGAATTCCGCCATGTTGGGCACCGCCTATTGATCGGACAAGACCTTGGGCATTGAGCAGCTGATAATCGCCGCAAGTACGGATTCCATCATTCTTCTTCGGAACTATGCGAAGCGGACTTGAACAAGGGCTGCTGGGCGTTCTGATGATGACATGCTCCATCATCTATTCAAATTCACGTTTTGCAGACGTATATCTTTTCAGAGGTAACTGTCGTGATTTCGCGATGACCGGCGCGCCACTGGATGCACGTCTGGATGGGTCGGCTTCTTCGCGGAGGCGGTCGGCGATGTTCTTCTGGTGAACCTAGGTGTGCCTTGGCATTCCGGGGCCGAGTAGATGGGCAACTCCTCTCTGCTTTGCGAGCAAGAAACGCTACACTACCTTCCGCCTAAGTCCAAATAGATATAGCCATACGTTGGGGGGGGGGGGGCATTCGCCACTTAAAGCACGCCGGGCTTTGTTTTCGGTACCTCCTTCCAGGGAAAGACCTATACTTCTTCTCCTGTGTCGACCAAATATCGGGTCCAGGACACACGGTCGACAAGTAACAGGTGGTTTTATATATATATATATATATATATATATATATATATATATATATATATATATAATACTTAACACTTTTGTCAAATATGAACTACCAGGTACCTCACCTGTATAAATTAATTCAAATTTATGAATCAATGATAATTGATGCTTATACATTTAGCAATTTCGTGTTATTCTCAGGAATGTGAATTAGTTTAATTTTCATAAATAAATAATTTAAAAGGATGAACGCTGGGGAGGTGCACCCAGTTACTCCCAGTATTTATTAACTCTGCACCGTTAATATACGATGTACTTTACTGAACACACTATGTACCGATATGAATATACAGTTACAATCCAGACTTACATAAGAGTATTTTTAATAGCGGTCATGAAGCCACTAACAGCTGTCACCGTTGCACTTTGCACCGCATCAAGGGAAAGGAACTTTTATTCATACATGGTTTGGAAGACAATATTTTCAACGATTATGAATTTAGGGTCCATTACGTTATATAGAAAAAAAAACTACAAGTACAGGAGACGGGAAATATAAAAATATTGAGGACAGTGAAGACTTACAGAACAAATAGTTTTATTATTAACAAATCCACAGCAACGAGAGGTATTAATCCTAATCACTGGGACGAGAATGTCAAAATATTACGCAAAGTAAAGCCGTGCCAAAAAAATACCATCATCATTCAGCCCCAAATGAATTCCTCCCTTAAAAGAAAGATCAAGTTCAATGGCTAAAATTGGGCCAGTGGGAGGGGGGGGGGTTTAGAGTGGGGAATTTCGAAAAGTCAAATTACCTCCGTTACTATACGTCAGATCGAAAACTTGTATAGACTCAATCTTATTGAAAATTGAATTTACTATAACTATTAATATGTACATTTATTCTCTATCTTGAATATTAACTAGATATTTGCATATTTAGCAGATTTCTCGTAAGGGAAATCAGCTATTGAGGTCGTATTCATGACGCGAGTTTTGAAAAATTTCCTCAAATGTCCATCGATCCTACCCAGGAGATGACGAAAATGAGGTCCGTTCAAAATTTTATATATATATATATATATATATATTTGTCTGTTAACGCTCTAGCGGTCGCAATTTGTGTTTGATCGTTACCAAAGTTCATATTTAAGCATTTTATGTAAAAAGAAAGATCAAGTTCGTTAATGCCAGAAATCGGACCAGTGGGAGGGGGGGGGTTAGAGAGGGGGATTTTTGAAAATTCGAAATATCTCCGTTATTATGCGTCGGATCGAAAAAGTGTATAGAATCAATTTTATTGCAAATTAAATTTACTATAAATATTGGGCTATACAATTATTCTCTATCTTGAATAGTAACCGAGATATTTGCATTTGTATTGTGTCTGTGGTCGGCAGGAGTCGGCTATGTTCGGGACTATCCGCCGAGAGCTAGTGAGGCCGTTTCCGTAACTGTTCGTCCCTCGTGAATAGGTCTAGTGATACCTTACTACTACTGTTGTTATTAGGCAGATTTCTCTATTGTAAAACTTCACGTGGGAACTCTGCTTAGTTTATGCAGCCCCTGCGTGACGGAATTTTATTAAGTGCGTGGGGATAACGGACGAGATGAGATCGGTTGATGCCGGTTCTATTCGGGACTCTCCGCCGAAAGCTAGTTCGGCCATTTCCGTAACTGTTCGGCCCTCGTCAAATTGGTTTAGAGACTCGTTACTACTACTATTACTAGTATGCAGATTTCTCTATTGTAAAACGTCACGTGGGAAATGTGCTTAGTTTACTCAGCCCCTGTGTGACGGACTTTATTTAATCTTACATGGATCTTATCTAATCTGCTAAAAAAAAAAAAAAAAGTCACACAGTTCTCTTATGGCGTCATTTGCAATGAAGAGATAGGTCCCATTTCATATTCACTGCTATACCTCGTTGGAAAGGAGGGAATTTTTAAAGATAATATTCATCCTCAGTCTACAAATGTGAGCACCTTGTAGTATTTGATTGTTACCTATCCAATTCAAACCGTATTTATCATATTACATTTCATTAGAATTAGCATCTATATTTCTTTCCATCATTACATTCACTTAAAGTATTATTCACTTTTTTAAACCTTATCACCATTTCTTATCTTCGTTATCAGACGCCTTAGGAGGAGGTGCAGCTAATACAAATAGCTGTTACAAAAATACCTTTTCATTAATATTTGGAAAAGGGATTTAATAAAAATGTCAGAAGTCAACATTATGTTTACGAAAGTAAGTATAAAATTGTTCAATCATTTATGATTTTCAGATATTTTCTATTAATAATATTGACCACTTAATTTGTGTCTAGCTTTTCATTAATAACAATTTTGTGGATGCTGTGAGCAATAAAACCTTTCCTACATACAATCCTGCAACTCTTGAAAAACTTGCTGACATTGCTGAAGCTGATAAAGTAAGTGTTATATTGTTGTAGTTATTTTCAAGGTATTAATATCAAAAATATTTTTTATTTTGTACAAGTGTCTGGCTGTCGCTTATATTCAATTTATTAGAGGAATATTGTGTTGAAGCTAGATGTATCACCCTTTAAAAGATTGTAATTTATCCCTTGCCATTATGTAATTAAGGAATACAGTAGTTTCCCAATACCTTTCTCAATAAATATATCGATATGTTTGTCAATTACCGTATGATATCAAATTACAGAAACCTCAAAAAACTTTACACATTGTAAACTAGCATTGTAATCGTGCAATTTGCGACAGAAAACACTTGAGCAATTATAAAAACCCTAAAATGGAAGATAATGCTTCCACTGACATAAAATTTTGGAGTTCCGTTAGGGGTGAAGAAATGAAGCCAATAGCCCCAGATTTCCGAGTGTAAAGCTCCTAATTGAAAGTATAGACTTTAATAAATTCAGCTCCTTTAAAATTGAAAGTGGTTATCTTAATTTTTGTGTGACATCGTAGTAAAAAAACATTTCCATGAGGGCACGCTTCTTCAAATTTCATACCCAGAAATATCGAGAAAAATTCTTAGAGAAAAAACAATTTATGATTCGCCTATTCTTTTAACAGCTCACAAAATCAAACATTTCTCAAGAGGCATTTTATCTTGCCAAGATCTACATTTTATGTCAGATGAAAACATTCTACTACATCTAAAAGATCAAGGTATCATCTCTTTGAGAAGAATAAGAGCAAAAACAACATTCTTTGATTGTAAATTCAACTATCCAATTCTACCAGGGAAAAATAAAGATAGTTATTACTGACTGCAGAAGACCGCATAACATAGGCTTCCCTTATAATCTGGATGAACTACTAAATGGCAATGTATATATCTGGACACTTTGTTAACATATGTAAAACCAGAACATTTATACAAACTTATAAATACTCCCCTCTTCTTATTTCCAGAGAAGTATAGCTTAATTCCAACACAATGTAATGCAAAAGTACATTTTGTTTTACCTTGTATGTTCATCCATGTGTATGTGTGATTCTGAATGCATGTGAAGATTTTAGAAACTTTTAAATAAATTCTTATTTATTTCTTATAAATTATTACTCATCATAGTTTTTTTTTATTTATATGGTAATTTTCTAAAATATTTATTTTTTTAATTTGTTACGCTTCCGTTCAGTTTTTTTTAGTTTTGTTAATTATTTATGATTTGTTTTTTTATTTCAATGAGTGTTCTGTTCCCGTTTATAGTTTTCTCTGTTTTAATAGTTTGTATTTAATTAGCTCTTATTACTTTTTATATTTTCTTTTCCACAAGTAATATATTGCAGCAAATGTAAATATAAAAAGGAATTACATTTAACAATTTGGATTAATTTTACCATTTGGTTATTTGATGAAGGGTGTAACATCAATTGTGTGACATCAAAAAAAGAAAGAAAGAAATGATTTATATGTGTCATTGTTCATTTTCATATAGTTTGTTAGTAAATAAGCAAAAGACTTGAGAAGTCTAGAGCAAGTTAGTATATAGAATAGAAAATGTATTGTTTAAAAGATTTAACATCTTGAAGCAAGTTCCCACCTAATCACAAACAAAATGAAACGAATAAAAAGCAATAAGTATAACTTCATAAATAAATAGTCTATACAATGCTAGTTAGTAATTAAAATTTACAATGTACATATACACAGATTATAAATAATGAGATTGCTTACATGTAAATGCTAAAAAATTAATATGATTAACTCTAATAGCTTAAATAAAATAATAATAATTATAATTATGAATGTTTACGTGTTTCCCAATTACTCATAAATTACAAAGCTTCTTATTTTAACACTTTCCTTAACAAATCATTCATTTTTCTTAAACTATCCATTCCTATAAGTCCTCAAATACTAAATTGGTGTCTGCCATCTTTTTAATATATTTCTGGATGAACTAATGTCGCATATGTGTGTAAAATAGGGCATGATATAAAAAAACGTTTCAAATTGCCAAGTTTATTATTATTATATAGCAGACAGAAGGAAGTGGGCTCAAACTTAAAGAACCATTTATTCAAGCTTATTCTTTTATACTTGTCGCTGGCAAGCCTACTTGGAAGATTATTCTTAATTTTTGTGGCACCTGAATCTGAGAGTCTTCCCCAAAGGCCAAGTTCAATATATTCCTATAAGGTGCACTGAATATTTACGTTGCTACTTTCTCTAAGTCTTTACTTAAGAGGCGGTTGTCAAATTTGGCAAATAAGTCATTTTTATTCCTTAAAAGTATTTCCGGCTCTTTTAATTTCCACACATCCTCACCTCCAATAGAGCACATTACTCGGCTCCTGCACCCAAATAAATGGCAGTGGTCTGTTTTCTGATAGCTACAACAATCTTCTAAAGCAGATGAGAAGTAACCAGTTTTCCGGCATTTCAAGTATTTTAAACCATCAATTTACGCTTTGAATATTTCCAGCTTCAAATGTTTGCTACCCGTCTCTAACCTGAAATAGGAATTTGGTATTTTTAGGAAGATGCAAGAGGCTTTTCAGAAATTTTAACTGTGTTTTCTCAACTGCGTCTGTGTGAGGAAGGCCCCATGCTTCACTTCTATAAAACAGTGTTCCAGAAATTATTGTATTAAAAAGCCTATTTTTTGTTTCCCAGGAATCGCTTTTAGATTTACTTAAAGTCTGAAAAACTTTCGCTAGTACCAATAGACTTTTTCTCACAGATGTGTCTGCAGCTTTGATGAGCTTGGCAGAGCTAGAAAAAGTTATCCCCGGTTACTATTATTTTCTTTTAAACATTAGTACCTCATTGCTATTATAGAGTTTTTTCATGATCCTTTTACTCAATGAACCTCTAAATACTTGCATAACAACTGTTTATTTTTTTGTATTTACCTGGAGAAGGTTTTCAGTAAAATATTTTTTCAAAAGATTGATTTTGAATCGAGCATCCAGTATAGACAAGGCAAGTATAGCTATGTCATCAGCATAGAATAACAAATCCAATTGCTGTACTGAGTTGATAAAAATACCCTCTGCTCCAATCAGTAAAGAAGAGTATGAGATCTGCTATATAGAGGGCAAATAGAATTGGACTGAGTTTCTCTCCTTGTAAGACACCATCTATTACTGGCTACTCCTTTCGGGAGTTATTCACTTCAACAATATACATTTCAGCATATTCATAAAGCTTCATACTTCACGAGGGATGAATAGTTACGGAAATGGCTGCACTAGCTTTCGGTGGATAGTCGGAACATAGACGACTCCTGCCGACCACACACACAATACAAATGCAAAAATCTCGGTTAATAATCAAGATAGAGAATATATGTATAGAACAATATGTATAGTAATTTTAATTTGCAATAAGATTGATTCCATACACTTTTTCGATCGACGGATAATAACGGAGATATTTCGAATTTTCAAAAATCCCTCCTTCCACTGGTCCGATTTCAGCCATTAATGAACTTGATCTTTCTTTTTACATGAAACGCTTAAATATGAAGTTTGGTAACGATCAAACAAATATTGCGACCGGTAGAGTGTTAACAGACAAATATATATATATATATATATATATATATATATATATATATATAATTTTGAACGGACCTCATTTTCGTAATCTCCTGGGTAGGATCGATGGACATTTGAGAAAATTTGTCAAATGTCGCGTCATGAGTACGACCTCAATAGAAGATTTCCCTTAAGGGAAATCTGCTAATACTGTCAGTGCACCCGAACCCTCGCATAAATCCCACTTGTTTTTCTGGTGAAATGTTATTTGTGTTTATTAGATTCAATCCAATCTGTGAGTCTGTTAGAAATAATGCCGGTAAATAATTTAGTGAGGACATTATTAAGCAAAATAGGCCTGTAATTTTCTGGGTTTTGAGGATCTTCTTTCTTAGATAACATCTAGGGGCTCAGGAGAGTAGGTTTAATGCTTATAAATTAATTATCTGTTCTTTATATTCTTTCGTACGGACATGCTTTATTGAATTTGGATTTCATGAATATGGATAGGTCTGTGTTCTTTATCAAAGGAGAAAAAAAACTGGCATGGCATATTAATCAGCTGCCTGTTTTGGCAATGTTTTCAAGCCTGCCAGCCGAACAAATAGAAACCAAAGATTGTTAAGTTTTAAAAATGACTAATATTGAAAGTTGAAGTTACCTATGGGTATGGTGAGTTGGCTTTAATCTCACATGGTAGACCTAGAGTGGCGAGTTCCATTTCCGTCTGACCAGTAGGAATTTATTTAGTGACGGACTCATTAAATATATTCCTTTGTTCCACCCTGGCTAGAAAAAGGTGGTAACCTGTAGATAACCCGTCCCAATTTGCCATAGTAGTATTTAGTGAATGTAAATAAATGAAATAAAATGAAAAATAACACCTTAATCTTTACTCTTCACCAGGCCTTAGGAATCTATTCTTCTAAAAAAACTGAATTAAATAAGTCAATTAAGAAATTGAACCAATTAGGGGGAGAGTCTTATAACATTCAGCCAGAATGCAATCAGATCCTGTTGCTTTTCTATTTATTGAAGTACTGATCACGTGTAACAATTCTTGACAGGTTATTGGGCTATCTAGTGTTGGCTGAAGAATGTCAAGAAATTTTGTTTCAAAAGGATTGTATTCTTTAGTCTGTTAAAGTAGGATTCCCAAAAATCAATGCCTAAGTCTGTGTCCTGTTGCTGATGTCTAAATGAGTTTATTAATTACCAAAACTCGCTCGGATTTTTTACAATACCAATTTTTTGTACTAAATCATTATCACAAATTTTCTTCTTCTGCTTTATAAGATAATTATGTTTTTTTTTTAATTCTCAGTATTCATTGAGTTATTGCTTTTCAAAGAATGATTTCCTCAGTTTTCTGAATAGTTTATTTAAATTTCTTTTGAAGTTTTGCATTCTATATCATATCACAGTTTATCCAAACTAATTATTCTCTTATGAATGTTTAGTTTGTATATTCATTTGAATTGTTATACTGATGTAACTTTAACATCAACGACTGAATAGAGTATTTGAGATGAATTATCCTGCCCCAGGGCTATTAACTGTAACCATAACTTTCAATAACCATAGATTTCAAATGGATTTTGGACTCTAATTCTATAGGAACCAAAATTTATAATAAAATCAATATGAAATGGCCTGTATATATCGAATCAATTTTCCATACTATGCTTTTAGATATTAAACTCTCAGAAAAAAAAAATCATAATAATTTTACATGAATAACTGATTCTATACCATTTTGTTTAATCGTATTTTTAATATACACTATTAGATGTATCAGCTCTGCAAAGGAACCCTATTAATTCTGCCTTCGAATACAACAATCAGAGGACATTCAAATTCTATTCTATGAATATTCATTTGTGAGGTCATCTATTATCATTGGTCATTTGTGTATACCGTTTCGCTGTCGTTATTAGCAGATTTTCCTTGAGGGAAATTGGCTATTGTGGTTGTACTCATGACACTACTTTCGAAAAATTTCCTTAAATGTCCATCGATCCTATCCATGACATGCTGGAAATGAGGCCCAGTCAAAATTTTATATATATATATATATATATATATATATATATAAATATATATGTCACTACAGACTACCAAGGGATAGCTATCTAAGAACTCTGACCTGGAATAGAATTTTGTTCATGATGCCTTTATTGGTGGATGGTCTGATGCAGAAGGCACCACAGCATGGCCATTTGTCCCTCTTATTCCCTTTTTTGGTCCCATGAAAATCAGGTTTACCTGTTCATGAGATCAATCACCAGATGTAGCCTGAAAATACTACGTACATATATATTTATCTGTTAATGCTCTAGCGGTCACAATTTTTGTCTGATTGTTACCAAACTCAATGTTTAATCGTTTTATGTAAAAAGAAAGATCAAGTTCGTTAATGGCAGAAATTGAACCAATGGGAGGGGGTTTAGAGGGGGGAATTTCAAAAATTTGAAATGTCTCTGTTTTTATACATTGGATCGAAAAATTGTACATAGCCAATACCAATTAACAAAGATATTTGCATTTTTTTTAATTTTCAGCCACCAATAAACCTCCCTTTTTTTGTCATTACGCGTTAAGATCAAGCCAACATAACCATGAAGCAATCATGAACTATCTTGATGAACTAGCTAAAATGACAAATATTGTGTTCAACGCATCGTTTCTAGATGAGATGTATGCAAATACATTTGATTACCCCCCCCCCTTCTGTTGTTCTTGGATTACTAAAATTAGAGTGATTGAGATAAACATTAGTCTGGTTCGTTTTAAAGTACAGCACTAAATATAGTAAATAGTTTCCAATAAAATTAATACATTATATTCAGATATATTTCAGTAATTGTTTTCCTTTTTGTCAAGGATATTTCTATCTTTCAGCTCTGAGAGGTTGGCTGATCTGTTTGTTTACAATTCAGATGCTTTCCGTTGTAGAAGATATTAAAATGTAAATTGACTGAAAGATTTCTCAATGTCATTTGTATTTACTCACTTAATATTCGCAATGGTGTTAAGTGCTACAAGTACGTAGATTTCTCTATTGTAAAACTTCATGTGGTAAATCTGCTTAATTTACACACCCCCTGCATGACGGACTTTTTTTTCTTTAGTTGTTCTGCAGATTCTATCTTTTCCATATCTTTTGTGCTAGATCTGACTAAACATCACACATTTATAGAAGAAGCAGTTCATTTCATTCGGGTTAGCCGTGCGAGTTAAAGCGTTACCTTTAATCTCACATGGTAAACCTAGAGTGGTGAGTTCGATTCCCGTCTGAGCAGTAGGAATTTGTTTAGTGACAAACTCATTAAATAAAATCCTTAGTCCCACCCTAGCTAGAAAAAGGTGGTAACCTGTAGATAACTCGTCCCAATTAGCCTTAGTTCCAAAAAGTGGGTGTTAATAAATAATTAAAATTAAAAAAATTTCATAGACAGTAACTAAGAGCTAAATAATTATAGAAGGTGTGTTGCAGGAAGATGTTGATATTGCTGTGTCTGCAGCCGAAGCTGCATTTGCTCGTGACTCACCGTGGAGGACGATGGATGCATCCGCCAGGGGAAAGCTTATTCTCAAGGCAATTTGAAAATTGAATAACAATTACTCTTGTAATTATACACTTTTTTTTTACCAACAATAAATAATTTATATATTCGCAGCTTGCAGATTTAATACAAGAAAACATTAAGCCGTTGGCAATATTGGAGACTCTAGACAACGGTAAACCTTATGCTGATTCCGTCTTGGATGTGGAGGCGACAGCAGATGTATTCCGTTACTATGCTGGCTGGCCTGATAAAATCCATGGAAAAACCATACCCATAGGTAACTTTGACTTTCAATATTAGTCATTTTTAAAACTTAACAATCTTTGGTTTCTATTTGTTCGGCTGGCAGGCTTGAAAACATTGCTAAAACAGGCAGCTGATTAATATGCCATGCCAGTTTTTTTTCTTCTTTGATAAAGAACACAGACCTATCCATATTCATGAAATCCAAATTCAATGAAGCATGTCCGTGCGAAAGAATATAAAGAACAGATAATTAATTTATAAGCATTAAACCTACTCTCCTATGTTGGCCTTCAAGCTTATAAAACCAAAGTGGGGTGGAATAGATTGAGACAACAAATGGGACATACAAACTAATTGTCTCATACCTAACTCCCGAGTCTTATGACCTCTTAAAGGTGGCCATTGACAACAAGACTTGCTCACTCCTGAACACTTCTTCCTCTCACCTCTCATTGGAGTCTACTTGCCAACAACCTGCTGCTACTGGCTCACATCTGCTGATTCTGCCTCACTATGGGATCCTAGTTCATTTTCTCTTTGTTTACCAGTTGGAAAATGGGACCAGTCCTAGGGCGGGCAGTGTAGAAGGGGTTCCATGTTGGCCTGAAAGTGCATAACGAAGCACGCTGTCACAAAAGGCATCCAAGCTTCCTGAACATTCGCACTAACACGCACTGCATGTCACTACGGCAACTGAGAAGTTTACATTAGTCTTCCTCTGAATATCCATTAACAGCAAACACAGAATATTACAACAGTTCATTGGCAAAAACCTTAATAGCAATTAGGTTAATAACTGAAATATTCTATGTATATTGTAGCATGTAGAATGAAGTAGATGAAAGCAACCTAGTGATAGGAGGACCAGGAATGTTCTCAGTGACAGCCCTTTTCCTTTGATCTCGCTGCCCGGTTATAAAACCGGCCCAGCCCGCCCCGACAGTTTGTTTGTTCTCAGCACTCTTCAAGTGATTAACATTACGTTCAGTGCAGCTTTAGTAAGCAGTGCATTTTAGTTGCAGTGCAGCACAGTGTTTTATCTGAATATCAGTGTAGTGCCGTGTTTATGTAAAGAACTGTGCAGTGCTCTGTGAAGATCAGTACAGTCTTGTTTTGTGATCTTCAGTGATTCCTGTCATCATGAGTTATTGCACTGTGCAATAAGAAGTAAAGTTATCAGTGCATACTGTATGTAGTAGTGAAGAATAATTAACCAAATGTGTACAATACAAAAGAACTCTAATAAGCAATGTTTATTATTGTTTTTGTAATAAATGCAACAATATTTTAAGTGGTATATAAATCCATTTCTTAAGTGCCTAGAGATTAATTAAATTATTTATTTATTTAAAGATCTATTTAATTATTGGTTTTAGTACTATGAGCATAAGCCAAGTAATTTTGGTCATGTTAAGTGAACCTACAACATACTAGCTCTAGCAGTCTATAAAATGTATTAACCCATAAAAGGAATAAATGTATATATGTATACATTGCAGAATTTTCTATTAAAATCCAAATAAAAAAGATAATATATAATAATAATAATAATAAAGTCCATTCAACTTATTACGGCTGGATGTGAAATACTTGCTGGATCCGAGTACTTACAAAGGCTCAATAACGTGGCAAAAGTATAGCATCAAGCTCTAGCGGAGAAATTTGGCAAGGTAGACAGGAAGGTCGCTTATTATCGCTATAATCCTCAAAAATTATTGGAAAAAGATAATATAAAGATGTATTGGGATGAAGCGATGATAACTGGCCGTACTGTGCATCATAACAAACCGGATATTCTCATTATTGACAAGATCAATAAGACTGCTGATATTATTCATATTGCAGTACCCAGTGATGAGAATATTCGAAAATCCTATGCCGAAAAATTAAGAATTGGCTATCAAGCTCAAAGAGGTATACAAATTGAAATCTGCCATAGTTACGCCTATTATAGTAAATTCAAATGGACTCGTGGCAAACACAACAATAGCAGGCACCAAGAATCTAAATCTGCCAACAATTATAAAAGAAGCACAGCAAGAGGTATTTCTTGATACTGCCAGAGTCGTGCAAAAAATTTTAAATTCCCCATAACATGTCACAATCACAAACTCCATATCGGTTGGATTTCCCCCCCCCCCCGATATGGATTTGATTCCAGCTTTTACTGACTATAAACCTCCCCCATAATAATAATGTGAATAAATAAATATCGACACGTATGTTGAAAACTCAGTATTTATTTATCTTTAACAATATACATATATATGATATCCCAGGTTAACAAGTTATAAATTAAATACATATGGTTATAAAAATTATTAATATCGAATATTAACAAAAAATAATAGATACAATTAGTCTCGCCCCTTTTTATATATCAGATCATCCATTTACAAACATGGCAGATCTGGACTTATAAACAGGTCTTCAATAGTAAGCTAGAAATGTATTTGTTCAGTCGCCACAACATTTCTTCTTATTTAAATTTTCTGTTACATCTAATACACAAATACGTCATCCTGTTGGTGAAGTGCTCTTATATTGGCGATTCTCACACCTTCTTTTGCCCCGATTTATCAAAACGTTTACTCTAAGTGCCCTTTATGCTGTTTACTATAGCTCTGGCAATTATACATGCTACAATATAATATTATTTATTTATTCTAATAGTTCCATATTATTACAATATATTTAGTTAAATGATGTTTATCTATTTGGGTAAGATGGCAAATTCTTCAGCTATACGAGAGAGGAGGCAGTGGGTGTAGTCGGGCAGATAATCCCATGGAACTACCCGCTGATGATGTGTTCGTGGAAGCTAGGCCCCGCCCTTGCTGCTGGATGCACTGTGGTTCTCAAACCAGCTGAGCAGACACCTCTCTCTGCTCTCTATCTTGCCAACCTCATTAGGCAGGTTCGTATCTAGTTATAATCAACTAAGTATGTGTTACATGTTTCACTTAGAATTGCACTCTTTGATTTTAGCAGGTTTCCCTTAGTGGAAATCCGCTATTGAGGTTGCACTCATGACGAGATTTTCAAAATATTTCTTCAAATGTGCATCGATCCTCCCCAGGACGTGACAAAAAGTCTGTCACACAGGGGCTACGTTAACTAAGCAGATTTTCCATGTACATTACGTATTTTCATTTGTCTCGAAACGTAAAAGTCCAAGGGGAACAATATTTGGTATTTAGGCTTCAAATAAACTGCTTCATAACGTGATATCATATTGTTAATATGGGATGAGTAGGAGTGGGGGTTTACTGAAGACAAAAAACACAAAAATCCAAACATCTCTGTTAATAATAGAGATAGTGAAAAACACATATGTACAGAACAACATTTATAGAACATTACATTTGCAATAAGATTAGTTCTATACAATTTTTCGATCCGACGCACAATATCGGAGATATTAGGAATTTTCAAAACTCTCCCCCTCTAAACCCCCCTCCCCCTGTGGGGTGAATTTGTTGGGTTCTATGTCAAGTATTTGTGTTTCGTTGTCGTTGAAGAACCCAACAAATCCAAAAGAATGTTTAAGGAAATGCTATACATAGCCCAACACAAAAACACATGCAACAAAAAGACAGACATTGACAAACTCAGCACCATATACTGCAACATAATACCATAAATACACCTCAACACTATACAATATTCATATCCATACATAACATATATTCACATACATAACACTCGAGCACCCCATAACACCACATTATATACAATACCCATATCATTATTATTATAAATGTGTGTGTATATATATATGTATATATATATATATATATATATATATATATATATATATATAAAATGCTATAACAGCTGTAAAATATTATAACTTAACAGATCTAATACATCCAGAAGGTGGCTCTAATAAAAATATAACTACAAACAGCAATAATAACTGTAACATAATAGAATAATAATACTGTAGATACATAATAGAATAATAATACTGTAGATACATAATAGAATAATAATACTGTAGATACATAATAGAATAACAATACTGTAGATACATAATAGAATAATAATACTGTAGAAACATAATAGAATAATAATACTGTAGATACATAATAGAATAACAATACTGTAGATACATAATAGAATAATAATAATAATAATGCAACATAAGAATAGCTTTAATATAGGCATAACAATGATTTTAGTAACACTCAAGAATGGTTGTTATAACGTAATAAATATAAGAATAAAAATAGCAACATAAATACAACATAGGAATAACTTTAACATAACACAACAATAATTATAATTTAAAATAACATGACAATGATTGTAATAGTGCATAGCAATAATTACTGTAAAATAATATAAGTTGCAATAACATAGTGGTAAGTGGCAATAACATAGATTTAACAAAACATAGCAATAATTAAAATAGTGCATAGCAATAACCATTGTAAAATAATATAAGAACCACAGTACAACAATTATAATATAGTTTAACAAACAAATACACCATACTATAAATATATAAATCATACAAAAGGCTGTGACCCTGCTATGTAAACAAAACAAGGAAGGTTACTATAACCCTAGTCATAGTGCAATAAGAATGTATGCTAGTCTATAAATATATTTAGTCTTGGTAAGTAATAATAAGGAAAACACACCCTTTTATAACAATGTATAACACCAATGTGCAATATTATAATGTAGTACATGTAATTTTTACAGCCCTGAGGAAGAGAAAATAAAAATTCTCGAAATATTGGCATAAACTAAGATTCATTTCACCAACATTGACCAAAGCTCCGAAAAGAACAACACACCACATATAAATAGATATAGATATATATACATACAATTTTGAACGGACCTCATTTTCATCATCTAATAGGTAAGATCAATGGACTTTCGAAGAAATATTTCAAAAATCGCGTCATGAGTACAACCTCAATAGCTGATTTCCCGTAAAGGGAAATCTGCTAAAATGAGTTCCATTCAAAATTATATATATAAGAAAGAAAAAGAAAAGAATAGATTTTGTGGGTTTAATGTTAGCTGTGAGGTCGTTTTTATGTATATTAAAAATAGTAATAGATGTAATACTGAAGAATAGTAACATAATTGTTTGCCACTATGATGGATCTGTGGTCCAAGCCTCTGTTTAATTTAGTATTATTATTGTCTCTTTTTTAAATATTGTTACGTTTTTTTTTATTACCAAAACCAGTAATAAACGTTTTTAATAAGAGTTCTTTTGGATTGCAAAATTAAATACTCGCAAGTTTCACAGTTTTTTATCACTGGAAAATTTATTTCACAATGCACAATAAACTTGGTGATTATTCTTAATTACTACTCACAGTATACACTGACAGCGTTACTGTTCTTCAAAGAGTCACAGTCCAATATTCACTGAAATTCACAGAAAGACGGCACTGCACTGTCCTTTGCTTCGCGGCACTTCACTGTCCTTTACTTCGCGGCACTGCACTGTCCTTTACTTCGCGGAACTGCACTGTCTTAAACACGGCACTAAACTGTTACTTACAGTCACGGCACAACACTGTTCTTCTTATAAAAACTCTTTACCGCACTGCACTAAGTCGCACTGTAGCACTGATGTGACCATCAAGATCGCTGAGCATAAACTGAAACTCACGGCTGGCCCGAGCTCCTTTTTATAGGGAGGCGGCATACATCAAAGGGGAATTTTCTAGTTCATTCGACGTCTGGCTGGAAGGTACTGGTCAGACCTAGAACATTCTTTTCGGTCTCATTGATCTACGTCACACTTTCCAAATACGCGACTCTCTCTCTCTCTCTCTCTGAAGGATTATTCATCTATTTAATTTTCGCAACACTGCCGCCCACTTAAGCCTTTTCGTCCCGAATAGGCTCAATATCGCCGTTGCCATACTTGGCTAGTCGCTCTAGGTGTACCACTTTCATCTTAGACCTCGGATTGTGGTATCTCTGTATCCGGTAGACAACGTCGTTCAATCTCTTGATCACCTTGTAAGGTCCCTCCCAGTGCGTTTGCAATTTAGGGGATAGTCCTTTCTTTCGTTGTGGGTTAAATAGTAGAACCATTTGCCCTTCAGTGAATCCTTCCGTATTTGCTGCCCGATCATATCTGGCTTTCATCTTATCACCTGTCATTTTAATACGGTTGCGTACAAACTCATGGAGCTCATGCAGGTCTTCCTGTGCCTGGGGAGTATTTCCATTGTCTTCGCAGGACGGTCCGGGTTTGGCCCCAAATTCCAAATCCGCTGGTAGTCTTAATTCTGCTCCAAATAAGATTTTTGCCGGAGTACGTGAGGTGGAATCATGGATTGCCGACCGGTAAGCCAGTAGTAATTTGGGTATGTGCACATCCCAATCCCTTTGTTGTGTGCTAACCACTTTTCTGAGGTATTCCTCCAGTGTCCGATTAAATCTTTCGACCATGCCATCAGATTGTGGATGAAGCGGTGTCGTCCTTGTCTTTTTGATGCCATACAATTCACACATTTCCTTGAATATGGCCGATTCGAAATTTCGGCCCTGGTCAGAATGAAGTTCTATTGGAACCCCGTATCGGCACACCCAATTATTTACAAAGGCATCTACAACCGTTTTCGACTCCTGGTTTGGGATGGCATATACTTCGGGCCATTTACTGAAGTAGTCCATTACAACTAGGACATACCGGTTTCCAGCCTCACTGACAGGGAATGGACCAGCAACATCCATGGCTATCCGCTCGAAAGGGGCGCCTGCGTTGTACAGCTGAAGTTTTCCACGACTTCTTCTCGTTGGACCCTTGGCTGCAATGCACTGCTCGCAATTGGCTATCCAATCGGTTACAGATTGTTGACATCCCACCCAGTAAAATCGTTGCTTTATCTTTTCCAGGGTTTTTAGCAGATTTCCCTTAAGGGAAATCAGCTATTGAGGTCGTACTCATGACGCGAGTTTTGAAAAATTTCCTCAAATGTCCATCGATCCTACCCAGGAGATGACGAAAATGAGGTCCGTTCAAAATTATATATATATATATATCTATATATATATATATATATATATATATATATATATATATATATATATATATCTATATATATATATATATTTGTCTGTTAACGCTCTAGCGGTCGCAATTTTTGTTTAATCGTTACCAAACTTCATATTTAAGCGTTTTACGTAAAAAGAGAGATCAAGTTCGTTAATGGCTGAAATCGGACCAGTGGGGGGGGGGGGTTTAGAGGGGGGGATTTTTGAAAATTCAAAATATCTCCGTTATTATGCATCGGATCGAAAAATTGTATAGAATAAATCTTATTGCAAATTAAATTTACTATAAATATTGTTCTATTCATTTATTCTGTATCTTGAATATTAACCGAGATATTTGCATTTGTATTCTGCGTGATACTGGTCACCAGTAGGCTATGTTCGAACTTTCCGGCGAGAGCTCTGGCGGCCGTTTCTATAACTTCGCCCCTCCTGAATTGGTTTAGAGGTTAGGTCAACTGTTTTTTGGGGCTAGAAACTACTGGGTTGTTACGCCCTAAATAATGTTTTAGGTTTAGAGGTTTCTTACTACTACAGTTGTTATTAGGCAGATTTCCCTATTGTAAAACTTCACGTGGGAAATCTGCTTAGTTTACGCAGCCCCTGCGTGACGGACTTTTTTTGTAATGCCCAGATGGCCGCCGCTGGGACCATTATGGAACTGCTTCAACACCTCATTTATCTTGGAAGTGGGCACGACTATTAGGTCGGTTGTGGTTTTGCCATCTGTACTCTCCCAAGATCGATATAAGCAGCCCTCTACCAGTTTTAGGCTATTCCACTGTACCCAGTATGATTTCGCAAGTGGGCTTTCAGCTGATGTCTCATTTCGGGTTGGTTTTCTGTTGCATTCCTTAGCCGATATAATCTTCGCCAGAATCGGGTCATCTTTCTGAGCCTTCGACCAGTCCTCGTCTGAGCCAATACGGGTAAGTCGCACATCAATCACGCTTTCCTCTTTCTCGGCTTTAGTACAATGTTTGCATTCTATGTTACAAGGCCGTCTTGAAAGGGCATCAGCGTTATTGTGTTTCCCACCTTTTCGATGCTCGATGCTGAAATCATAGCTCTACAGACGTTCAATCCATCGTGCCAGCTGACCTTCTGGGTTCTTGAACTGCAGCAGCCAACGTAGTGCGGAGTGGTCTGTTCTTAAGGTGAAGTGTTGACCATACAAGTATTTGTGGTAATGCTTGACGCACTCCAACACTGCTAGAAGCTCCCGTCGGGTAACACAATAATTTCTTTCGGGCTTGGAGAGTACCCTGCTGTAGTAGCCAATGACTCTTTCTCCCCCATCAACTACTTGAGAAAGTACTCCTCCTATTCCATAGCCACTGGCGTCCGTATCAATTATGAACTTCTGTCCAGCGATTGGATAGGCAAGGACAGGTGCTGTGCACAAGAGTTCCTTGAGCCTCTGGAAAGCATCTTCCGCTGCCTCACTCCAGTGGTATGGTCGCGACTTTTTGGTTAGCTCGTGCAAGCTGGCAGCTACCTGAGCGAAGTTTGGCACGAATCTCCTGTAGTATGTGCAAAGCCCCAGGAAGCTACGCAGCTCGTGAAGATTTCGTGGTCGAGGCCAGTCCTTTACTGCCCGTATTTTGTCCTCGTCAGTGGAGATGCCCTCTGCTGTTACCCGATGTCCCAAGTATTTGACCTCTTTCTGAAACAGAGCACATTTCTTTATGCTTAACTTCAGCCCAGCTGCTGTTATGCGACTAAATACTTCATCCAGGTTTTTAAGATGTTCTTCAAAAGTCTTCCCCATAACGATTATGTCATCTAGATACACCAAGCATGTCTTCCAATTGAGACCCTTTAGCACACGTTCCATTAAACGCTCAAAAGTAGCTGGGGCGTTGCAGAGCCCAAATGGCATCACCTTGAACTGCCATAAACCATTGCTAGCGCTAAAGGCGGTTTTCTCTTTGTCCTTATCGGCTATCTCTACTTGCCAGTAGCCGCTTTGCAAGTCCAAGGTAGAAAACCATTTCGTTCCAGACAACGTGTCTAAGGTGTCGTCAATTCTTGGCAGCGGATAACTGTCTTTCTTGGTGACGTCATTGAGTTTTCTGTAGTCGACGCAGAATCTGGTGCTACCGTCTTTCTTCTTTACTAGAACTATTGGCGAGCTCCACGGACTCGAAGATGGTTCAATGACTCCATTCCGCTCCATTTCGTTGACAAGTTCTTTAACTTCGTTCCGCTTCGCTAGGGGAACACTCCTGGGTGCCTGTTTTATAGGTCTCGCTTCGCCGGTATTTATTTCATGTTTCACTACAGCTGATCTACCTGGGCTTTTATTGCTTAGGGCGAAGACGGATGCATGTGCTCTTAGCAACTCCTTTGCCTTATTTCTTTCAGGCGATGTCAGTCCTTTCATCCACTTTTCCTCTTCTTCTGTAAGTAGTTCGCGCTCCTTGGCTGTCATTTTTGGGCATCCTGAATTTTTGGCACAGTTAATTATTGCTTCTGCTGGCTCACATTGACCTATTTCAAAATTTTTGTTAATGATCTTCTCATTGTTGGATAGGTTAAGTACTCTCACCGGAACTCGTCCATCGTCGCAGGTTTTCACGAGGGCTTTAGCTGTTATAATGTCATCTTTAAGTTCTTTAGGTTCTACTACCCACAACCTGTTATCCTCACAATTTTCTTCCCCACGCGCCCATACTAAGGTTTCCGACTGGGGTGGTAATTTCTGGCGTCCGACGGTAAATAGCCTCCTTACTGTGGTCTTGGTCTCATATCCAACATCCAAAGGTATCTCGACGTTGCACCAGATCATAACTTGCTGACCCATATGCAGATTGATACCGTGGGCTATCATGAAGTCTGCACCGATGATCACTTCGTCCACTATGTCGGCGACAACAAATACATGATCGGCGCTAGTGTTGGCGATAGTCAGTCGAACCTTGGCTCTTCCATAGACGGTGGCTGATTCCCCAGTAGCAGTGCGCAGTCGTACGTTCTCCAACGGTTCCACTGATCCTTTTACCAAATCGGGCCTAATTATGGACTGCGACGCCCCTGTGTCTATGGTGAGGATCTGCTTCCTGCCGTTAATGAGCCCATGAGCTGTAAGGTTGCTATTCTACTGTTGTATTATGGAAATGGAGATTGTGGGGCCAGCGGTTGTAGGAGCTAGCTCTTGCCCCTCAGTGCTAGCTCGTTTTAGTTTAATGGTGTCTCTTGAGATTTGGGGTTATTTGTCCGTTTGTTCTCCCTTGGTGGCGAAACAGATCTTGACCTTTTCTTTGGAGCTTTAGAGTTACGTTGAAAATGGCCGGCCTTGCCACAGTTGTAGCACTTTGAGCGAGATCTGTTCCTTTGCTTCTCCATTATTCGCTTGACGAATTCTTCTATGTCACTCCTTGACATTTGGACGTCATTTTGAATATCAGCCTCAAGACGTCGCACCTTGAAGACTTGTGGTTTCGAAATTACTTTAGCGGTCTCCTGGGCTAGCGCATAAGAGATGGTTTCAGCAAAGGATGATTTTTGCATAGCACACACCGCGAATTTAACGTCTGGATCTCGTATACCATTCACAAATGCTTCAATCTTGAACTGATCCAAGAATGGATGATTTTCACCTGGGTACGTCAGCTGCACTAGACGTTCGATTTCCATGGCAAAATCTTGTAGCGTCTCGTTCGGTTTCTGCATTCTGCCCCGTAACTCCATCCTGTACAGTTCTCGCTTATGTTCACCGCCAAACTTGCGCTGTAAGGTCACCATGATGTCCTCATAATTATTTCTGCAAGCGGCCGGTAAACTCTCCAGGATTTCTGCAGCGGTCCCCTTCAGTGCCAAAATCAATTCTACCGCTTTCTCTTCATTATTCCATCTATTTCTACTGGCCACCGTCTCAAATTGGAATTTAAAAACGTTAAATGGTACATTACCGTCAAAAGTTGGGGTCTGTATCTTGCAGGAATGTTCTGAATTGAGCCTCACCGGACTCTCGCGAACATGTAGATTATCCATTTGGAATTGTAGCTCACGTATTTCATCGTCTAACTTTCTTCCTAGGTTGGACACGTCCTCTTCAACCTTCTTCTGTGCCGCAGAAATGCCGCAGAGTTTTTCATCAAACTCGCTGACTCTCTGCTCAATGGCTTCCACTCGTTTGCCCAATACTTCTGATATTTCGTGAAGTTTTTGGTTTGTTGTTCTAGAAGCTTCCTGAATTTCCTCGAGTCTCTCACAATTAGCTCTAGAAGCTTCCTGGAATTTTTCTTCTAACCTCTCGCAATTAGCTCTAGAAGCTTCTAAGAGTTTCTGGTTGTTATCTGTGATTTTTTCCATCATGGCGGCCAAAATTGAATTTAAATCTAAATTGCTGCTTGACCTAGGAGTACTTACAGCAATGTCTTCTTTATCGTCAAACTCGTGTGTACTTATATCGATTCCTCGTCTTTGGAATTCATCTGTCAACCGCCTTTGTAATTCAGCCTTATTTCCTGTTGTTGGCAGATCCAGTTTAGCCAGCTCCTTCTTCAGCTGTTCCACTTTTAGTTCTTCAAACTTCATTTTTGTTGATTTTAATTTTGCAATCCCACTTCTGACACCAGTTGTTACGTTTTTTTTTTATTACCAAAACCAGTAATAAACGTTTTTAATAAGAGTTCTTTTGGATTGCAAAATTAAATACTCGCAAGTTTCACAGTTTTTTATCACTGCAAAATTTATTTCACAATGCACAATAAACTTGGTGATTATTCTTAATTACTACTCACAGTATACACTGACAGCGTTACTGTTCTTCAATGAGTCACAGTCCAATATTCACTGAAATTCACAGAAAGACGGCACTGCACTGTCCTTTGCTTCGCGGCACTTCACTGTCCTTTACTTCGCGGCACTGCACTGTCCTTTACTTCGCGGCACTGCACTGTCTTAAACACGGCACTAAACTGTTACTTACAGTCACGGCACAACACTGTTCTTCTTATAAAAACTCTTTACCGCACTGCACTGAGTCGCACTGTAGCACTGATGTGACCATCAAGATCGCTGAGCATAAACTGAAACTCACGGCTGGCCCGAGCTCCTTTTTATAGGGAGGCGGCATACATCAAAGGGGAATTTTCTAGTTCATTCGACGTCTGGCTGGAAGGTACTGGTCAGACCTAGAACATTCTTTTCGGTCTCTTTGATCTACGTCACACTTTCCAAATACGCGACTCTCTCTCTCTCTCTGAAGGATTATTCATCTATTTAGTTTTCGCAACAATATCATATGTTTTGTAATTTGATACTTAGTTCAAAATACAGTCCGCTATTGAATTTCACAAAATTGGTTACTGATACAATTTTATCGAATAGTGAATAACAATAATAATATTAATTAATAATAAATTGTTTACTGTGTGTGTGTGGTTAGGCTGGATTTCCTGGAGGAGTGGTTAATATAGTTCCCGGCTATGGTCCTACTGCTGGGGCAGCTATTGCCAGGCACACTCGTATCGCCAAGGTTGCATTCACAGGATCTACTGAGGTAAAACGTTATTCCATCTATAGCAGAATAATATTTCATTTTATTTACAACTAAAATTGTTTGTTGCTGGAAGGAGAATGGAACTGAGGTATCGTGCATATATAGGCCATTACTCTACTGTAGAGCTATAGAAACCGTAGCCCTTACTCCTATCTCCCAGCTGTCTGCTTTAATGTTCAAGCTCCCCCAGTATGGCTCTCTGCTCATCTTCATCTACCAAATTAGAGTTTTGTCTATTTAGCGGATTTCCCTTAATCATTAACTACTACCATGGGTCAAAAACGACCCGAGCATAAAATAAAAATTAAGGTTTCTCTGGTTTATTAGTAGGCAGCGCCAGCAGGTTCCATGTATTCTGCCGTTAGGAACAGCTGTTACAGTTTACCTCTTCGGCTTGTTTCTGCGATTACCTGTGTTTGGCTAATTAAGATTTTAGGGGCATTTTTGACCCGTGGTAGTAATTACGTTATTAAAACGTTGTTTAAAGTATTCACAGTGATGTGACTAATGAGGGTTTTATTGTGGATGGCAGACATTATAAGGATTGGTTGGCAAATATGAACGAAGATGATGGAAATCAGAATCCCGTGTCTGATGATAATGAGGATCTAATGAGTAATTACAGTGACAATCAGTCCATTCGTTCTGAGCATGATCCAGATTCAGAAATACAGCTAAATGGGGATGAATTCTGCAAGAAGTCTGACCAGAAACATTCGACAATATGCTATAAATGTAATAAGACAGGTTGCAAGACTCACTCTGATTTTAAATGCCTCTGCCGGAACTGTGAATATAAATTTTTAATTTATTTGTTAGTGTAGCAGAGTGCCCCTCACAGTTTCTTTATTATTTAAAATATCGAATTACTTTCTGTTTCAGAATGAGCAGAACACGCTTAAATATGATAAGAAGAAAGATGGCATTCTTAAAATTCATTTTTACAAATTGGTTTTTATACTATTTGAAGACTTGGATTGTTTGCACTTTTTTTTTTCTAATTCAAGTATGTGTTTTTGGAAAGTGTAAAAAAAAGTTATTTTATTCTGTTATGTATTCCATTATACTGGTATTAATATTATAAAAATTATATTAAAAAATTTAAACTTTTATTGTGTGGGTCATAAGAGACCCTGGTAGTACTTATGTAACTTTAAAACATGGTAGTAGTCGAAGGTTAAGGGACTCAGGACACAATTTTTGAAAAATTTCCACAAATGTCCATCGATCCTACCTAGGAGATGACGAAAATGAGGTCTAATCGAAATTATACATATATTTGTCTGTTATCTCTGTAGCAGTCACAATTTTTGTTTAATTTAATTTGAATGAATTGTTGGCTACACTTCCACTATAATGATTTATTAACACGGCAAAGAGCTTTTGATGCTGTGCATCATCGTTAGTGCCCTGTTGACACACACAATAATAGTTACAATTTTCTATAAAATATGTTAGACACATATAACAAAAAACTTATCTTTCTTAGGACTAAATAACATATAAAATCTAACGTGGAACTAAATAACATATAAAACATTTCATATATCAACAGTTATTTTTTATTAAATTAAGTGGGTACAAGTAGGAAGTTAAAGCTAACTGAAAGAAAGACTATTTGAACAAAGACTCTTTAAACAAAGAAGAGAAAGGGAGACAAAGGGGACTTACCGAAGGTTTTCGATGTTGACCTGTCGGCTCTTGGAGCTAGATTGGCTTTTCATCCCAGCTAGTTGAGGTAAGGAGGTTATTGGCACAAATTTTAGACGGCAGACATCCTCTTTAATATTAATGTTTTTCTTTGCCGTTAGAAGGTCCAATCTAATCTCTAGTCCCTCAACCCTGTCCATTTTCCTTCCTTTAGGTAGGTGATGCAATACTTCCACTTGTAGAGAGTCCTGGTCATGATTTTCGGCCATTAGGTGTTTTTTCATTTCACTTGTTTTTGTGGTGAAATGCTCTTTAACCCTTGTTTTTATCTTCCTGCCACTCTGCCCTACATATGTAGCTCCACAGGAATGGCAAGATATCCGGTAGACGCCAGACTTCTCCATAGCGGAAACAGGATCTTTGGGGTTGGGGAAGAGATTTTTGAGGGCCTTCTTGCTCCGGTAAGCCATCTTGATGCCTGCTTTTCCCAGTAAGTTGCCTATTTTCACTGAGAGGGGCTTAATGAAGGGGGTGCTAAGTGGGTAGCCGTTATTATCATTCCTTTTGTTGGTGGGAGTGATTTGCCACTCTATCTCGGTTTTTCTTCGGTGACGTTTTTCCAGCATTCTATCAACTAAGCTCTCAGTGTATCCGTTTTTGAGCGCCAAGTATTTGATGAAGGATAATTCTTGGTAGAAGTCTTGTTCTGATAGGGGGATATTGATAAGGCGGTCAATTAGAAAAGTAAATCCCGACATTTTATATTGAGTGTGGTGGTAGGAATCTGTGGGTATCATGATGTCACTCGTACTGGGTTTTCTGTATATATTAAACGAATGACTTCTCCCCTCTCTTCTTATTTGGAGATCAAGAAAATTTAACAGGCCCTCTTTTTCAACTTCTACTGTAAACATAACTTAGATTTTATATGTTATTTAGTCCTAAGAAAGATAAGTTTTTTGTTATATGTGTCTAACATATTTTATAGAAAATTGTAACTATTATTTTGTGTGTCAACAGGGCACTGACAATGATGCACTGCATCGAAAGCGCATTGCCGTGTTAATAAATTATTATAGTGGAAGCGTAGCCAACAATTCATTCATCCTACCTACATTAGAAGTCACTTCCACCTGCTGAATACCAACTCAGAATTTTGTTTAATTGTTACCAAATACAAAATATAAACATTGTATATAAAACTCTAAAGATCAAGTTCGTTAATGGCTGAAATCACTGGGGGAGGGGGGTTTAGAGGGGATGAATTTCAAACATTTAAAATATCTTTGTTATTAAACATTGGATCGAAAAATTGTATTAAACCAATCTTATTGCATATTAAATTGCCACTAAACTTTGTTATATGCATATTCCCACTTGAATATCACCTGTGATATTTGGATTTTATAGTTTTAGCTTTCATTAGACCCCCACTCCTACTCATGCCATAATAACAACAAGCTGTTATATCATGAATCTCTTTATTCGAAACTTATACAGAAAAGATTGTTTTTATTGAAGATTTACTGAGTGAGATACATGGAAATTCATTGTGTGATGACATCATCAATCAAGATTCAACATTGTTGTTTCGAAAATGTTTATTTGATCTATACAATACTCAACATTTAACCGTTTCAGTCAACATGTTATTGGCAAAAATCAGACATAGAATAGTGAGGGTATAGAGCAATTCTTCGGTTGTTTTACGTAGAAATAGAGAATATGTGATGAGCTGGATCACAATTACCAGCTCGTCAGAAATCTGTTTATCCAGACTTTTTGTAATTGCTAACGGAAGCCCTTTATTTTTGCTTGTAGGTTGGCCACTTGATTATGAAGGCTGCTGCTGATTCTAACCTCAAAAGAGTTTCTCTTGAGCTTGGGGGGAAGAGCCCACTTGTTATTTATCATGATGCTGATAGTGAGTATCTTTTAACTTTTAATCCTTATAAATTTCAGTCTTAAAACAATTGAAGACTTTTTACGTCATTGAAAACACTCGCTTTGCACATATCTTTTCACTTTTCCTTCTATCACATTTTTAAAGAATTAAATGAAATGTTTACATTACCGATATCATAAGGCTTATTAGGCAACTAGATATGATTTCTAGGCAGCTTGATATGAGTTGTCCAGTATTGGCTGTAGAGGAGGATTCTAAATAAATGGGTACATACTCTAGTATGTATGTGCACTGTCTACGGTTTGGGGAAGGGTAAAGTTTTTAGAGGTATGGGGTGGGGTATTAACTGACATTTGCATTTTTCCGCCTTCAGTAAACCCCCACTTCTACTCGTGTTACATAAACAATACTCTGTTATATAATAAACAACATTATTCGAAGCTTAAATACCAACATTGTTTACCAGAAACCTTTACTATACGAGATACATGCAAATATGTTCTTGTAACCCTCCCCCCTGTCTTAAATTCTTGAACAACTAAAATTTGATTGATTGAGATAAAATTTATTCTGATTCCTTATAAATTAAAGTACTAGATATAGTACATAGTTTTCAATAAAATTAATATGTTATATTCTGATATGTTTCAATTATTGTTTTTCTTTCTGCTGAGCTGTTGGCAGACCTGTTTGTTTACATTTGAGTCGCTTCCTTCTGGGAGGGGAAAGATTTCTTATTACTGTTTGTATTTATTCACTTAATATTCATGGTAGTGTTGTGTTAACAGTATGGTGGTTTATCTATTATTAAACTTCTCGAGGGAAATCTGCTTAGTTTACGCATCCCCTGTGTGATGGAACTTTTTTTGATTTGTTGTTTGTATAAATATAGTGCTTTAAGTTCATCGCGGGCTTTCTCTAATTTCTAACATACCTTCTATAATAGTATAAAATGGTTCAACTAGCTATTAAGTTATAGTCACACTAAACAAATTTTTCTATTTACTTCAAGTTGAAGAAGCTGTAGAGATTGCTCATAACGCAATATTTGCGAATCACGGTCAGAATTGCTGTGCTGGCTCCCGAACATTTGTCCATGAGAAAATTTATGATGAGTTTGTGAGGCTAGCTGCTGAGAAGGCTAGAGCTAGAGTCGTGGGAGACCCTTTCAAGAGAGGAGTACAGCAAGGCCCTCAGGTAATATGCAACAATTATCTTCATTATTTAATCATTTAGTTTATCTATAAATAAATTCAACTCTAGCAAATCTTAGCAAGTCTTATAAGACAAATAAATAAAATCATTGAAATTTCTATCAAGAGTCAACCATCCGTATGATTATAAATACTATTTACGTATTTATTCAGATTATGCTAAAGCCCACAATTTTATTTATTTGTCTGATCAATGCCCTAGATTGATGAGCTTCTAGCACATTTTCTTCGTAATTTGTCTGTATTTTTTTTTTTTTCAATAAAACCGTATAACTTAACAAATGTTTTACTTATTTTATATAAATAAGAATCTCTTAGAGATATTATTTTATTTATTTATTAACATCCACATCTTGCTGCTATGGCTGATTGGGGAGGGTTATCTACAGGTTACCACCCTTTTCTAGCCAGGGTGGGACTAAGGATTTTATTTAATGAATTCCATCACCAAATAAATTCCTATTGGCCAGACAGGGAATGGAACTCACCACTCTAGGTTTACCATCTGAGGTTAAAGCCAATACTTTAACTCACACGGCTAACCTGAGCCCCAGATATTAAACACACATAATTATTTCCACAGTGTTGAGTAATTAAAAAATTAAAATATGAGTAGAAATTCAATGTAAGAATATATGTGTGTGTTTGAATATATATATATATATATATATATATATATATATATATATATATATATATATATTAATAATAATAATTGTTGTGGTGCTGATAAGCCAACAAAAGGCCTAATATGGGAACTTAATAATATCACAACAATTAGCTCCAAACCAGTGTAAAAGAATATATTCATCATTACAATATATGTATTTATATTTGAATGGGCCTCATTTCTGTCATCCCTAAGGTTTTGAATGAAGTCTTTGATATCTTAGTGGGGAGAAATATAGTTCTTAATATCTGTCTGTTTGGTGGGAGGCTCTTGTTTTACATGGCTACATGAGAATTTTTAGTCATTACTCACACATTACACTCTGACTTCAGCGTCCAGCTGGCAATCATGGCTTGTTGTAATTGTTAACACCTCTTGTATTTCAGATTGACGACGATCAATTGAAAAAAATCCTGGATCTGATTGAGAGTGGTAAGGCTGAAGGGGCCAAGGTGGAATGCGGAGGGTCGCAGCGTCAGGACCTCAAGGGCTATTTCATAGAGCCTACTGTCTTCTCAGGGGTCACTGATGAAATGAGGATAGCCAGGGAAGAGGTAGCAATTCAACAATACCTTATTAAGTAAAATAATAGCAAATAAAAATAATACTAATGGGTTGGCTGCTCAGTGGAGATAGGGTGGGTTAAAGAAGATAGATAAAATAAATAAATAAGCAAAACAATGTGTGTGCGTGCGTGCTATATACTAGCTAGTTTTTCTAAATAAACACTAAATGGGCACCATCTACATTTTCACTGTTATAATTAAGGTCGAGGTAATGTAGGAACCTCTTTGTTATGGTGAGTACTTAAGAAATAAAGAAACAAAATAAATAAATGATAAAAAGTATATACTTTATATAGGCTCCCAGCCAAGGGAGAATCCCTGCTATTCCTATATTATTACAATAATAATTGTTGGCATAGGTTAAAAAATAGTATAACAAAGTCATTTCAAATACCATTAAAACCTTATATTAAAGAAAACATACACTAAAAAAAATCATTACAGAAAGGGGGACAATAAAATAAAGTACTACTAAATTATAAAAATGCCTCCTAATTCACTAGCTTATTGAATAGTGGCCATCTTAGATTATAATGAGCTGGGTAGCTTCCCCTAACAGAAATATTTCTACCTGGCCAGTTTTGGAGATTACCTCTGAACAAACTCCCTTTCCTCTGTGTCCACTTCTCATCTTGCATTCATTTCTTGCTTTAATCCGGACTTAAATAGAAAAAGTCCGTCACGCAGGGGCTGCGTAAACTAAGCAGATTTCCCTAGTGAAGTTTAGTAATAGATAAATCTACATACTGCTAACACAACACCACCATGAATAAATACAAACAGAAATAAGGAATGTTTCATCCAATTTCAATAACCTGCCGACAGGAAACATTAGGTTAGAAATGTAAACAAACGGGTCTGCCCGTTTCACACCGGAAAGAAAAAGAATTACTGAAATATATCAGGATATAACATATTAATTTTATTGAGAACTATTTACTACACCTAGTACTGTAATTAATAATGAGAATAATTGTTATCTCAATCAATCAAATTTCAGTAGTCCAAAACCTTAAGACGGGGAGGGGGGTCACCGGGACATATTTGCATGTATCTCGAATAATAAAGGTCTCTTGAATACAATTTTTGGTATTTAAACTTCGAATAATGTGATTTATTATGTAGCAGAGTATTGTTATAGTATCGAACGGACCTCATTTTCGTCATCTCCTGGGTAGGATCGATGGACATTTGAAGAAATTTTTCAAAAATTGCGTCATGAGTACGACGTCAATAGCTGATTTCCCTTAAGGAAAATCTGCTAACAGCACTTTTTCTTCCAAGACGTCATAGAAAAACACCTGCACGATACGCTCACAATTCCTGTTCCAGCCTCTCCTTCTTCTCTTGCTGGGCTTCCTTCCCCTTCCTCCCACTGCCTCCTTAATTAAACCATATCTTACATCTAAAATTAATATACATAACTAAACCTACTGATAAAATAAACTTACAACGAAATACATACTAATTGACAAATAACACTTATTACCTAACTTACACTCTAATGTTAATCTAACTTAATATTAACCTAGTCTAACTAGAGGGGGGGGGGCGTAGAGTATTCCCGGCTGGCAAATTGTGGAAGGGGAAGGCATCTAACGGGAGAGAAAAAAAGACAACATAACAACCTTCTTCTATTATATACTCATAACCAGATCATCGCATAGGGAACCAGTTGGTCGTTCACATCTATGAGATAGACTAGCCACTATGAAACAATTACTTACTCCAGAAGAGGGCATAACATGGATCTACCTTACAATCTGAACCGACTTCTAAATGACAAAAGTATATATCAGGATCCTTTGTTAGGAAATTAAATACAAGAACATCTATTCAAACTAATGTAATACTCACCCTCTTCCAATTTCCAGAAAACCATAAAAGCTTAATTCCAATACATTGTAATACCAAATGTAATACAAAATTATATTTTGTATTACTTGTGTATGCATCCATGTGTATGTGTGTGTGCGCGCGTGTGTGTGTGTGTCTGCGCGTGGGCATGTAAGATTTTAGAAAATTTTAAATAAATTCTTATTTATTTCTTATAAATTATTACTAATCATAGTTTTATTCATTTTTATAAAATAGTCTTTGTTTTTTAATTTAATATTACGCTTCTGTTTCAGTTTTTCTCTTTTGTTGATTATTCGTGTTGTTCTTTTTTTACTTTTCTTTTCCCATTAATAATTTTCTCTGTTTTAATAGTTTTTACTTAATTACTTCTTATTAAGTTTTATATTTTATATTCCACGAGAGATATCAGCCAGCAGAAACTATAAGTATAAAGATAAATTACATTCAATGATTTGGAATATTTTTACATTCGATTATTTGATGAAGGGTGCAAATTGCTCCAAATTGCATGGCACCAAACAAACAAATAAATAAAATTACATATTCAGGATAAGAAAATTGTGTCTGCTGCTAGATATATATATATATATATATATATATATATATATATATATATATATATATATATATTAAGGGAAATCAGCTATTGATTTTGTAGTCATGCAATATTCAAAAACATTTCCTTACATGTCTATCAATCCTACGATGACAAAAATGAGGTTCATTCAGAATTTTATTTATATGTACTTATCTGTTACCACTCTAGCAATTTCATTTTTTGTTCCACTAAACTTGATATTTAATGGTTTCAAGAAAAACTAAATATTAAGTTCATAAATGACTAAAATTGGACCAATGGGAGGAGTATAATTTTGAAAATGAAAGATATCTCTGAATCATACATTGGATCGAAAAATTGTATTAAACCAATCTTAGTGTAAGTGTAATGTTCTATGAATTTTGTTATATACGTGTTTTCTCAATATTGAATATTTCCCAAGATATATGCATTTTTTTAGTTTTTAGTCTTCAGTAAACCCCCACTCCTACTAGTTTATTAACAATAAGCTGTTATATCATGAATCATTTTATGCAAAGCTTAAATGACAAATATTGTTTTCATTCAACTCTTATTGTGTGATAAATGCAAATGCTCGATGTTTGATGTCATCGATTAGGATTTTGGGGTCTTGAATAGAAAATGCTTATTTGATCTATACAATCCATGATAGTTAGCCATTTAATCCAAGACTAAAGATCATATTTGTTAATGACTAAAATCAGACCCAGAATAGGGAGTTTTTAGAGGAGGGGGGGGGGTTGGAAATTCAAAATATCTCTGTTATTATGAGTCGTATCGCAAAATGTTATAGAACCAATCTTGTTAAGCTATTGATGTTCTACAATTGTTGTTATATACATTTTTTCCTAACTCAAGTATTAAGTATGTTATTTGTACTTTCTTGTTTTCAGCCTTCAGTACCCCCCCCCCTGCTCCCTTCTATTCATTTTTATTTTACATAGAGATAGAGAATATGTTGTGATATCAGATCAAAAGTATGTTATAACGGCGCTTGGGAAATATGATTAGTTTACACAGCCCTACATGACAGACTTTTTATATTAGCAGATTTCCTTTAAGGGAAATCTGCTATTAAGGTCGTACTCATGACGTGATTTTCAAAATATTTCTTCGAAAGTCCATTGATCTTACCTAGTAGATGATGAAAATGAGGTCCATTCAAAATTATATATATATGTGGTGTGTTGTTCTTTTCGGAGTTTTGGTCAATGTTGGTGAAATGAATCTTAGTTTATGCCGATATTTCGAGAATCTTTATTTTCTCTTCCTCAGGGCTGTAAAAATTACATGTACTACATTATAATATTGCACATTGTTGTTATACATTGTTATAAAAGGGTGTTTTTCCTTATTATTACTTACCAAGACTAAATATATTTATAGACTATTATGCATTCTTATTGCACTATGACTAGGGTTATAGTAATCTTTTATAACAATGTATAACAACAATGTGCAATATTATAATGTAGTACATGTAATTTTTACAGCCCTGAGGAAGAGAAAATAAAGATTCTCGAAATATCAGCATAAACTAAGATTCATTTCACCAACATTGACCAAAACTCCACAAAGAACAACACACAACATATAAATACAACCTGGTCGAAAACATCAGCACAATTATATATATATATATATATATATATATGTGTGTGTGTGTGTGTGTGTGTATGTATGTACATGTCTGTTACCACTCTAGCGGTCACTGCTTTTGTTTGATCTTTACCAAATTGGATATATAACCGTTTCATACCAAACTAAAATTCGTTAATGTCTGAAATCTGACCAGTGAGAGGAGGGAGAGTCTAGATGGGAGGAATTTGAATGATCTATAAATGTCATTCCATACATATTTTCTGTTTCATGAATATTAACGAAGATATTTGCATTTTTTAATTTTCAGCCTTTAGCAAACCCCCCACTCCTACTCTTGTCAAATTAGCAATACTCTGTTATATAATAACATCAGTTTATTTTACGCAGCCCAGATTTTTTTTTATTAATATGCACAAAAATATGATTAGTTGTATTTATTTTGTTAGATTTTTGGACCAGTTCAACAGATTTTGAAATTCAGCAGCCTTGAAGAAGTGATCGAGAGAGCTAATGCTACATCGTACGTGCTAGCTGCTGGAATCATCACCAATAACATTGAAGTAGCCACAGCATTCGTCCACTCGGTACAAGCTGGCTCTGTTTGGTCAGTTACACTTATATATTTTCTTCGCATCACTTAAAGCCATTGTGGCAAATCATTTTTTATCAGTTCACATCATTAGTACTCAACCTATTTTTATTTTATTTTGAAGCAAATTTCTCTTAAGCTTAAATTGTATATTTATGGATTTCTCATTAAAATAGTAAACAAATTAATTCATATTTCAATGAAATAATAATTTCCTCAAATGTCCATCGATCCTACCTACTTACTGATGACAAAAATGAGGTCCATTCAAAATTATATATATATATATATATATATATATATATATATATATATATATATATATATATATATATATATATGTGTGTGTGTGTGTGTGTGTGTGTGTGTGTGCGTGGGTGCGTGCGTGCGTATTATATTCTGATATATTTCACTAGTTGTTTTTCTATCGGGTCAACAGTATTTCTATCTGTCTATTCAGCTCTGAGAGGTTGGCTGACTTGTTTGTTTGCAATTCAGACACTCTGTTGGTGGAGGTTATTAAAATGTAAATTGGCCGAAAGATTTCTCATTACCGTTCGTTTTTATTCACAGTAGTATTAAGTGTTGCCTGTATGTAGATTGTAAAAATTGATGTGGGAAATTTGCTCAGTTTACGCAGCCCTTGCGTGATGGACTTTTTAAGTCTTTAACTCGAAAATGTTCATTTATATTTACTCAATATTTAACATAGCAATAAATAAAATAAAATAGATATATAATATTTTTATGTTTCAGGATCAACTGCTATGATGTTGTAGTGCCACAAGCACCCTTTGGAGGGTTCAAGATGTCTGGCCAAGGGAGAGAATTGTAAGTTATGCTTGTATCTACATAAAACTCTTTATACATCTCACTATTACAGAATATTAGCACATTTTCCTTAGGGGAAATCTGCTATTGAGGGCGTCCTCATGATGGGATTTATTACAAATTTCTTCAAATGTCATGTTAACAATCAGCCGCTGGTACATCATGAAAACCTTTATTCCAATGTTAAATAAAATATATGGTTTTCAACTATTAATTTGTGAGACATATGCAAATGTCATGTGATCACGTCGATTAAGATTTTTTGTTTTTTACTCGAAAATGTTTATTTGATCTATATCATACTCGATATTTAGCAGTTTCATTCAACACTAAAGATCAGATTAGTTAATGGCTGAAATCGAGGGTGGGATGGGGGGGGGGGAGGTCAGAGAATTCAAAATGTCTCCTTTATTATGTGAAAGATCATAAAATGTTATAGAACAAATCTTATTAAACTTTTGACTTTCTGCAATTGTTGCTCTATGCATTTTTTGGTAACTCCAAGTGTGTGTGTGTGTGCGTGCGTGCGTGCGTGCGTGTGTGCGTATATATAGACACACACACACACACACACACATCCTTTACAGCATATGTGGATAACAACTGGCTCGCTGAAAGATTTTATCCGGCCTGCGAGAGGTTTTGAAAAACCCAATTAAACAAAAATATTACACTACTTACTCCAAATGAGGAAGGTGAGGAGAGATTTGTGCGTTTGGCAGTACTTGTAAATTTGTAAATGCGAACAGTTCTTTTCACTGATGAAAGTTAATAAATCAAAACATTGTACAAGGCTGACTAACGATAATTTGAAAAATTCTTTTCGTCTTTGTATCAGTGGAATTAATCCAAACATCGATGGATTAGTTTTCCAAATTCAAGCTCGTGTCTCATTTAACTTTCGTTGTTTATAATAATTCCAAATTTTATGATTTAATTATAATGTTGTACCATTTTTTTTTTCATTTCATTTTATTATTTTAATGAATTGTATTATAATTACATTGTCGTATAAATTCATGTCTGATATCTATCATTAAAAATTATGAACACTACTTTTTAAAATGCACTATTTTTTTTTGTTACATGCATGTGGGAGATCTGCTTGGTATCTACAGTCCCTGCGTGATGCATTTTAGCAGATTTCCCTTAAGGGTTTTGGTTTCCCTTGAGGCCGTACTCGTTACACGATTTTCAAAAAATTTCTTCAAATTTCCATTGATCCAACCCAGAAGATGACAAAAATGAGGTCCGGTCAAAATTATATGTCTCTTATACGCAATTTTTTTTTTTTATTGTTACCAAACTCGATAGTCGTTTTATGTAAAAAGAAAGATCAAGTTCATTAATGGCTGAATTAGGAACAGTGGGAGGGGGGATTTTCAAAAATTCAACATTATTATTCTAAGTCGTTATAAATTGCAGAACTATATATAGTAAATAGTTTGCAATAAAGTTGATGTGTTATATTCAGATATATATCAGTAATTGTTTTTCTTTCCGGTGAAGAATATGTCTATTTATCTGTTCAGCTTTGAGTGGCAGGCAGACGTATTTGTTTACAATTCAGAAACGGTTGGGAGCTTAATAAAATTAATTGAAAGATTTCTCATTACCATTTGTATTTACTTACGGTGGTGTTAAGTTTTAGCAGTATGCAGATTTCTCTATTGTAAAACTCCACAAGGGAAGTCTGCTTAGTTTACGCAGCCCCTGCGTGACAGACGTTTTGACCTTGTGTCATTTTATCTTCAACGATGGTTAAGGTCACATTTTTATGATATGAAATAATACTAAAACTATTTTTAATTTTCAGAGGAGAAGATTCTCTAAAAGAATACCTTGAAATCAAGACTGTCACTATGAGGATCCCAGGAAAGATGTCCTAACAAAGAGGCACCTCGTGTCATTTATGCAGTGATAAAAGTGAAATTTGTAAATAAAAACATCCAGTCAATTTCCTTTGAAATTTGCAACAATGAAACCGAATGGGAAGTTAATCTCTACATTGTTTTGAGCCAACCATACTATTATAATTTTGAGGTTAATGGCAGAGGCAGAAAAAGGTTCTTTTTGATGTAAATAAACATTTATAAAGAAAGCAAAACATTTTTAAATTCATTCCACTAAATACTTTGAAGCTATTATTAAAATTGAATGGAGATTTCTACTCCTAGATTTCTTACTACTGTTTATAATAGGAGCTGTACTTGACATGTTATGCTTTATGTAGTTTTATGGTTAGTAACGAAGGCTTTGATACTCAAGAAAATCCTCACAAATGTTTTGTTAAGTCAGATGAAATCAAATGACATATCCCAGTGTTTAGAGTTTATACCCGTCGTTGCTGTGGATTTTTTAATAATAAAATTAATTTTTTATGTAAGACTGTCACTGTCCTCCTATTGTCATATTTCCCGTCTCCTGTGCATTATGCATAGCTTTGAATTATTAACATAGATTTGAATTAATTTTTCTTGGTGAGGTACCTGGTAGTGCATATTGGAAAGAATTGATGAGCATATCAATATTATACGCAAATTATTTGCTGCAATGTATAGAATAACAAATAGAAAATGAAATATCGCTATTTATAAATTCATGCCTCCTTTACAATCCGCACTCCTGCCCGTCCCTAGAAATGTTGTTATGGCTTATTATAATGAAGGTGTTAGTGCTAATACACATACCGAGTGTTATTTAGTTTGGTTGAGTCTTTTGTGTCAAATAAAATTGTTCACTTCCGCTGTTGGTTTTAGCGTATATATAATTTGGTATTCGAAAAAAGTGTATATAACAGCTGAGGAAAGAAAGAGGGAGTGATAGAGGTTCTAGATTACAGGATGGTCTCCCGAGCCCTCCCCGACGCTCCAGGTTAAACAACAGAACATGATTAATTCTAACTCTCAATTCCGCTCACATTACCTTATATTCACATTCTATTTTCAATTCTAATTATGTATGTAAAATACTTTCGTTTTTTGTGAATTAATTGATTGTTTAAACACATTAAAGGAATAAATTTCTTACTTCCGATTAATTAATGTTACGGTGAAAGACAGAGAAAGGGCCCCCCCCCCTTCCTAATATACATTGCTCCTCATGAAACAGTGTCTTATTTTTAAAATACTTCATACAATTGAAATGTTCTTGTTTATCGTCATAATATATCATGGTGAGGTAAAATTTAATTAAAAAATTGAATGGTGTAACTTATACAAATATTGGAATGAATTGCAGGCTACAATATTGATATTTTTATACGACCAAGATATATATTAAGTTTCTCTAAATAACAATGGAAGTTTTTGTTATGAGCATTTTTGTTAATATAGCTTATAATTTAGTAGCAGTTGGTGCAAAGTCAGATGATACTGAGTCATGTTCAGTTGACTGCGCCTAACTAATGTTTTTAGCGTATATGTCGTTTATGCTTCCTTATACGACAAAAGTATATATAACAAAAGTTACTCTTAATAACAAAATAAACAACTTTTATTATGTGCATGTTCGCAGAAAAACCAATAAGAAATAATATATCGCGAATTTTCATTTCATGCCTTCATTACAACCCCTACTCCTGTTCGTTCCTAGAAATGTTGGTATGGCTTATTATAATGAAGGAGTTGAAACTAATACACATATTGATTTTTATTTAGTTCGGTTGAGTTTTTTGTGCCAAATAAAATTGTTGATTCCCGCTATACTGTTTAGCGTATGACTCATTTATACTTCGCTATACGACAAAAGTGTATAAAACAAAAGTTACTCTAAATTACAAAATAAACAACTTTTTTTATGTTCATATTTTCCGATAAACCAATAGAAAACGAAATATCGCTATATTTAATTTCTGGCTTCCCTTATAACCTCCCCTCCTGTTCGTCTCAGAGGATATTAATATAGCCTAAAGTCTAAGTTGGGTTAGTAGTAATATACATACCAAATTTCATAAAATTCGGTTCAGCCGTTTATGCGTGAAAAGGTAACAAAAAACAAACAAACAAACACACACGAAAGAAACAAAATGCAGTTATGGTGTCTATGACATGTGAAACGAAAAGTTATCGTGAAAATTCGCGGAAAAAATCAATGTACAGACAGAGGTTACAATTTTATATATTATATTATATATATTTTATATATACTAGCTCAGATAGCCGGCTTCGCCCGGGAATTCATTTGAGGCTGAATGATGATGGTATTTTTTTGGCAAGGCTTTGCACAATATTTTGACATTTACCCTTTCCCGTGTTTAGGGTTAATACCTGTTGTTGGCCTTAGTTAATAATAAAATAACTATAACTTTTGTTATATACACTTTTTTCGTATACCGAATTATAAACGAGAGATACGCTAAAACCTATAGCGGAAGTGAACAATTTTATTTGGGATAAACAACCTAACCGAAATAAATAAACTCGGTATATGTATTAGCACTAACGCTTTCATTATAACAACCCATACCAACATTTCTAGGGACGGGCAGGAGTGGGGGTTATAAGGGATGCCTGAATTTAAAAATAGCGGTATTTCGTTTTCTATTTGTTTTTCGGCAAATATGAACATAACAAAAGTTGTTTATTTTGTTATTTAGAGTAACTTTAGTGGTATTCATTTTTGACTTTTAACGAAGTATAAACGAGATATATAATATAAACTAAACAGGGAGTCAACTATTTTATTGGGCACTAACGATTGAACCGAACTTAACAAAACTCGGTATTTCAATTAGCAGTAATTCTTCCATGATTATAAGCTATATTAAATTTTTTAGGTTAGAACGGGAGTGGGGGTTATAATGGAGGCCTGAAATAAAATTTCGTGATATTTCATTGTCTATTTGTTTTTCGACAAACGTGAACACAACAAAAGTTGTTTACTTTGTTATTTAGATTAACTTTTATTTTATATATTTTTTGCCGGGAAATGTATGAAGCAAGTAATTTGCGTAGAAATATTGATATGCTCAACGATTCTTTCCAATATGAACTACCAGGTACCTTACCTGGAAAAACTAATTCAAATCTATGTTAATATTTTGTCCTTAATAATTCAAATCTATGCATAATGCACAGGAGACGGGAAATATGACAATATGGAAGACAGTGAAGTCTTACATAAAAAATTAAATTTATTATTAACAAATCCATAGCAAAGACGGGTATAAACCTTAAACACTGGGACGGGGAAATGTCAAAATATTGTCATTCCCAAAAAAATACCATCACCATTCATATATATATATATACCAGCTAGTATATATATATATATATATATATATATATATATTGATATACACTAGCTAAGTACCCGGCTTCGAACGGGAAATCATTAGAGGCATAATGATGACGGTATATTTTTTTTCACAATATTTTTACATTTACACCATCTCCGAGTTTAGGTCATATGCCTGAATATTTGGCAACTAAAGGTAACTTATAGAATTTTTTAGCGCTGAAGATTAAAAAGAAACAAAAGTGTTTCCTGATCTGAGCCGTCTGCATTGTTGAAAATATCATGGATTGCATTCATTCATAGTTATTAAGAACCATTACTGAGGTGGCTTTGTTAGGGAAATATTTAGGCAGAATAGTGAGTGTGAATGTTATTCAACGCAAGGCCGGCTGAGGTTTTACTTTTATTAAATTTTACAGCTTTCTGTTTATTCAAGATCTATTGCTGAGATTGTTAGACTAAACGTTAAGTGATTGCTATTCAATCCCAATTTGTTGTTCAAAACATTATTGATCACACATATCCTATTAGTGGATAGCATTTTTTTTATTACAAACTAAGTAATATTCATAATTTCTATTCCGAAAAGCAGACCTGAACACAACATGTACACCTATTTTATGTATTTAATGCCCATTTTTAAAAATATACTATTGTATGCCTGACGAAGAATCTTAGTATTCATTATGTTTCTTAGAATGTGTTCACATTCTCTGTTATGAGTGTTTGGCGCCAACAACAGTTGGTCCCCAATAAATTATCGACTCCGGCATTGATTTTTAGCGTTTATGCCGTTTATACTTTGTTATCTTACAAAGTGTATATAACTAATATTACTCTTAATAATAAACTAAACAACGTTGGTCATGTGCAGGTCTGCTGAAAAACCAATAGAAAATTAAATCTCCCCATGTTTCATTTCAGGCCTTCCCTATAACAGTCATTCCTGTTCTTTTCTTAAAGTTTTCATATAGCTTATAATCAAGGAAGTTCTAATACTAACCCAAATACAGAGTTCCGTTTAGTCGTTTGTGCCCAATAAAATTGTTGGAAAACCCAATAGAAAACGAAATAGAACTATTTTTAATGCAAGGCCTCCCGCCACCCTCATTCCTGTTCGTACCTAGAAATTTTAACATAGCTTATAATCACGTGTTCAGTTAAGTCTTTTATGCCCTTTAAGATTGTTGACTCCCGCTTTAGTTTCTAGTTTATATCTCGTTTAAACTTTGTTATACGACAAAAGTGTATATAACAAAAAGTCCATCACGCAGGGGCTGCGTAAACTAAGCAGATTTCCCTTGCGAAGTTTTACAATAGAGAAATCTGCATACTGGTAACACATTACCACCCTGATTAAATACAAATGGTAATGAGAAATCATTCAGTTAATTAAAATAAATTCCCAACTGAAACGGCTTCTGAATTGTAAGAATTTATATTTTAATAATTCAAATTTTAGTAGTCCAAGAACTAAAGAAGGGGGGGGCGGATGAACAGAACGTATTTGCATAAATCTCACAAAGTAACGGAGGTAGGGTAAGGTTAGAAACGACAGGTAAGGTTAGAAGAAGCTTCCACCTGAGCCGAGTACTGACGGAAATGGCCGACCTGATCCGAACTATACTCGACCACAGACTTCATAAAAATGCAAATATCTCGTTTAATATTCAAGATAGAGAATAAATGTATATAACAATATTTCTAGTAAATTTAATTTGCAATAAGAATGGTTATATACAATTTTTCGATCCGATGCATAATGGAGATATTTTGAATTTTCGAAAATCCCCCTCCCTCTATTCCGATTACAGCCATTAACGAACTTGATCTGTCTTTTTACATAAAACGGTTAAATATCGAGTTTCGTAACGATCAAACAAAAATTGTGACCTCTAGAGCGTTAAGAGACAAATATATATATATAGATATATATATATATATATATATATATATATATATATATATATATATATATACTAGCTCAGATACCCGGCTTCGCTCGGGAATTGATTTGAGGATGAATGGTGATGGTATTTTTTTGGCAAGGCTTTACTTTGCACAATATTTTGACATTTACCCGTCCCAGTGTTTAGTTTAAATACCCGTCGTTTCTGTGGATTTGTTAATAATAAAATTATTTTTTTTATGTAAGACTTCACTGTTCTCCATATTGTCATATTTCCCGTTTCCTGTGCATTATGCATAGATTTGAATTATTAAGCACAAAATAATAACATACATTTGAATTAGTTTTTCCCGGTGAGGTACCTTGTAGTTCCAAAGAATTGTTGAGCAAATTTCACTAAATAATCAAATAAACAACTTTGTTATGTGCATATTTGCCGAAACCCCAATAGGAGACGAAATATCACTATTTTTAATTTCAGGCCTCCCTTATAACCCCCACTCCTGCCCGTCCCTAGAAATGTTAGTATGGCTTATTATAAGGAAGACGTTAATGCTAATTCACATACCGAGTTTGGTCTAGTTAGGTAGAGTCTTTTGTGCCAAATAAAATTGTTGACTTCTGCTATCACTTTTTGGCGTATAACGCCTTTATAATTAGGTATACGGCAAAAGTTTCGCTAAATAAAAAAATAATACTCTGTTGTTATGTGCATTTTTGCCAAAACCCCAATAGGAAACGAAATATCACTATTTTTAATTTCAGGCCTCCCTTATAACCCCCACTCCTGCCCGTCCCTAGAAATGTTAGAATGGCTTATTATAAGGAAGACGTTAGTGCTAATTCACATACCGAGTTTGGTTTAGTTCGGTTGAGTCTTTTGTGCAAAATAAAATTGTTGACTTCCGCTATCATTTTTAGCGTATAACGCCTTTATACTTAGGTATACGACAAAAGTGTATATAACAAAAGTTACTCTACATAACAAATTAAACAACTTTTGTTATGTGCATAATTGCCGAAAATGCAATAGGAAACGAAATATCACTATTTTTAATTTCAGGCCTCCCTTATAACCCCCACTCCTGTTCGTCTCAGAGAATATTAACATAGCCTAAAGTCTAAGTTGGGTTAGTAGTAATATACATACCAAGTTTCATAAAATTCGGTTCAGCCGTTTATGCGTGAAAAGGTAACAAACAAACATACACGAAAGAAACAAAATGCAGTTATGGTGTCTATGACATGTGAAACGAAAAGTTATCGTGAAATTTCGCGAAAAAAATCAATGTACAGACAGAGGTTACAATTATATATATATATATATATATATATATATATATATATATATATATATAATTTTGAACGGACCTCATTTTCGTGATCTCCTGGGTAGGATCGATGAACGTTTGAAGAAATTTTTCGAAAATCGCGTCATGAGTACGACCTCAATAGCTGATTTCCCTTAAGGGAAATCTGCTAAAAGTTACTGTAAATAACAAAATAAACAACTTTTGTCATGTGTATATTTGTTGAAAAACCAATAGGAAATATCGCTGTTTTTAATTTCAGGCCTCCCTTATAACCCCCACTCCAGTTCGCCTCAGAGAATATTAGTATACCGAGTTGGTATTCTGGCAGGTGGAAATGACATCTAATGTAGGTAGGATGAAAAAATTGGCTACGCTTCCACTATGACAATTTATTAAAACGGCAGAGCGCTTTCGATGCTGTGCATCATCGTCAGTGCTCAGTCTAGGTCCAAGATCAGTCAGGCCAACATCCAGACCTTCGGGACTGACGATGATGCACTGCATCCAAAGTGGTCTGCCGTTTTAATTAATTGTCATACCAACTTTTATAAAAAATTCGGTTGAGCCGTTTATGCGTGAAAAGCAGTGGCGGCTCGCGTATAGGCACTGTGGAACTGCAGCACCCCCAATTTCCACTTGATATTATCTATAACATTTAATATAATGAGCCTTTTTCTTTAATTCTTTCTTTATACTTGTATAATATATAATCCTTAAGCTTAATGCAGTAACCATCCCCCAGTTTATGAAAAAAGATACAAAAATCTTTGTATGTAACTGTGAGCTTGACAGTTGGAGCGGCGAGGTGTGCAGAGAGGAAGCTGGGCAAGGGAGAGAGAGTCCCCGCAGTGCCGTGCTAAGCCTCTCGAGCAGCACCACCACTAATGTTAGCTACGAGCCGCCACTGCTGAAGAGCTACCACACTCCAAAATGACAAATTACATATTTCGCGTCCATGGCGTGTAAAACAAAAAAGTACCGACAAATGTCATAGTTTTAGCAGATTTCCCTTAAGGGAAATCAGCTATTGAGGTCGTACTCATGACGCGAGTTTTGAAAAATTTCCTCAAATTCCCATCGATCCTACCCAGGAGATGACGAAAATGAGGTCCGTTCAAAATTATATATATATATATATATATACGCTCTATCGGTCGCAATTTTTGTTTGATCGTTACCAAACTTCATATTTAAGCGTTTAACGTAAAAAGAAAGATCAAGTTCGTTAATGGCTGAAATCGGACCAGTGGGAGGGGGGGTTTAGAGGGGGGATTTTTGAAAATTCAAAATATCTCCGTTATTATGCGTTGGATCGAAATATTGTATAGGATCAATCTTATTGTAAATTAAATGTACTATAAATATTGTTCTATACATTTATTCTGTATCTTGAATATTAACCGAGATATTTCCATTTGTATTGTGTGTGTGGTCGACGGAACCCCGCCATGTTCCGGACTCTCCGCCGAGAGCTCTGATGGCCGTTTCCAGAACTATTCGTCCCTCGTGAATAGGTTTAGAGATCCCTTCCTACTACAGCTGTTATTGAATCCCATGCTAACTAGAGATATTAATGTTGATGACGTCATGTAAACAGCCAATCACCGACGAGGAATCCTGTTCTATACCTATTTGATGACGTCAGGCGAGCAATTCCTAACAAAACTCGGACGTCATCAACTTACGCTTACGTCATCAACGCTAGTATCTCTCTAGTTACACAAAACTCACTTCGGAAGTGTTGAGGGTGTAGGTATGAAATGCCCTCAGAATGCATTTGAATTATTTAAATTCAGAATTATTACAAGACAAATAATTAATTTTGCCATAAACTTTAAATGAATAAAGTTAAATATTTTTGTTAATGTGATTGAGAGATGATCTAAAATAAAATGCTGAGGGAGCAGAAAGAGAACTGAGAGACCAGAATTTCTATAGAGTTCCTAATTCAAGAAACCTCCCTTTAAGCCTTAAATATTTCTTGTTTAGGTACTTGGCAAGTAACTTAACTTTATTTTAAATAAATGTTCCAGTAATATGACATACTTGGAACAATATTAGTCCAGTTGAAGTAACTTTCTTTGGTTTGTTTATGTTAAATATTATAATGAGAAATACTGAGACTTCTAAGTTATATTAAATATAACAATTATAAGATCATTCATGAGAGTGATACGACTATTTTACAAAAGTAAGTGGTAGTAAGTAAATGTCTTATTACTAATAAGAGGGGGGGGGGGTTGATGGCTCTACCATTTTTTTTTAAATATTTATTCTGAATTTTTTAACCTGTAAAATGGATTATTGAAGAGACAACCTTTCTTGTCTACCTCCTACTTTCATGCTTGTAAGAATTTTTCTCTGAAAATTTCAAATCTAAGAGAATATAACTAATTACATTGTACTCAAAATATTAAATTTTTACATTTAATTCATATTAACTAATTCAATATCAAGTAAGATGCTAAAGGTATTTATTGCATGATTCTAGAAAGTATTTTTAACTCAATTAAAAAGAAGATGCTAGGCTGTGTTGGTTTGACAGTCGAAGCTGAATGATCTTAGTGCATCACCTTTCTCAAATACATTCAGCTAACCAAACAGTAATCTAATGGATTTATGTAACATTTGTAATTGGTATATTGCAAATTTCATAACATCAAATGACACTTGTTTTTCGACCTTTTGATTTAGTCAATACATCAACATTAGAAAAAAAAGTACAGCAAAGCCTCCGTCTCAAGAGCATTTGGACTCAAGGCAAGGCCAATATTTTACACTGCTGCAGTGCGAGTATTAATATTAATTATTGTGATTCTTTAAAAGCCAACAAAAGATAGTCGGTTTTGGAATAAAAATAGGAGCCGGATCTATAGTGGAAAAATTATTTTTAAATGCAGTTTTCTGTACCTTCAAACAGAATTGGTTGAGGCGAGGAACTTAAATAGATGAAGTTGAAATTCTAGAATGGGATGCATGGAATCATGCTTAAATACCTTATGATATTTAATAGAAACAACCCCAGCTACATTGGGTCAAAAAAGGCTCCATACACTTACAGCTGTTTTAAAAATATAATTTCTGAGGAATTTTCAGGAAAAGTTTTTTATAGACCAAATTTATATTTGAAGTATATAATTACATTTTATAACAATTTGTAAACTTTTACATATGTATGTTTGTGTATAAACAGAAATTAAAGAAACGATTTATCAAAGCAATCAATCTCCCCCATAAGCCCGTTTAAACATTTCAAAACCACGTGTACAGAGACTTTTTAGACCCAGACAGAACATGACTAGGAAAAACTAACAGAACCACCCCATGGAATGAAGAGGAAATGGAGTAATACACACTGAGATGTGTACAAAAACTACTAAGTATTTATGTTAATAATTTATTATTTTCTAAGAATAAAATTAATAAAACAATCTTCTATGTGTGCCTCAGGAGTAACCTATAAATACATCCTGAAGAATCAAGGGTTAGCAGCTGGTTAGTCACCTGAAACAAATTAAAAATGAATTCCCTAGATATTAAATAAATAATTAAATTGAAATAATTTTAATATATATAATTCTAGATCACAGGTCTCTATATTCACTTCCATAATTATTGAACTTATTTCAAGAGTCAGTCTAAATAAGCTTCTAAAAGCTATTAGTGCCTTCAAAATAAATCCATGTACCTAGAACAACACTTAACACATTAAAAACAAGGGCTTTTTCAAGATCCAACAAAAAAGTAATAAAATATGATATAGCAAACATATAAAAGTAATCCAGAAACTATGCATTACTCTGGATGCCTCTGGGATATGAACTATAGTTAACCTCATATTAACGTTCATTCATTAGTAAGAAGAAATGACAATTTATATGAAATGTTAAAAAGCATTGGAAAATTGTAATCAGAGCAAATGATTATTTCCTTCTTGCATGAGACTGTTTCGACTGCAAAGAAGCTGAAGACCCTCAAAATAAAGATTTTTAAAAAAGGTAGTAAAGATATACATGTATCTTGGCTTATGGAAATGGGTCTAAAAAAGGACTATCCCAGAAGAGCTGCATAAACTAAGCTGACTTCCACCTGTTGCAATGACTCGGATATAATTCCACTTTGTATGTCTCCTAAAATAGCAACTCTTAACTAATACAACTTTGAATTAGAAATTTGAGATTACATATGTGAAAACATCGAGGAAGGGAAAGGAAAACAGTGTTTCAAATTAAATACACCTATTAATGAGTAAGTATTAGCAATATAGGGTAGTTCGCTTAGAAAAAGATGTCGAGGCGACAAATTGTACTGTTGGGCTCATTCCATGTCAAATCAACACACCCATTCAACCTCAGTATTTCTATTTGATATTTCCATTCATATTAAGAAGTTAAGTTTATACATTACAAAACATGACCTATTGTAAACATTTTGTAAATACATGATGTTATTTCTCTCCAAATTAAAAAAGAAAAAATGAATTTATTATCAGACTAATATAATACATATTATGTGTTATACTGTACAAAGCTAAATAATTCAGTTGAAACACTATTATATTACAGAAATAAATACAGATTTTTCAAATTCAACTTGGAATAAATTTATTAAAAGGACAAGCAACAAAATTACTGTCAAATAGGCTCTGAAATAAATGTCAGAAGTCTTAAAAACTAAATATACTTAATATATAATGAATGTAAAGTTAGCTCACAAGACACCCAATCACTATATGTTCATAAAAGAGAATAAGAGATTATATTTTTTTCAAAAATTAAATATTGTTTTGTGATTTCAAAAAGAATTATTCTTAAGAATCATAGGAAAGAACATAGAGAATATTATTACAAAATTGCACCTTTCTTATCATTCAAGCTTAATCAGGGAACAAGACATTAATATTTCAAATAATAGATGTATTTTGTTAGGATTTACATACATAGATCATTTTCACCAAGTGTTGATTTAATTCTATGAAATATATTTCTTCTTAGTCAATATATAGACAATAAGTATGTGTACATTCATAAAAGTCTGGTAGTAATGACAAATGTCTATTTATATAGATTACAAGGATGACAAATTATTAAAGTTATTTAATATATTGAAAAGGCTTATACCTAACATAAGCCCTCAATTATAAATATATACCACTAATAGTAAAATAATTCAGTGTTTTCCTTTTTAGGAATAGATAAGACTAACCAGAATGGTAATATTCATCTAATGGCAATCATTAAATGAAAGACAGCTTAAGGATACATTAGAAAAAAAAACAACTCCTCGCTCCTGGAGAAATTTGGACTTAATAAAAACGTATAATTAGCATAAAACATACATAAAGTTGCATAAAAATGACACATAATAGAAGTTAGCTTACTTATTAAACAGATTATCCAAAATACTCTGATATTTGAAAATTCATCAATGTGAAACAACATGGCTGCCGCACAGCTGTCTTGGCGGGAATAAAATACAAACGTCATCAATCCTTGAGTCTCAAAACATGTACGTCATCAACTTACGTCCTACGTCATCAACATTAATATCTCTCTAGTTAGCACAAAACTCGCTGTTATTAGGCGGATTTCTCTATTGTAAAGCTTCACGTGGGAAATCTGCTTAGTTTACGCAGCCCCTGCGTGACGGACTTATATATATATAGATATATATATATATATATATATATATATATAATTTAGAACGGATCTCATTTCGTCTCCTTGATAGGGTACAATCTTGATTGCTAAAAGTAGCTATTGGGTTGAGTCACGTGGCAATTTTTGTTTTCAAATTTCCTCAAATGTTTGTGAATGTTAATCCTTTACTCACTTGAAATAAAACATTGTACAACATAATCTGGATTATTTCGGTTTATGTTAGAGATCCTATAGAAATAGACATCAGTTTAAGGACGATGCTTTGAAAATGTGTTTTCTACATTCTAGGCTCCTTAGAAAAAGCAATAATTACACAATTCCTGCATTTGGGACTTTTTTGTATCATTATAAACATCAGATCTCTCCACTTAAAGGAATGAATAAGTTTAATAGTTTCTGTATTAATACATTTATACAAGAATTGCTTATTTCTACCTCTATGGAAATATCAAGCCTCAGATTTTAATGTTGTTTTCTTACCTCTATGGCGTGAACTCTTTATGCTTGCTGTTTGTTCTCTTAGCTCAGGCGAATTCTTGTTGGAGTTTTTCTGTGCTGAATAAAATTTGGTTTCCGTTTATAGTTATTCGCACTTTATTTTCTAACAGTTGTTTTCATCAGGTTTTCGGATTTAAAAGCAACCTATTCTTAAATAAAGTTGTCTAAAAATAGTGCGCTATTTAGGAGTGTATTGCTCCTCCATTTCCACTTGGGCAATTGAAGATGTCGCTAGCTTCGAAAGCCACATTTTCTTTGTGCACTGTAACCAGCGCTGTGATTATTGTTTATGTCCACTACAAGCAAAAAATCGACCAGGAAAGGATGAGAGAAGGTGTGATTAGGGATGTGCAACAGCAGCAGATGAGGAAAACCCAAAATCTCTATATGCTAGAGCAACAGAAGACTTTAACCGACAAGTATAAGGAATTGGATAGTTGGTAAGTTTATTACCTTTATTTGTTCTTTCATAGACTAGCACTATCTCCTCTAACTGAAGCATGCTTTCTCTAATTTAATAATAGAATGTATTTTTTCTATTCCAGACCCTGTTAATCTTAAACTTGTCTCAGCATTAGAAGATTTAGTTTCGCGCATTAGATATTAGGTAAGTTTACTATTTTTACCTTTATTGTATTTAATGTTTATTACCGTTTTTCATCTTCACTTATTTTTGGAAACATGCCATTTTTATGGAACCTAAATAATGGCTTCTTATGCTATTGACAGCCAATGATCTTCTACTTAGAGATGTTGCTGGAAAACATTCGTCATCATCATGTTCTCTAGCAACCATCGAGTTCTTTTCATATTACTATACTCAGCCATATCCATGAGATGCTTCATGTCTTCAGTATAGGATTTTCTAGGCCTCTCTGTATCCAGTAACTTTACCTTCGAATATATTTGTGATGTCGTTGTGCCTTATGATGTGCCCAAGAAGTTTCACTCTCCTTTTTTCTGTGGCCTTGATAAGACTTTTCCTCTCACGCACCTCATTTAGAACTTCCTTGTTGTATTTTTTTTTTAGTCCAACTTGTTCCAGTGATTCGATGCTAGATCCAAATTTCCATTGCTTCCAATCTATTATATTTCCTTTTGTGGAGAGTTCAACTTTCGCTCTCATAAAGCATTACACTCCATAAAAAAGACTTATTTTATTAGTATTGGAAACTTTTATATATATAAGCAGTTTATTATGTAATAAAAATGATTTATTTCCTTTGGACCCTACTGTAATAGAAGAAGAAAACCCTTTATAAAGAATTAAGTGTGTCTACAATACAATACAACTTGAAAAAACTACAGAGAGTACTAGGTTTAATGAATATATAGCTCTTAACGCTCTAGCAGTCACTATTTTCGTTTGATCATTGCCAAACCCAATATTTAAACGTTCTATATAAAAATAAAGATCGAGTTCCTTAACACTCGAAAACTGACCAGCAGAATAGGGGGAGGGGTTTAGAGGTGGGAATTTTTGAAAGTTCGAAATATCTCCATGATTATATGTTGGATCGGAAAAAGTTTTGGAAGAGATTGCTAATTTAATGTTCTATAAATGATGTTGTATAAGTTTCTTTCAGGATCTTGATTAATGACCGAAATATTTATTAGTTTTCAGCCTTCGAGTAAACGCCCACTCCTACTCTTGTCATATTAACAATAAGCTGTTATATCATGATCCACTTCGTAAGAAGCATAAGTACCAAATAATCTTCTCATTGAATTTTTACTTTGTGAAATAAATGCAAACTCAACTTGTGTGATGATGTCATCAATTAAGATATTATGTTTTTGTCTCGAAAATGTTTATATTTATCCGTTTCAGTAAACTCTGGATCTGCATTTTCTCTATCTAGAGTATAAGCCAAGCAGCTATATATTTTTTGGTTTAAATTCCGAGTTTCACTTTACAAAGCTGTCACTAAATATCTCATAACCAATAGCTACCAAATTTGCTTAGTTTAGCAGCACCTGCATGACAGACCTATTATAAGTTTTGGGTTTCTCTCCCTTGTTTAAATGTTAAGCCTTGGTTGTTAGTGATTCTTCCTAATTTCTTTGCAAGTGATATGGTTGAGGAAATTTATTATTTTCAGCTCCCATTGCGAATTTCTTGAACCAGATCGCTACAAATCTTGTATCTAGACATTGGATATATTGTATGATTTCAGCTTGCAGTTTACCCCGTCTTACATATTGTTTTCCTTTCCAGTGTTTAGGAGTTGTGTAATTCTAGCAGAGAAGATATTGTGTTCTGCGGTCTGCTGGCTCTGTGACATCTAGGCTTTGCTATTTTTCTTGGTAAGACCTCTTTTTTTCAATCTCATGTATTTCAAAATGTAATGTATTTACACTAGCAGTAAAAAATAGATTTTAAAAATAAGATCGAATGTTTATTAGCTGATTTCCCTTAATGCGTAGTCATGATGCGATTTTCAAAAAAATTCTTCTAATGTCCATTGATCCTACCCAGGAGATGACAGAAATGAGGTCCGATCAAAATTGTATATATATATATATATATATATATATATATATATATATATAAAAGAGAGAGATATTTGTCTGTTAACTCTCTAGCTAGTGGTTGAAATATTTGTTTGATCATTAACAAACTCCATAATTAAACGTATTATGTAAAAAGAAAGATCAAGTTCTTTAATGGCTGAAATTAGACTAATTGAAGGTGGGAATTTCAAAAATTCGAAATATCTCCGTTACTATATGTTGCATTGAAAAATTGAATAGAACGCGATCATATTGCAAATCGAATGATCTATAAATATTGTTCTGTTCATATTTTCTGTATCGTGGACATTAACTGAGATATTTGGATTTTATTGTTTTCGGCATTCAGTAAACCGCCACTCCTACTCATGCCAGATTAATAATAAGCTCTTATATCATGAACCATTTCATTACAAGGTTAAATACCAAAAAATTATTGCTTTCATCAAAATTTTACTTTGTTAGATATATGGAAATAAGTCCTGTTGGCCCCCTCCCTCCACTCTTCTTTTGTTCTTGGATTACTAAAATTTGAGAGATTATTCTGATTTGTTATAAATTCCAGCACTAGTAGATAGTTTTCATTAATATTAATATATTATACTCAGATATTTATTTATTTATTTTGGAGCGTTCGCAACGAAGCTATATTGCTCATAAAAAAAAACAAAAAAACAATTTATATAAAGAAAATACAAAAATGAAAATAGAAACAAGAAATAATTAAATAATACAAACTAAGAACGCAAATAAATAAAACTCAACTAAATAACAGAACGCAACAATATAGCAAAACACGACTAAATAACGAAACGCAACTAAATAAAATTCAACTAAATAAAAGAACGCAACAATATAACAAAACACAACTAAATAAGGGAATGCAACTAAAGAAAACTTAACTAAATAATAGAACGCAATCAAATAACAAAACAATGAAAAACAACAAACAAACACAAAACAATAAATTCAAAAACAAAAAATCGTGTAAGGAAACTAGATAATTAAAAGCAATAAAGACTAATAAAATTACGTAAACAATTATATACTTTCAATGGATAAAAACTAAACTAAAATCAAATAAATATTAATTTGTAAGTACAATAAAATGAAGATTTCTAATATCTAAAATATTTACAATCATATGCTCTCACTTTTTTTATCACACATACAAACATGCACACACACGCGCACGCACACACACACACACAAACACAACACACACACGCACGTGCGCACACATACACACACATAAACATACAGTAAAACAGTTTAGCTGGAATTTAAAATATTTAATTTAAGAAGGATTTTAAAATGTAACAATTCTAAATTTGTGAGTATATGTTAATGTCATGTAAATGTTGGAGTATTATGGGTATGTATATATATACTCAGATATATGTCAGTAATTGTTTTTCTTTCCGGTCCAGAATATTTCTGACTATCTGTTCAGCTTTCAGAGGTTGGTTGGCCTTTCTGTTTACGATTTAGATATTTTCTGTTGGGAGGTTATTAAAATTGAGATTTCTCATTGCCATTTGTAGTTATTCACTTAATATTCACGGTGGTGTTAAGTGCTTGTATCCAGTATATAGATTTAACTATTGTAAAACTTCATGTGGGAAATCTGCTTAGTTTATGTAGCTCTGTGTGACGGACTTTTCTTTACTTTCTATTTACAATCATTACAAAAGATTTAATATAATAAGAATTTAGAAGCATTACATTTTAAAATTCTTATTATATTAAATTTTTTTAACTCCAGCTAAAATTTTTGACTGTGTGTGTGTGTGTGTGTGTGTGTGTGTGTGTGATATAGAAAGTGGGGGCATATGATTGTGAATGTTTAAGATATTAGAAAATTTAACCTGTTAATTTTATTTTTGTACATACAAATTTTTGTTTATTTGACTTTAGTTTTAATTTTAACCGTTGAAAGTATATAATTGTTTTTGTAATTTCATTTGTCTTTATAGTTTTTAATTATCTAGTTTCTTTATATTTTTTTTTTTATGTTTCATTTTTGTTTATAGTTTATTTGTTGATTTATGTTTTGTTTTGTTATTTGGTTACATTCTTAGTTTGTTCTGTTCTAATTTTGTTGTTTAATTTTTTTCTGTTAATGTTTTTATTCTTTATTTTGTGTTATATTCATTGTTTTTTTTTTATGAGCAATATCGCCTCGCAGCGAACGCTCCACAATAAATAAATAAATATCTAAAATCTTCGTGTACTGTTGATAGATATCGGCTAGATGTCAAACACGGATTATGGCCAGCTATAATGGATATGGGAGTAGCTGCTATATAATATTTCTCTTGAAGCCCAGTTGCAACCCTATCTTCAGCAGATACCAACAGAGGACTCGATTCGAACAAACCTACCACTTTATGGTGACATTTATCTCTGTATAGCTAGTCAATAGTTCCTTGTTAGTAGAACACGTCTACTTAGCTATTCTAACAACCATTTTATAAATATGTAATTCATATAAATGTTTTATTATTGTTTTTAGCTATATTATAATAAGAGATTTCTTGTGATTGTTAGTCATTGAGGATGGTTTAAAAAAACTACTCAGTTCTAGCAAGGTTTTAGTAATCTCTCAACACCGGGCGACTTATGAAAAACGGATGTTTTTCAAATGAGCAGTAAAAAATTAATTTACAAGATAGTATTATTTTAATGTTACACAAATAAAGATTACAATTAAGAAAATGTTAATTTTTAAAAATTCCATCAGTGATATGGCCATCAGCTTGAATACAGGTTTGCGCCTCTGTAGAAAATCATTCGAAACCACCGCCAGCTCAGGTTGAGGCAGGCGTGCTCTAGCCATTTCAAAAACATTCATTTCCCGTAAGTCACCCTGAATTAGAACTTAATTATTAATCATTTCTTATGGCAATGTCGATAATTATGCTCCGAAACTCAAATTTGGAAAGAGGAGTTGTACATAAACCAAATATAAACATTACAATACAGAAACTTAAATAGGATGAGCTACACAATTAAATGTTTTATGCTGAATTTACAAACATTGCTTTAATTTGACAATTTTGTTGTCTGATATTGTGTATTTCAGACAATATTCAGTCTAGAACAGTAGGGCTAACATATTTATATATATATATATATATATATATATATATATATATATATATATATATAAGCCAATAATTTTGAAAACAAATTTTTTTAAAACCAAAATGTTACAAAACAGTCTTAAGTATTTCTTGATTGGCATTGTGTGATAAGTTTGAATGATTTAATTTTATCATAAAGTTGGTCAATTTGATGGGTTAATATTTAAAAAAGTACATATTTTTTATTATAATAGATTATGGTTAGATCTAGTCTTATAATTACAGTGAGAAAAATGAAACCTTGTAACTTATGCAATGAGTTGTTTTTAATGGTGGCTAAAATATGGAGTGTCGGGGTCCAGGTAAACCTTGTGAGTTAAGGCGTTGGTCTTAATCTAACTTGCTTAACCCGAAGTGATAGATTTAAATTCCCAGCTTGGCAATAGAACTTTATAATGTGATGAACTGATTAAATAAAATCCTTAATCCCATCCTAGTAATGGATTGTAACCTGCAGATTAGCCACCTCAATTAGCCTTAGTACCATAAAGTGGATGTTTAAAATAACATTTTTAAATATGGAGTGATTTGACTTGACTATAAGTTTTTGGTATAATCTAAAAAATATTTATTTTTTGTTAGAATAAATTATGGTTCTAGCTGGCAAAAAGTTTTGCAGAAAGCTCTGACAAAAAGTTAATAAAAAAAAGTTGTAATTGACAAATTCATTTTTCATTTTTTTTTTTTTCATTTTCGTTTTCACTTTCAGAAGTTATCGTTTAATTTGAACAAAATCAGTGGCTCTATATATTTATTAGTCGGATATCAGTAAATAGTTTTACATTTTTGGATGAGTGTTGAAAGCAATTGTACTATCAAAATTTATATATGCACACTCAATTTTTCCATTTTATTTTCCCACAAAAAGATGGCTTCTGTACAAACAGAAAATGTAATGATCGTAAGGTTGAGTGCACAAACCTGTTATAGAGAAGCTGGCGGGAGGTTGGTAGGACCTCAACAGACTGTCCCCTACATCCTTTATCAGTGATTACAATTTACTTGATTAATGGTTATTGCATTACAAAAAGAATCATACACATAATGATAACAAGATGGATTAGAGACAAAAATTTACAAAGTTACCCTGGATGTTTTTATCATTGTTCATGATTTTCCTATGAAGCTTCTGCTATTTTAAATATAGGTAATAAAGATAGCACAGTTAAGTCCTTCAGATCTTTTTTTTACCTGGAGTAGTTATTTATTTTCAGTCTGTATTCTGTTAAGACGATTTATTTTTATATTTTTTGGTATCGTCTGTTTTTATTTCATTCTTACTATAAAGACTTTATGTAAAACATAAGGTGGTAATTGATAATGGCTGAAATCGGGCCTGGAGAAGTAAGCATTTTGGAAAGGGATGAAATACATATTTTTATGTGTCTGCTGTTATAGCCACTTTGAAATATTGTACCTATATATGACCTAATGCATAAATGGATGTACTACAATTGTTGTTTCGGTGCATTTTTCTTTATCTTGAAAATTATGGGAGTTCTTTGATTTTTTTTTACTTTCTCACAACCTTCTGAAAATAATTGGAATCTTTGAATTTATTTAAAAAAATAGTAATCAGATGGGTACTTGTGTATTATACTCAACACATGCTAGTTACATTGTAGAATGCGCCGCTGTTTTATGCCTTAAGTATTACGATTGCTCGCCAGCAAAGGAGGTTATAATTATATTATAACCTTATAAGGAATTATAATGATAAATAAAATATAACACACTTTTTAACAATAAAACATTTTATTCGACAACAAAAGTATTTCGCTCACATTTTGGCGGAAAATAGGTCGGCATTATACTCACATAAAAATTCATTGCAGCAGTGAACTCGTTCCTGTTTTTGATGAACTGAAAGAATTTTTGGAATCCATCTTGCACTAACCTTGTTCATATGCAAATGTTCTTTGATGATTCTCAAAACACCTGTTTTTGAAAGCCCCAACCTCGCTGCTATTTCCTTGGTTTTCAGTCGCCGGTCAAGCAACAATTCAGATTCCAGAAGTTGGATTGTTTCAGAAGTGACAGCTTCCAATGGGTGACCGGTTTGCCTATTCTTTCACTGTGGAATACGAGGGGGAGGACTGCCCGTATGCACAATCCAAGCGCTCTTTAATTTGCGCAGGATTAAGACCCTCTTTACAAAAGAATTTAATTACTGCACTGTACTCGAGTTTAAACATTGTAAAAATGGGGAGACTGACAAGACTGAGGAAGTGCGGGCGATGGGTATAGAGTGCACGTTTGAAGGAGAGGAAGCAGGACAGGCCGGAAACTTATGGGCCTTACTACGTACTGTCGCCATACGAACTCTCCCATATATGAATCTAGATGATGCCTGGTGGAACCTCGATGTTTTTTATTTCTCCACTTTGCACTTCCTCACATTCTCTCGACTGTCTGAGTATGTCCTTCAGACTTCAGGTCTATAAAATTATATCATTGACTGGGGAGAAACCACTTTGGTGTGGATACGTCCTTCAAATATATTGGAGTTCAATGTTTTCTGTGAATAGGTACAGTTTCTCCTTAAAATCCATTTGTAACTCCTACATCACTAAGTGTATGTATCCTGCTAGTACTCATAAATTTTGCTCATCTAGTGTAGTTGATTGGGAGGAAAACACTGGCTTCGAGGGAGATGTGTCCTAAAGTTCAAGGGTTTCTGAGGAGGAGTGTTGGTACATAGAATTCATTTGTAACTTATATGCTAAGTCTGAGCTTCCAGCTACTTCTCGTGGAGTAGGCTGATATGTTGTGGTTGACTGGGAAGAACTCACTTGCTTCGGGGGTGATATGTCCTTCATTTATATATTATTCACTGTAAGTTTTTGAATTTATCTTTAATGCTTGAAAGGTATGAATTTACAAGCGCACTGAGTTCGGGTGCATACCTGAGCCTTCCTTCTATCTCGTCATTATTTGGAAAGGTGAAACCCATCAAGCGGGATCTACCTTCAAGCGTCAATACTTGAAGGTCGCCATATCCAAGCAGGTTTGTAGTTGGTATACTCCGATTAGGGGCTAAAGCGGCTGGCAGGGGCATCCAGTCCGCGTTTTCTTCCATAGTCGCTATGACGTAGCGGGCTGTTACTGCTGGGGCGACATAACACTCATACACGTTGTGAGTGTTGCCATTACAGACTCCAAAGAAGCCAGACTCCCAATTGCGTCGGCTAGTCTGTGGAATGGTGATTTGTGAGACATTTAAGTAAACGTCAGATCCGGTGGGCGTGGTGTGTTTACCTATATTTCGCACATGTTCCTGGATCACTTCGGGAATGAGATACTCTGTACCATCAATAGTCAATAAATCGAGAGCATGTTCTCCAGATGAGAATGGATGACCGCCCTGTTCTCTTAGTATGCCCATAATTACAGCGTTTACATACACTGTGCAATGATGGAGGAAGGCGGTGTCCTTTGCCTTTCCAGCCTACCATCCACGGCTTTAATTGATTCGTAGGTCTGTCTGACAAGTCTATTTTTTGACAATATCTTTCAGTTAGAGGACTTGAAGCTGTGCAGCCTCCTATATCGTAGAGGGGATCATTTCTTGGCGCTGAGTCTTTGGTTGATTTGAATTCACTGGGATCTGGGAATTCAGACTTCTGTGTCTGTCGACTACCATTTCTCTCTGTTTTTGTATTTTATAGATAATCTGCTGTCTTTGATGTTCATTAGTTTAAATGTTATAATAACATTCTAGGATATGTCAAATATTTTTGTTTTCTATAAACAATTTTCTAATATTATGTCAATTAATTTCTTTACACATTAATGAATAGCATTTATACTTATATAATACATTCGTTATAGAATTAGGTCAATTTCTTTTAATTTAAATAATTATATACTATAAATTAATTTTGTTAACAATCTTAATGCCATTCTAAATAAATAGCATAAACTATATTTGACTTGGGACGAGTATTATCAGTTAAGGTCAACTCCTTTTTTTCGTGTCTACCCTTGAAAATGCAGTAGGAACTTTTACTTTTTGAGATAAATGCAAATACAAGACAGGCGTGGGAAATCTCCACAAGGAATTCTGTTTCTGACCATCTTGCAAAAATAGACAATGTCGATGATGAGAGAGCTCGCTATCAGCTACTTTTAAACGAGAGATATTACCTTTTTTTCTTGTTCTTCCAAATACGTTAATTGACGTACTGTTTATCCTCTTAATTTTTTTAAATTTCATCAAGAGGAGTTGGGAATGACACGTAACTGAAATCATATTTGTTAAGCATTTGTTTGTATTTTTGTACTCTTTGAGGGTCCTTTAGTACAAATTGAGGTAGTCCTCGGATCGGGATGCTCTGTGTCTAGGTCCCGATATAAGATGTGGAGTGGCGTCTTTCCCTCCAAACAGATACGGTTCGGTAGGTAAATCGGTTTTCATATCAGCCACGTCATACATTAAAGCAGAAGCACATGGGTTCATCAAGTTGATAGTTTAATGTAAACTAAACTAAAAATTAAAGAGGGGGCTACAAAAATTAAATATGTCGTCCTCGACACCTTGTCAATACACCCTGCAAACCATTAAGGGTCTGGTGGGCACTGTGGATAGAGTTCCGTCTGGTAGCAATGACAACATGTCTGTCCTCCCTTTGCGTTGTAATGCGCTGCGATTCACTACCAGGCCTCCTATTAGCACTCCCAGTCTCTCGGAATCGGGCTAAAGCCCGGTAGAAGACACTTTGGGAAACCCAACTGTCTCAGCAATATCCACTTGCTGGTGACCTTGGTAGCTCATTCTGACAACAATGTCGTGAACTTCTGGTTTAAGGTGATGTCTTTCCATGCTTAAAGAGAACACAACTGGATTAAAACCGAGAAAATTCAAGAAAAGGTATTTGTTTACAAAATGAGTAATCCCCATGTTGACTATTGTTGAACAAATTCGTTATTAAAAATGAGGATTAACGTTTGTATGATTTTGGTTTGTATTTTTTCTCTAGATATATTTCAACTAACAATAACATATCGATCGATTTAATTAAAATTAATAGGATAAGAATAAATAACCAATATCCCTATTCATTTTTGAGCAGTTTATATTTTTATATTGCTGATGTGGAATTTGATTGACAGGGTGTGTTAATTAAGTTTCAAGACTGGTCTCAGGAAAATAAATTTATTAAACGTTTATATATAGCGGAATAAAAATCTTCGAAATAGTTTCTTTCTGAGTCGACACACCGCTGCCAGCGAGTTTTCCACTGTCCGAAGGCTTCCTGAAACTCCTCTACTGGAATGGTTTTCAGACTCTGTGTCGAAGCCGTTTGAACCGCTGTGATGATGCCGAACCGCTTCCCGTTCAAGTTCTTCTTTGTACGGGAGAACAAAAAGAAGTCGCTGGGGGCGAGATCCGGACTATAGGGTGGCTGCGGAAGCGTTGCCACGTTCTTTCGGGCCAAAATCTGGGTGATGGCGAGACACGTGTGCACGGGGGAGCCTTGTTGTTGGTCCAGCACCCACTCGTCTTTCTTCTCCGGGTGGACTCGATCCTTCAAACGTCAGCGTAAAATTGTCCATTGCCCGTCTGTCCAGCAGGAACAAACTCTTTATGGACCATTTCGCGTCAAAAACAGGTGATGAGCATGCTTTTCACCAGCGATTTGTTCATGCGGGCTTTTTTCGGTTTGGCGAATCCATGGTGTGCCACTCGGAGCTTTGCCGTTTCGACTCCGGGTCGTACTCAAAGACCCAGGTTTCGTCCCTGGTGACCACTTTGTCCAAAAAATTGGGTTCGACTTGCAACCGTTCTAGCATTTCCTGCGCAAGTCCACCACTGTAGGTCTTAAAAGTCAAAATGATGTAGAGCACAATAGGCATTCATTAAGTTTGCTAGAAATATGCAAACTCTATATATGGCTTACTTGCACCTACAACTCCAACTGCTGCCTTTTTTTTTAAGGACAGATATAAGATGTGGAGTGGCGTCTTTCCCTCCTAGAGATGGGCGAAGGGTAAATACCCAAAAGGTAAAAACCCGGGTATTTTCCCAAATGGGTAAATACCCGGTATTTATGTGGGGAAAAACCCAAGTCATGGGTATTTTAGTTTTTTACAGTAAATGCCAAAACTTTTATTAATTTTTACATTCTTATGAACAAATGCAATATAAACTATACCTTCATTATTTTGTGAGGTATGAATAAACTGAGGTTTGATAAAAAAATCTGTAAATAATGAGATAAAAGCAAGGAAATAAAACAAAGCCAATATTGCAACAAAAGAAATTTACATAATATAATAATAATAATAATTATTAACTATAATAATTAATAATTATTAACTATAATAATTAATAATTATTAACTATAATAATTATTAATTATAATAATTAATAATTATTAACTATAATAATTAATAATTATTAACTATAACAATAAATAATTATTAACTATAATGATTAATAATTATTATTTATTTATATATAATTATTCAACAAAAGAAAGGTTTGGAGGCAACTAGTCTCTATTTTAGCAGATTTCCCTTAGGGGAAATCAGCTATTGAGGTTGTACTCATGACGGAATTTTCGAAATTTTTCTTCAAATGTCCATCGATCCTACCTTGTAGATGACGAAAATGAGGTCCGTTCAAAACTGTATATATATATATATATATATATATATATTTGTCTGTTACCGCTCTAGCGGTCGCAATTTTTGTTTGATCGTTACCAAACTCGATATTAAAGTAAAAAGAAAGATCAAGTTCATTAATGGCTGAAATCGGACCAGTGGGGGGGGGGTTTAGAGGGGAGGATTTTCTAAAATTCGAAATATTTTCGTTACTATACGTCGGATCGAAAAATTGTATAGAATCAATCTTATTGCAAATTAAATTTACTAAAAATATTGTCATATACATTTAATCTCTATCTTGAATATTAACCGAGATATTTGCATTTTATGAGATCGGGGTGGATAACGGATGAGTGAGTTTCCCGCCAAAAGATAGGTCGGCCGTTTTGTTAACTTTTCGGCTCTCGTGAAATTTCTCTATTGTAAAATTTCACATGGGAAATCTGCTTAGTTTACGCAGCCCCTGCGTGACGGACATTTTAAAATCGTTTGTGCGCTTTGTTGTTGGCAAGGCAACGCTGGAAGCCAACAAAAGAAGTGCAGGAGCCCGCTTAAGGAGCTATCGACAGCTTCAAAGACTCGGCAAGCGATGTCCAGTCTCAGTACACGTTGATAAGTCAAACATTAAATCGTTTCAACACAAAAGTTTTAGAATCTATAACTACAAAAACAGTTCGGGAAGCTAATTTAAAAATACCCGAATATTTACCCAATCGGGTATATTCCCATGTATTTACCCGAATTTGGGTATTTACCGGGTAAAATCCCATCTCTATTCCCTCCATACAGATACGGTTCGGTAGGTAAATCGGTTTTCATATCAGCCATGTCATACGTAAGAGCAGAAGCACATGGGTTCATCAAGTTGATAGTTTAATGTATATTGTTGATGTGGAATTTGATTGACAGCTGTGTATAGGTCTTAAAAGGCTTTCAAAATGACAGTAAAGCGCAGTAGTTGTCCATGAGTTTTTTCTGGGTATATTCAAACTCTATATATGGCTTACTTGGAGCTACAACTCCAACTCCTGCCTTTTTCTTTAGAACAAATTTTATGTTCTAATAATTTATCTTCCAAAAATAGAAGATGTCGATGATGAGAGAGCTCGCTATCAGCTACTTTTAAACGAGAGATTCCATCTTTTTTCTCATTCTTCCAAATACGTTAGTTGTCAGAGGTGGTTCGGATAATCAAAATTTTTATTTATTTTGTGTTTATTTATTTTCTTATAAATAATAAGGAAAAGGAAGATCTAAAACAATTTGTAAAAAAAAAAAAAAAAAAAAAAAAAAAAAAAAAAAAAAAAACATAGTATGTATGAGCATAGTGAAGAAACGAGTGTTATGAAATGCATACAAGTTATCTAATTGAGCTACATGTACATATAGAAAAGAACAAAAATATGTATTTACGTGTATGCAAAAAAATAATCAAAGTGTTTCTAATCAGAGTTTTATCAAAATTAATGCTGTGGCAAAAAGAATGTCTTGATACTTGTCTGCCTCAATGTTGACTTTCTCTTCATAGCAGCTAGATCTCTAATTCTCTTCAGTTGTAATAACTGCTTGTGGTCCGACTCTTCTTGACGTTCAAGCCACCGGAACACCAAATCCAGTGCTTTTGGAATGCCTCACCATGAGATGGCCTCGAGTCATCTTCTTCTGGTTCCTCATTTGCATCATCGTCCTCTGTGAGGTCTTCATCACGTAGTAATTTTTCAACGATTTCATCGTCTGTCAGCAACTGAAAACTTGGATCATCACTGTCCACACAATCCGTGAAAACACTAATATTACTTATTTCATCCACAATTCCCGATGAAACTTCATTATCATGCTCGTAGATTTCGATTTTATCTTTGGATGGTTTCAGTAATTTATTCCACGATTTATGTTAAGTGCTGCTTTTAACTCCATTCCACGCTTCGACCAACATATAACTGCAGTCTTTTAAATTGATTTTTTTGTACGTAGAAAAAATAGTTTCTTCGTCATTTGTATCACCTAAAAGCAGACGTCGCATGAGCTATTTTCAGTACAGTTTTTTTAATGTTTCGATAACGCTCTGATCCATAGGTTGAACTAGAGAAGTAACATTAGGGGGCAAAAACTTCACCTCAAACATATCACTCACCTTATTCAAAGTTTCAGGCAATGGATGTGACGGAGCATTGTCCAAAAGGAGAAGAACCTTGCCTTCTTTTCCACTATGCTGCTGAAAATGTTTCACTTCCGGGATAAAAGTGTTTTCATACCATTTTATGAACAAATCGCTGTCCATCCACACATTTTTTTGGCTTGTGTATATTAACGGAATTTTCACGTTTTTGAAACATCGTGGGTTTCTGGATTTACCTATCATTAGTAATGGAACTCTTATTTGTCCCAGATGCATTGGCGCACACCATTAGTGTAACGCGATCCTTGCTCATTTTGTGACCCGGAGCTGCAGCTTCTTTTCAAGACACCAATGACTTAGATGGTAAAGCTTTCCAATAGAGGCCCGTTTCATCTGCATTGTAAACGAAATCCAAATCATATTCTTTCACTTCAAGATATTTCTTAAAGTTCTCGGAAAAAGAAACTGCTGCTGCAGCATCAGCACTTAATTTTTCTCCGTGAATTTCAATTTGCCGTATCCCATGTCGTAATTTAAAATTTTTTAACCAACCAGAACTTGCGATAAAGGTTGGGTCACCACCAAGCTTCATGTTTAATTCCGACGCTTTTTCACACAAAATGGGCCCCGAGATGGGCTGCCCAGAAGACCCTTTGGTACTTGTGTATTATACCCACCACATTCTAGTTCCAATAGTTCGACGGTAGAGTGCGCTACTGTTTTAAGTTTTAATTATAATGCTAAATAAAAGAAAACACAATTTTTAAAGATAAAACATTTTATTCACATTTCGGCGGAAAATATGTGGATATAGAATTTAAAATGCACTGAAATGTGTCTCCATTTCCTTTCGCATGGTATTGTCGCCATATGAACTTTCCCAAATATGATTCAAGGTGATCCTTGGCTGTCCCTCAATGTTTTTTATTTCTCCACTTTGCACTTCCCCACATTCTCTTGACTGTCTGAGTATGTGCTCCAGTGTTAGGGTCAATAAAATTATATTTATGGTTTACTTTGGCATGTTTGAATCCTTGTCTTTCTAATATATTCGTTTGGTAGCCTTTCCAACAATCAGAATATATTGTGCTACCATCTGCTATATTCTCAATTATTTTCTCTTGAGTAGAGCCATTTCTGTCAGAAACAGCCACGAGAAAGGAATCTTTTGTCTCTCGACAAATTCCTCCAAACACTCACTGTTTGGGGTTAAATTTCTTGCGTTTTTCCCCCTTTTTGGTGGCTGTCGAAAGGTGTTTTCTTTTATGGCCGGCCACGCATTTGGGTACATTTTTTGTTTGATTGCAATATCGATGTTGAGATATGCCTTTGAAAATACAAATAATTCATTGTACCACCATTCGCAAGGTATAACTGCCAAGCATTTTCTTCGCACACATCAAAACAATGAACTATGAGTGGAAAATACCATTTTTTACCTTTGATGCCACAATGATATAGTGAAATATTCTGATCCGCTCGATCAATTCCCCCCCCCCCCTAAACTTATTATAAGAATGAAAAACTTGAGGCTGATCAACTTTTATTTTATTTTTCTTCTCACTTAAAAATCGATTTACTTTTTTCAACGGTGTAATTGAGTCAAAATTTGTAGCGATGGTGACAATATTATTATCATTCCAGCGGGCCAGGCAAACCCCTGAAACACAAAAAGATTAGGTTACTATAAAAAGTTTCAAATTATACTCCCCTCTCCCAGGAATATCGAAATATTAGCAATAATAAAATCTAAATAATTGATACTACTCACCAGTATTCTTGTCTGTGGCGAATTCGTAAGCTCCTCTTGCCATCTTTTTCAAGTCATTAGCCTTAGGAAGAGGGCAGCTTTTATGAATTCTATTGGCTCGTATTGTACCAGTAGCTCCAACATTCATCTTTTTCAAATCACCCAATAAATAGATACTGGTGAATAAATTGTCAAAGAAGATTTTATAAGGAATATTTTTTGGCAGTTCGTCAACATAAGTCATGACAACAGAGTAGCCTAAACCTTTCTCGGCATACTTCTTGGTGCAGGTATTTGCTCCTTAATATGGTTCAAGCCAAGAAATGTAGCCTCTAGATGTTCCACCACACCAGAACTTCATTCCAAAGCGAATGGGTTTCCCTGAAGAAAAAAAAAATGAATAAATAAAGAACAGAAAAAAAGGATATATACATAAAAGCACTAGATTGTCTATTACCTCCTCTACCCCTTACCTCTAATGAATTGTTTCGCCCCATGACAACCATAGTAAGGTACCATTGATTCGTCTGCTGGTTGTGTGGCATAAATTCCATGAACTGCTTATTCAACATGTCTAGCAAAGGTCTTATTTTGGCAAATCTATCACTTTTGTCCAACTCATCGTTCTTGCACACGTGAAGATTTGACATGAAGTCAAAACGATCACGTGACATTGCTTTGGTGACAAGAACATTGTGACTATATAAGTTCTGTTGCTAATACATACATGCCCTTCTCGGCATGTTTATGTATCCACTGAGCAGCATAATGGCTATGAACACAAGCATTTCGTTTTCAGTGCAGTTTCCGAATTTGTTTCTTTTTGCTGCACATTGATTAGTGTATTTCACTAATAGGGTAATGACTTCTTCATCCATAAAATACCGAAAATAGTCTGTTGGTGTCATTTCAGGTGATAAATGACATGAAGCTACTTCACAGGTATCGAGAGTTCTTCCTTTTCCCAGTCAAAAATGATATTTTTGTGCTTCAACAAAGAAATTGAACTCTTTTTGATCCTAGGTGAAGAAGATGAGGTTCTTACCCTGTGTTTAATTTTCTTAGGAACTTTGGTGTCAGATTGACAGCTTGTCGGTTTTTCCAATTGTTTGGGTTCATCAGCTATAACAGAATGATCTTCAGGTTCCAAGTTGATTTTGGCGAATAATAACCTGCGACCTCAACTGGCTTCCTGGAAAATTGTCAATTGAAGGATTTTCTTCACCTCCAGAGTCTTCATCCGTTATGTCATCGTTGCAATTAGTAGGTGGCAACATGCCAATATTTAACCCTCCCTCTGGAATCTCTTCATCTGCCGACTCTAAAAAATATACCAACTCACTAAGAATCCATTTTTTCCTGAAAATTGGTAACAAAATCAACCATAATTTTATCAAAGGGTAGTTTCCGAAAAAATGAAAAAATATGACTATCACTATAATAATAATTGTACTACACACTAATAATAATAATGATAATAATAAAAATCATTTGAAAAAGGATTATAAATAGCTGATTAAATACGTAATTCACTCAGCTTTTCAGTAAATATGGATTAAAAGTATTACAAAAAACCCTCCTCACCCTCTAAAATTGGTGATTACCAAAGCTACATTTAGAAAATTAACTTAGATATTCTAAAATCACCAAAAAAAGTTTGTCTAATAGTCAATGATTTTAAAGAATTTAAATGTACCAAATTTTGTTAAAATTTTATTACATAATAATTTTGAACCGACATTCTCCTGAAATCCTTGTGCAAGGACCAGTGATTTTGCGGCCATGTTGAACCCAGGGTTACAGTATTAGAAAGAAAGTAAATGCTAGAAAGTGTAGTCAATACATTTAAACAAACATATCATGAGACATTACACCAATGACACTAACGATGAATGAATGGTACTTCCCCTTCAACAACAATGTCAGTAAGTTCATCCATGGTTGAAATAAGGTCAAATGTTATGTAGGATTCACAAACTAAAACACTAAAGCTATCCAAACAGCAATAAGTACTGTGAAGCACAGAGCCTACAGGTGCCGCACACTACACTACAAGGGACACTTTGAAACATCACAATCCCTTTGTTTCTCCCAATATGTCTGAAGTCCTGCACAAGGATTTCAGGAGAATCTGGGTTAATTATATGATCAGTATTAGTTACAGCTAAGTACTCATCACCAATTTGTTGTTGAAGACTTGATTGTTGACAATGATCACCAGACGTCTGTTCTTCCCTTGTGTTTTCGTTCTTCTGCTGGGAATCTTCTTTTTGTCAACTAAATACTTAGCTTTCAAAATATCCAAAACAAAAACTTTATCGGTATCACCTATGCAATGAACAACAATCACATAAAGACAAGCTAATTTGACTACTATGATAGGAATGAGAATTGGGAAGGAAGAGGAGAGGTATTTATACTAATTATTGAGGTCTGCTGAGGTGTCGTCTGGAAGTATGGGAATGGAGGCTTCTTCAGCTATAACTCCCTCCTGCCGAAGAGTCCATGTCAGTTGAGAAGTTTTTAGGAAGGGAATCTCTTGGGGTCAAAACTTCTCCTGGCTACAGCTGCTGGTGAGTTTTTCGAAAGTTTTCCAGTTACGCACAAAAGGGTCCGCACCTCGATTGGAAAACGGGACACCAAGATAGGCGGTTTTCATATCAGCCACGTCATACGTAAGAGCAGAAGCACATGGGTTCATCAAGTTGATAGTTTAATGTATATTGTTGATGTGGAATTTGATTGACAGCTATGTATAGGTCTTAAAAGGCTTTCAAAATGACAGTAGAGCACAATATGTGTTTATGAGGTTTTCTGCAACATATGCAAACTCTATATATGGCTTACTTGGAGCTACAACTCCAACTCCTTCCTTTTTTTAGAACTCATTTTATGTACTAATAATTTATCTTTCAAAAATAGAAGATGTCGATGAGAGAGAGCTCGCTATCAGCTACTTTTAAACGAGAGATTCTACCTTTTTTCTCGTTCTTCCAAATGTGTTAATTACTGTACTATTTATCCTCTTAATTTTTTTAAAATTTCATTAAGAAGGTTTGGGAATGACACGTAACTGAAATCATATTTGTTAAGCATTCGTTTGTATTTTTGTACTCTTTGAGGGTCCTTTAGTACAAATTGAGGTAGCATATTATACATAAAACATGCTTTTATATTTGCTATATGGGGGGAAGGGGGATATACGAGGGGAGGTCAAAAAGTTCCCGGCCTGACCCATAAGGAAATGAAATAAAAACACAAAACTTGCATTATTTTTCAATATAATGTCCTTTGTTATTTATACATTTATTACATCTATTTATTAATTTTTCTAAACCCCCCCCCCCCAAATAATAATTTTCTTCGGTACTTTCCTGTTATGGGGAGGGACCCCTACTGGAAAATATCGATATTTTCGATATACAATGTTTCTCCATATATCGATATTCTCGATACGTATCGGAAAATGTTGTAAAATCGACCTTATTGAAACTTAATTACCTATAAATGTAGTTAGATATATATATTTTGTCTATCTTGAATATTAACCTTTGATATTTGGATTTTTATTAGTTTTGAACCTTGAATAAAGCCCCACTCATACTGTTACGACATGATCCACTTTATTCTGGGCTTGAATACAATATTTTAATTTCATTTAACTTTTACTGTGTGATGACGTCATCATTTAAGATTTTAGGTTCTTACCTCGTAAATATTAATTTTTATTATACCATATTCCATATTTAACCATTTCAATCAACACTTAACATCATATTATTAATTACTGAAGTGGGAATAAGGAGGGGGGTGGGGTTAGAGAGGGGAACAATTTTAAAATTCAAATACCTCCCTTACTATGTGCCGGATCGAGAAATGCCATAGAACATAGTCTTGTCAAGCTATTCGTGTTCTACAATTGATGTTCGATACATTTTCTCGTCATTAAGCATGTTATTAGCACTAAGTTCACTAGTATGTCACACGTAGTAAATGTACTGGGTTTTGTGTGAATATTTCATTAATGGTGTATGATTGCGTTTTAAACTTGGCAATACTGCTCAAAACTACAATATTCTATATTATTTGGTAGCATATTATATTGCTTTGTGGTTATAATGCTCAGAAAACGTTAAATATCGAGCATGGTATTGAATAAACATTTTCGAGTTAAAATCTTAATACGTGGCATCATTACAAAACGAATTTGCACGCATCTCGAATAATAAACGTCTCTTGAAAATAGTATTTAGCATTTAAGTTTAGAATAATGTGGTTCGTGGTACAACAGAGTATTGCTATTCTGACTTAAGTAGGAGTGGGGGTTCACTGAAGGCAGAAAACTAAAAAAATGCAAATATCCCGGTTTACGAGGGGAGGTCAAAACGTTCCCGGCCTGACCCATAAGGAAATGAAATAAAAACACAAAACGTGCATTATTTTTCAATATAATTTCCTTTGTTATTTATACATTTATTACATCTATTAATTATTAATTTTTCTAAACCCCCCAAATAATAATTTTCTTCTTTGGATTCAAAATGAGTATCAATAGGCTGTTTGAGTTCAATGTCGTCTACAAATCTTCTTCCCTTTAGGTCCTTTTTGAGGTTTGGGAACAGAAAGTAGTCACTGGGAGCCAGATCCGGGCTGTAGGGTGGATGGCCGATCAAATCAAAGCCCAAGGAATCAAGCGTAGCCATCACTTTACGAGAGGTGTGCACGGGAGCATTGTCATGAAGCAGCATGATTCCTCGGCTCAGCTTCCCCCTCCTCTTCTCCTTGATTGATTCTCTAAGACGGGTCAGAACATTACAATAGTACTCTCCCGTGATCGTTTCACCTTTGTCTTTGTAATCAATCAACAGGATTCCTTCTGAATCCCCAAAAATTGTGGCCATAATCTTGCCTGCCGAGGGTGTGACCTTGAACTTGACAGGTGGCTTGTCGCCTTTCCTACGCCACTGCATTGACTCCTGTTTAGACTCCGGATCATAGTGGTGGACCCAGGTCTCGTCCCCAGTCACTATTCGTGTCAAAAGATTCATGGGATTTGAACCACAAAGCGACAAAAATTCTTTGCAGCAATCGATTCTCACTTTCCTTTTAGCTGACGAGAGGTTTCTGGGAACCCATCGTGCACTAACCTTTGACATGCCGAGGTGGGTGTGTAGAATGTTTAGCACGGTAGTTTCCGATAGACCATCATCATTAGACGGCCATCATTGAGCACCAAGTCCTCTATGCGGTTGATGATGTCTGGGGTGGTTGCTTCCACAGGCCTTCCTGGTCGCGAGTCATCTTCTTAGGATTCTCGCCCCATTTTGAATAAACTACACCAATATTTCACAGTACTATAGCTAGGGGACAAGTCCCCTCATACACGTTCCTAAGACGTTCAAAAATTTCTGAAGGCCTTATGCCTTCTTTGACTAAGAATTTTATCACAGCTCTGTACTCAATGTTGCTTATTTTAAAGACAAGTACAAACTGATGATAATAAATGTATTATATATATTAGACAAGTAATAGTAGGATTATAAAAATTTGTATTACTATGGATTAGGTAAACATGACAAGCTCAAATTCCCTCCTTCATAGTTAGGCCGGGAACTTTTTGACCTCCCCTCGTATGTGCTGCCTCTACAAGGGTTGTGGTTTAGCGTCAATAGTGCTCAGAGTCCAACCACTTTTAGCAGATTTCCCTTAGTCCGTGATCCCCAGAGGTCAACCACCAATCCCCGCAAAGCTGACCGAAGGGCCTCGCCACATTCGCGCCCCGGATCAACTCTCTATACACTGGCTTAACCCTCGGTCTATTAATCGCGTCAGCAGAACGCCCCTCCATGGCACCGGAAAGCTGGGCATTTTAGTCTCCTTCGAAACCGGCCTCCAGTAGCCTCAGTTCGTCGGATGCCAAACGCCACAGCTCCTCTGGGTCCCACCTTCGCCTCACCTATAATCTTCGAATGGCAGCATTGTGCTCCACCGGATGAGCCCGCTTAGAATAAATGCCCATGCCTGTGGCAGTGGCAAATCCCCGACCACAATGCCGACATACAAAGGGCCCAGAATCAGCCATAATCTATTCCGCTGACCTCCCGACTAAATGCCAGGCGATATGACGAACAATTGGCATAGTCAGTAACGGAGTGGTCACTACACCTCCCGGCCACCCTACACGCCGGACACACCGCTGGAGAACTTAGCCTGGTACATTCGCCCCTCCTCCGCACAGTGGAAACCTCCGCCCTCCTGCAGTGCTTGGCCACGAGGCAGTAGGTCTGACACCGGGTCACACCCACAAAGTCATCACGCCACCGTCAGAAAAGTTCTGGGCCCTTATAGAACCCAGCACCTCACGCAGGGACATGTCTCTAGGGACATCATAGACTATTACTCTCGGGCTCCTGCGCCCCACCACAGATGCCCTTAATCCCTCCTTCAAAAGGGCTTCAGACTTGACCACTCCCTCATGTGTGGCCCCGGCCAGTGCCAACTCCACCGCTTTCCCCCTGCCCCGCATCGACACCACCTGCCACTTCTCTTCCGCAGGCTTGACTGCTTTCCTGATCGCTTCTTTGATGGAAGCAGCATCCCCAAACCTCGTGTCATCTGCAGATGCCGGAGCGACCACCACAACCTCCCCTCGAGGCTTTGAGACGGAGCTGTCCCAGCCACCGCAGCATAGGACACTCCTCCCTTCAGTCCCGGAGGAGACAGTAGGCCCCCTCCACTAACATTAGGTCCCAGATCACGGCTTACAACCACCTGCGCACACTCTGTGAGGCTCTTCTCCATAGCGTCAAGCCTGTCTAGCTTCCGTTCTAATGCCGAAATACTATTTTTAAGTCCCCCAAACAAGGAGACCACATCCGCATCCCTCTCCACTAACCTCAATGAGTTATTAACTCTCGTCTGCGTAACAACCGTCTCGGCCAGTTCCTGCACGACGTTATTCATGACTTTACAGGCCTTTAACATTCCCTGGGCAACTGGTTTTGTCGGGTCCTTACACGCCTTGAAATGACCTGTGAAGGCCACTTGGGCCTTGTTCGCCTCAACCAGCTGATGAACCACCAGCTCCGCCGATAGCTCTCCCAGACCCAGCCTGTTGAGTAGTGCTTCCACACTTTCCTCCCCATCAGGCGACGCCTCTCCACTCTCCGACACAACGACTCCCTCTTCACCCATCTCCGAGCGCGTTGCCCCACTCCTCAGTTTCTCTCATTGTGACCCCGACATCCTCGGGTAAAGGAATAAATTAAGTAAAATTTAATTTAAAAAAATAAAAAAAATATAACTAAAATAAGAAGTAAATGAATAACATATATATAACACGATACGAAAAATGGCTCCCGGGTGGGGGGGGGGGTACCCCAAATAATAAAAACAACAAAATTGCCAAACGACTACATAAAAAAAAATCCTGAACTCTACTTCCCAACACACACACCAGAATAAAATCAAGAGCAAATAAAGTCGCCTCGGATGAATAGAGCCTTAAATAGACAATGTAGGGCCAAAGAAAAATAACTGCAAAAAAACGAAGAAAAACGGTTAAAAACTGAGTCTAAAGCGTGAAGCGAAGCTCCTAATAACTCCTGTTCTGGTCAGTATACCCTCCCAGCGAGAATGAAAACCTCAATATCTCACGACCGGGGGGGGGGGGGGGCCAAAAATGTTGGGACAAAAGCTATTCGACCCATAAAAAGATTGCCAACAATATGCAAACCCCAAACGAACTGAACACGAATGGGGGGAGGCACAAGGGGGCCAAAACTCCCAGCTGCCTCCCAAACCGTACCTACTCCACGTTGTCCCAAATTCCAACTGGGCTATAAAAGGGGGGGCGTGGCCAGCCAGTCACGTGACCAAAAGGAGGGGAGTCTTAATAGCCTCTCTGCCTGTACATTACTGAAAGGGCCTGCTTACCCAGGCTAAAAAATTAAGAAGGGTAAAATAAATAAAATGAAAGTACCCCTACTACTGTACTACTAACATCCAAAATTCCACAGCTGATAGGTTAGGGGCTTATCCAGCCTAGTGCCAAAAATGGTGTAAAAAAAGCAAGGGCTTACCCTAAAAAAAAGGCCAGAAATGCTGGAAACAACTAAGCACGAGGCACACCCCACGACAGCCGGAGGCGGACTGAAAAACTCTACGAGGGTTGTGGTTTAGCATCAATAGTGCTCAGAGTCCAACCACTTTTAGCAGATTTCCCTTAAGGGACTGCTCTGGCGGTCGCAATTTTTGTTTCATAACTCGATATTTAGTCGTTTTATGTAAAAAGAAAGATCAAGTTAGTTAACGGCTGAAATCGGACCACGGGGAGGGGGGGGGGTTTAGAGGGGAGGATTTTCGAAAATTCGAAATATCTCCGTTACTATTCGTCTGATCGAAAAAGTTTACGGAGTGAATCTTATTACAAATTAAATTTACTATAAATATCGTTATATAAATTTTTTCTCTATCTTGAATATTAACCGAGATATTTGCATTTTTATTAAATCCTGGGCGGCTAACGGCTGGTGTCTTTCCCGCCAAAAGCTAGTTCGGCCGTTTCATTAACTGCTCGGATCTCGTGAAATTTCTCTATTGTAAAACTTCACGTGGGAAATCTGCTTAGTTTACGCAGCCCCTGCGTGACGGACATTTTTCTATTTATTTAGTTGCACCTCGTTTGATTCAGTTACAAAGCCTGCTAAACATTTCATCTTATAAACTGTCTGTGTCTGTTTCACTTAAAACAGTATTAGTTTTAGTCTTTAGAACAACATTGTGTTCATCCCTGCTTATATTAGTCATTAAGCAATCTATTGCTAAATTAAATTTAATTATTTAATAAATGCTATGTCCTACTCTTGTAACTAATTTGGATTTGATTGGATTATTATAAAACTTAATTAAATCTTCATTGTTAGAACGCCTTATGAAATAAGATTTGAGTCGGTTTTGAAAAGCTGTTTCATACTAATTAACATGATAGAGATCTGGTAACAGAGCTAATAGTTGAGTGATGTTCTTCTCCTGTCTAGCTCTTTTCACTGGCAGACCACAAAACTGCTCATGACGCTCCAAGTTATGTTTGTTATCAAATACATGTCGACAATGCGTGCAACCAATACACAACTTGATTGATGACAAACTCTATTGTAGACTCGAGAGAATATTTTAGATTGTTGTAGACTAGTAAAGGAAAAAGTGTACTGTGGAAAAGGAAGCGAGTTGGTCTAATATATAAGAATGGTGATTTATGTGAGGGGGCGATGGTGAAATTCTATCTCTTCTTGTAATTTCGATGTGGTCCAATACATATGAGGCAAACTATCAAAACAATGAGTTTATTTTAAAACTATACATCAATAATTATTTTACATTTTCATGAGGTTCCCATGTAGGTTTTGTAAACCCCAACCACTTCTCCAAAACTTTATCATCTTTCTTTTTTAAAATGTTTTCTACTACATAAATATCATTGTAAGCCGTCTTCTGAAATTCTTCAATGGTAAATCCATCTTTGACACGGTTGCCTTCTAGGTCTGGAAGCTGCTAAGTAGGAGGGCTCATACTTCACATTGGCAATATTAAACACTTCTGTTGATTGGTTTGGGAAATACGTTTTGTCAAAAACTTCTCTCTCCCTGGACATTCTAACATAATTGCCTTTCTTCAAGGTTAATCTGGCGTGCTTCTTAACACTGCCGAAGATTCCAAGTCCGCTGAAAAGCTTTAAGGAAGGCAGTCTCCTAGGGTTAAAAATTCTCCTGGCTACAGCTGCTGGTATTGCTCCTAAAGAGATGTCTTCTACTGTAGGCTGGTTCTGCTGAGGTGGTGCAATTTCCAGGCACATTGGTTTATGAAAAGGTCTAACTAACATTATGATATGAAAAATGAGTAAATATAAAATGAGAACATACATAATTACTTGTGTACCTATAATCCAAATCTACAAATTCTAATGATTCTATGCTAATGTTTTCTACACTAGGGGAGTCTAAATGGTCAAAAGTGATATTTACCTGTTTAATATGTTGTGGGCTGTGTTCAAAGTTCAGTATGACAGTGTCTATGACTTCAGTCCAAGGTATGGGACATTCTAGGATAGTTTCATTGTGTTGAAGTTTAATGAGGGCTGTCGTGAGGAGAAAAATAGGTTTGTTGTGTCCGAAATATGAATAGAACTAGTCCTCGGACCGGGATGCTCTGTGCCTAGGTCCCGATATAAGATGTGGAGTGGCGTCTTTCCCTCCATACAGATACGGTTGGGTAGGTAAATCGGTTTTCATATCAGCCACGTCATACGAAAGAGCAGAAGCACATGGGTTTATCTAGTTGATAGTTTAATGTATATTGTTGATGTGGAATTTGATTGACAGCTGTGTATAGGTCTTAAAAGGCTTTCAAAATGACAGTAGAGCACAGAATGTGTTTATGAGGTTTTCTGCAACATATGCAAACTCTATATATGGCTTACTTGGAGCTACAACTCCAACTCCTGCTTTTTTTTTAGAACTCATTTTATGTTCTAATCATTCATCTTCCAAAAATAGAAGATGTCAATGATGAGAGAGCTCACTATCAACTACTTTTAAACGAGAGATTCTACCTTTTTTTTGTTTTTCCAAATATGTTAATTACTGTACTATTTATCCTCATAAATTTTTTGAATTTCATTAAGAAGGTTTGGGAATGACACGTAACGGAAATCATATATGTTAAGCATTCGTTTGTATTTTTGTACTCTTTGACGGTCCTTTAGTACAAATTGAGCTAGTCCTCGGATCGGGATGCTCTGTGTCTATGACCCGATATAAGATGTGGAGTGGCGTCTTTCCCTCCATACAGATACGGTTGGGTAGGTAAATCGGTTTTCATATCAGCCACGTCATACGTTAAAGCAGAAGCACATGGGTTCATCAAGTTGATAGTTTAATGTATATTGTTGATGTGGAATTTGATTGACAGCTGTGTATAGGTCTTAAAAGGCTTTCAAAATGACAGTAGAGCTGAATGTGGTTTCATGAGTTTTATCTCGATATATTCAAAACTCTATATATGGCTTACTTGGAGCTACGACTCCAACTCCTGCCTTTTTTTTTTTATTTTTTAGAACTCATTTTATGTTCTAATAACTTTGAACAAAGTAAATTCGAGGCTTCTCTTTATGGGAGATATGCCAACGAATTGATAACTGTGGACTGTATAAAGAAAAGACTGATGGTAATCAAAGTATAACATGATGTATTTTATATTAACAACTGAATTGCCTGAAGGGCCATTGTGACTAATCTAAAAACTAATTATAAAGAGTACATTTTATTGTATTATAACTAAATTGCCTGAAGGGCCCCGGTGAACATTGATATCTGGAAATTCAGCTGCATTTTGTGAATGGCCAATGATGAGTGAGCTTGATGTTCGTTTATTCGTTGTCTCCTGGATATAATGTTATCAAAAATGAGGTACCTCATGTTTTGCCGCTCCCGCTGTCATCTCCTCCTGCCACACCCAGCTACTTTGTGGCTTTTCTACTCCATGTCGAGTATTATAAATGTCGTAAAAAGAAATGCTGTATTCTGGCCTTATGCTCGTGTCGCCATTTTCTTCCAGACTATCACGTGGCCAAGGAGGTAGTCAGCGAGGCACGGGTTGCTAGGTAACGGCGTCAGGATGGCCAGCTGGGCAAGAACTGTGACGTCATTTTGTTCTTTAGCATAAGTGCCGTAAACAAACCGCCCACCTAAATTTGTGTGACAAATTTAACGCTTGGTTTCTTGAAGATCTTGAATGTGTTGTGCTTAACTATGAATATGAACATATACAATGAAAAAAAGAAGGGCAAAATAAAAGTATAATAGTGTGGAATAACCCACATATCCATCTAGGAAACACACAAAGAGAAATACAAAATAAAGAGAAAAAAAAGAACTAATACTTATTATAATTGACATATAAACTAAAATTAATAACTTATATTACTTATTCTATAATTAATGTATGTCTCATGTTTGGTGTCGTGTTTGTCTGTGGTTTCTGGTCAGGTTCAGGCAAAAACAAAGGAGCCAGAGAACAAACTGAGCGCACAAAGGTTTTACCCGATGGAGTCTGGACAGTGACTACTCGGACAATACCATCTTTACCAGGGTGAACTTGCTTAATTCTCGCAACTGGCCATTGTCCGGGGAGGTCTCTCTTCTCCAACAAAATGACCAACTCGCCAAGGTTCAAGCTTGGGACCTTTCTGGTCCATTTTCTTCTCTGCTGCAAGCTGTGGAGATATTGCGTGCGCCATCTGTTCCATCATGGATGATTTGTTCCTTGAGAGTTTTCCAGCGAGACGTGTTACTCTTCAGAGTCGGGTTCGCAGTAGACTCAGGGATTTGGGATAAGGATGAGCCGATGAGGAAGTGCCCTGGAGTCAGGTAATTGTAGTCATCGGCATCTTCCGTGAGTGCATACATGGGGCGTGAATTGAGAAGTCCTTCAATTTTGGTGAGTGCAGTTGAAAGCTCTTCAAAGGTATAGGGATGCTTTCCAATGCTTTGCACTAGGAGGTTCTTCACAGATTTCACACCAGCTTCCCACAGTCCACCAAAGTGGGGAGTTCCTGGTGGAATAAATGACCATTCTATATTTCTTGGTGCCAGATACTCGACGAATGTTGGTTCGTTCTTGGCAATGAACTTATACACTTCCTTAAGGAAGCGGGATGCACCAATGAAGTTGGAGCCATGGTCAGAGTGAAGTTTCTGCGGGAGACCCCTTCTGGCTACAAATCTATCTAATGCCGACAAAAATGCTGGGGTTGACAATGACGAGACTGCCTCTAAGTGAACTGCCTTGCTTGCCATGCAGACAAAAATACATAGATATGCCTTGCCAAGAGCCGCATTTCGGCGCGTAGATTCCTTTATCAAGAAGGGCCCTGCATAATCTAATCCAGTTTGCAGAAAGGCTCTAAACTGAGAAAAACGTTCTGGAGGAAGTGATGCCATAAGTGGCTGAACAGGTTTGCATCGCACCATACGACATGGGACGCAACGTAGAATTCTCCCTCTAATAAATTTCAAAGCTCCGGGGATCCAGTACTCTTGGCGTAACAGAGAAAGTACAAGCGTTGGCCCCGCGTGAAAATGTCTTCGGTGTATGTCATCCACAATTAGTTGTGCAATATGACAAGATCGTGGAATAAGTATCGGATGTCGGCAGGACGGTTCGAGTGGGGCGTTATTCAACCTGCCGCCCACCCTGACAAGTCCATGCTCGTCAACGAACGGGTGGAGCTGGTCATAAGGTTTCGGAACGGAAGTATTTCCGAACAGCGCCCTCGGAAGGTGCAATCTTTGCTCCAATTGAATGCATCTAAACTTAGCATTTTTAAATTCGTCAGCTGTGATGGGGCCTCCTGGATTTGGCTTCGTCCGTTTAACCAGGCGCAGCATACGAGCAACGGTCCTGATTAGAGTTCTATACGAAGAGAATCTTTCCATCCATTTGTCTTCAAAAGGCTGTTCAAGCTTCGCTTGATTAACATTTAAAGCCATCATGCAGTCTGTTGCCACCTCATTAATGGCTATGTCTGGAGGCCATTCTCTGCAAGGGAGAGACAGCCAGGAAGGTCCATTCCACCACATGTCCGTTCCACAGAGATTACTTGGGCTACAACCGCGTGAGCTAATATCAGCCGGGTTGTCTTCTGATCGGACATGATGCCAGTCGGAAATAGACGTGACACTCAAAATCTGGGAAACACGGTTGGCCTCAAAGACCTTAAGTGCATAAGTGGGCTTGCGCAGCCAAGCCAAAACCACAGTTGAGTCAGTGAAGCATATGGGTGGATGGTCAAACGGCGATGACAAGCTCAGGGATGTTAGCAATTTTGTTAGTAACAAGGCACCACACAGCTCTAAACGAGCTATAGATACAAATTTTAAAGGTGACACCTTTGTTTTCGCTTTCATGAGCGTGACTCGTGCGCTACCGTCGGGATATTCTGCGCGATTGTAGATTGCGGCTGCATACCCTTTTTCAGATGCATCACAAAATCCCACAATTCTACATACAGCATTGTGGCTTCCAAAGTAGCGAGGAATTTTAATACTAGAAAGTAAATGCCACTCCGATATCAATGCCTTCCAATCATTGATAATGTCTTCCGGAAGTGTTTCATCCCAGTCGACGCGGCTTTTCCATACGGACTGAAGAAGAACTTTGGCCTGGAAGGTAATAGGCGCAAGCAAGCCAAGAGGGTCGAAGATCCGCGCTACAGCCGATAATATGATCCGTTTTGTGACGTGAGTTGATGGAGGACGGTGTACTGAATATGTGAATACATCCTCACTGGGAATCCATATGAGTCCTAGGATTTTTTGATGGCCTGTGTCTTGATCGGTAATTTGCAAATGAACAGCTTCCTTTGACGTTTCTGGAAGTACTTCCTTGACGGTTGATGCCCACTTGCTCAGCTCGAAGCCACCCTTAGCAAATAGCTCAATGAGTTGTCGCTTAAGCTCAAGGACTTCTTCTAGCGTGTTACCTCCACTTACAAAATCATCTACATACATTGATGAACACACTCGATCAGCGGCGAGAGGATAATGTGCTCCTTCATCGGCCACTAACTGTTTGATTACTCTCATTGCCAGAAACGCGCTTGATCGAACTCCGTACGTCACGGTGTTAAGCTCGTACTCATGGAGAGCATCAGTTCGGTGTATTCTCCAGAATATGTGCTGCAAATGGCGATCATCGGGATGCACCAGAATTTGCCGATACATTTTTACAATGTCCGTGCATAAAGGTATGGCATAAGACCTGAAATTGATTAATATATTTGATATGTCTAATTGTAATTTTGGACCCGGTAAGAGAGTGTCATTCAGACTTTCTGGTCCACAGGAAGCGTCAAAAACAACTCTAAGTTTCGCTCCTTCCGCGCTATACTGCCAAACTCCATGGTGAGGAATAATGTACGACGATGTTGTGGTGGCAGGTGACATATGGCCCAGTTCCTCATACTCCTGCATGAATTCTTTGTATTTAGTGGACAGTACAACATTCTTCTCCATTTTACGTTCTAAATTTGAAAATCGATTGGCAGCCAGGTCCCGATTGGGCTGCAACTGAGAGGAGTTTGGCTTTATAGGCAACCTCACCATGTAGCGCCCATCTGCATCGCGGGAGTGCGTTTGAAGAAAATGGTCCTCACAGTAACTGTCATCAGGATCCCTTTGATTAACTGGAGTAGGCTCCTCCATCTCCCAGAATGCTCTGAGCCTGCTTGATATTTCTTCGCAGGATTCGTTGAAAAGCGAAGTAGTAGTGGGCTGAGCAGTAGTACCCTCTGTCGTTCCTATAACCACTAATCCAAAGACTGTTGGAAGGAAGAATAGGTCATCAACTCCCACTCGCCTCGGGGCTCCGTTCACTACGAGCGGGTATATGTCCATACCTAATAACAAATCTATTGGACCTGGAGCATAACAGGAGTGGTCGGCCAAATCAGCCCTGTTGAGCTCGTGGATTGCGGTGTCGTTAATGGTTGCAGATGGTAATGAATGTGATATTTTATTGACTATAACTGCTTCAATCTTGAATTTTGAGTTACTGTTGTAGGGCTTAACGCAGCAACTGATTAATCCTAAGGGTTGGGACACTGACGTTCCTCCCAGGCCTGTAACATGCGCTTTAAATTGATAGATTGGACTTCCTATCTTGTCAGCAAGGGCCTTCGTGATGAAAGTGTGCTGACTTCCTGAATCCAACAATGCCCTGACTGGAATTGCGTGTTTTGATCCCTGGATTGAAGCCTGTAGAGTACCTAAAAGCACTACTGATGTTTTAGGACTATTTGGAGTGGATCCAAACCCAATAAAACTTTCTTGTGGCCTGGAGCAATGCCTATTATTGTCATGATTGGTGATTGGCTCATTGAAGGTACTAGGCTGATCCTGGTGAATGAGGCTGTGATGCCTCAGCTTGCAATATCGACAAGTCCAGTTGGACTTGCATTGAGAAAGAGTGTGATCAACCTTCAGGCAGTTAGGACACCCTTTCCAGCCATGAACAAACCCAATACGATCCTGAAGGGACATCGCATGGAACTTGCTACAATAAGGAAGTATATGCATTCCACTACAAAAGGGGCATAGTTTCGCGGGCTTCTTGGAATTCTCTTCAGCAGTATTTGAGGGTGGAGTTTTACCTCTTCCGTGGGATGTCCTTGCTCTGTTTTTGTTATAAGTAGTAGATTGAAAGTGAGATCTTCCAGTCGAATGGACACTAGTATCAGGGACAGTACTGTGAAGTGCAATGGAGCTGTGCCGGACATAGCGCTTAAATTTTCCCTGAGGCATTGAGGAATTTAATTGAAGCTTTGGTTTCAAGGCAAGGTTGTTCCCGCAAGACGTGGGTTCTTTAGCGAGTTTTAAGGCGGTCATCCTTTTTGTTATGAAGTCAATAACTTCCTTGGTTGTGGGAAATTCTTCTATTGAAGATCTCGTAAGCTCAAACAGCCGCCTGGTGTCCTCATCAAGTGCACGCAATGCTAAGAGGGATAAAATGAATTCTTCGGGCCTATCGAGGTTTAATCTATGAAAGTTTTCAACGCTTTCAGCCACCGTTGCTAGGAATTCTTCATAGCGCTTTTCTTCGTCCTTTATTCCTTTCACCGACGAATCAAGTATCCTCTGAATATAAAGCTTAGCTAACACTCGAGGATTATCATAGGTATTGAGCAATTTCTGCCATGCTAGAAGATATGATTCCTTTTCAACAGGGAACCTCGAAATCATGGAGGCTGCTTCTCCTGTAACAGCACCTAGCAAGTAATGCAACCTTTCAATATCACTTAAACTGGGTTCATTGTGGACAATAGATTGAAATGTGTCTTTGAAATGTCTCCATGCTAACAAGTCCCCAGAAAATTTCGGAATGGAGATTTTAGGAAGGCTGGTCCTTCCCGATATAGTTGTGTTTAAGGCCTGTTGTAGACCAGTACCTTCTACAGGAAGCATTGATGGTTGATGGCGACGATTGATGGTTGCTAATGAAATTTTTGCCCGCCGAATTTCATTACGAACTTCATCATAAATATTCATCCACTCGTCTGAGGGGAATGTATCGTCTTTAATGGTACTCTGTAAGTTGGATCGTTCATCCCAAACATCTAGAAACTCTTTCAGGTAACCATCAGCTTCCTCTATTGCGGACTCCAGCGTAATCACTAGGTCTTCTGAAGCTAGAGCTGATTTTCCAAGACCTATGAGCTCCAAACGAGAAATGTCCCTTTTAATAAGGCGCAGCTTCCTTTCTAGGTTGGCAGCTGACCTCACGTTTTCCATATTAATATAATTCGATTCAATTATAAACATCAGCAGCTGAGAGCGGCGGAGGAGAACAAGTGCGAAGCGGCAATAAACGGAGATACACGAAATGACATGGAAACAACGTGAATGAATTATTAGAAATGGAGAATTTGTCACCAAGGGTGGACAATAACAATTAGGGAAAATCACATTAAAATGAGTGACGAAAAGCAGAATAAATATTCTAATTAAGTAAACTAAAGATAACTGACCCAAGGGGCAGATACCGAGACGCAGTACAAGGTACGTGACGTCAATAACAATTAGAGAAAATCACATCAAAAATGAGTGACGAAAAGCAGAATAAATATTCTAATTGAGTGAACTAAAGATAACTGACCCAAGGGGGCAGATACCGAAACGCAGTACAAGGTACGTGACGTCAAAGCGCTGCTAAATGACAATAAGTCAGATTGGAATTAGAAGCCAATCTCTATGGATTAAAGATCAATCGAATGTTTATAACCTTACTTCGATGGTAAACAAGCGCTACACTCAGAATGTAAAATTCTTCTGCTAATCTGAAAGAATGTGTTAATAAATGTTTAAATTGGTCAATGAACCTTTGTGATTTATTGTTGTGAGATTAAAATGTGATTTGTTATAGTGAATAAATACATTGCGTTGGGAAGTATTTGCATCTTAATTCATCACTTACTTAAATGTTGTCTGTACGTTAAAAAACACATGAGTATGTTATAGTAAGTCATACAGTGAACAAGTTACCATCTATAAAACAAATTATAAATATTAATAAATGAAAAGCTATGGCTCAATGATACAGCACTGATAATAAATTAAGTTAACAGTTAAGCTAAAAGTTGACACTGAAATAACCTGACTCAATATAAATAAATAATTCATAATTTCTAATTTGCTATAAAAATTGATAGCATTAATGATTATTTGAAAATTAAGCTTAATAAAATGAGCACAAGTGAAATGAATTTTCAATTAAATTTTGACAAATAAAGAAATAAAGTAGTACTTTTTTCAAATCCTAACAAGAAATGAACAACATAGAGTTTTCAATTGTTGAGAACTTACTGAAGCTATTGAAATGTTTCCAATATTCACAGTAGGTTATAACATGAATTTTATAAAAATGTATGAATAGTGAAAACATTGTCCGCTAAGATTTAAACAAATGTATAAATTAATTATTGAAATTATAAATGCAATTATGCATAAATAAAACATGAATGTTCTAGGTAATTATGGACTACAGTATTGATTAGCATATTTATCCAAAACTAATAATAATGAATAATTATAATTTTCAGCAATGAATTTAATGATAATGATGGGATTGAATATAAAATATAATCCGGTCCGGTCGGACCATGAACAAAGTAAATTCGAGTCTTTTCTTTATACAGTCCACAGTTATCAATTCGTTGGCATATCTCCCATAAAGAGAAGCCTCGAATTTACTTTGTTCATGCTTTGTATTTCTTTGTTACGTATGCCAACATCTGTAGTCCGAAACCTACGCCTCGCGTAGACAATCCAAGTGGAAGCGCTCTTTGAGTAACGTTTTGATCTTCCAAAAATAGAAGATGTCGATGATGAGAGAGCTCGCTATCAGCTACTTTTAAACGAGAGATATTACCTTTTTTCTTGATCTTCCAAATACGTTAATTGACGTTCTGTTATCCTCTTAATTTTTTTAATTTCATCAAGAGGAGTTGGGAATGACACGCAACTGAAATCATATTTGTTAAGCATTCGTTTGTATTTTTGTACTCTTTGAGGGTCCTTTCATAGAAGATGTCGATGATGAGAGAGCTCGCTATCAGCTACTTTTAAACGAGAGATATTACCTTTTTTCTTGATCTTCCAAATACGTTAATTGACGTTCTGTTATCCTCTTAATTTTTTTAATTTCATCAAGAGGAGTTGGGAATGACACGCAACTGAAATCATATTTGTTAAGCATTCGTTTGTATTTTTGTACTCTTTGAGGGTCCTTTCGTACAAATTGAGCTAGTCCTCGGACCGGGATGCTCTGTGTCTAGGACCCGATATAAGATGTGGAGTGGCGTCTTTCCCTCCATACAGATACGGTTGGGTAGGTAAATCGGTTTTCATATCAGCCACGTCATACGTAAGAGCAGAAGCACATGGGTTCATCAAGTTGATAGTTTAATGTATATTGTTGATGTGGAATTTGATTGACAGCTGTGTATAGGTCTTAAAAGGCTATCAAAATGACAGTAGAGCTGAATGTGGTTTCATGAGTTTTATCTCGATATATTCAAAACTCTATATATGGCTTACTTGGAGCTACGACTCCAACTCCTGCCTTTTTTTTTTTTTTTAGAACTCATTTTATGTTCTAATAATTTATCTTCCAAAAATAGAAGATGTCAATGATGAGAGAGCTCGCTATCAGCTACTTTTAAACGAGAGATATTACCTTTTTTCTTGTTCTTCCAAATACGTTAATTGACGTACTGTTTATCCTCCTTATTTTTTTAATTTCATCAAGAGGATTTGGGAATGACACGTATCTGAAATCATATTTGTTAAGCATTCGTTTGTATTTTTGTACTCTTTGAGGATTCTTTCATCTAAATTGAGCTAGTCCTCGGACCGGGAAAGGGGTATAATATAAGAATTTCCCATATGTCCCTTAATAGGTGCCATTTTGTCTTTAGCCTTCCTCTCTTGTCTAGTTAGTTCATTATCAAATCTCAAGCAGTGACAGAGGAAACTGGCCCTATTTTATTGGGTTCTCTTTTTATACTGAAAGGCTCTTCTAATGAGAGTTTGCCGGATTTATTCTGCCCTGAAGTATATAACAGTCCAATAAATACCCGTACCTCTACCTCATTGGTATCTTTTTCCCAAATTCGCGAAACGCTCCCGATTCAAGGCAAGAATTAAATAATAAGCTAGTAGTCTGAGGAAAAACCCTGTAAACCATTTTAAGGATTTCATTAGTAACTCCATCCATACCTGGAGCTTTATTATTTTTAAGTTGGTTGAAGAGTTGAGAAATCTCGTTCTCATTGAAGGGAACATCACCCAGAGTATCAAGCTCTTGCTCAATGGCCAACCTTAACTGCCGCTGACCAGCGCTATCCGAGCTTATGTCATCATTGGATATAACCTTTTCCGATATGACCTCAACCATTTCCTGAAGATTTGTGGCGAATGATCCGTTTCTTTTCCTTGTCGTAGTAATAGCTCGACTCTCCCAGCTCTATTACCAGACAAAATTTTATACACAGAGCTCCAAGGATTCCTAGCATCAATAGAGTCAATCCATTCCTTCCATGATTCCTTCTTGGCCGCTATAATCATATCTTTAAAAACCATTTTATGATGATAATAGTCCTTCTTTCTTTCCTCTCTTAGTGCCATATTATTATAAGTACGTTGATACCTTCTACTAACCCGGTTACCAGTTAGGTTTCTTTTCCACCAAGGAACGGATCTTTTGCCCTGTAATATTTTAGGTATTAAGCATTTCTGGGAGCCCTTAATTATGTAATCCATAAATGCCTCAGCACCCGCTTCCGGACTATTCTTGCTTTTAATAACCGTTTGAAAACTCAAATCACAATCCTCACCCCCTTCAATGTCACTGACTTCTGAAAAATTAGTTAAACTGCCCTTTAACGCATTTATAAAATGCTCCTTATTAGACTCCGTGATCGTAAATAAATTCCCCTGCTCTTTAATTGAAGTATCCAAACAGATCGGCAGGCTACTTCTAATTACAAAACCAATCAATGCATGATCAGATCCACTATCCTCCATGTCCAAGCTCCAATCAGTAATTTTTTTACCAGAGAAGCTGATGCAAGGGTAAGGTCTATATTACTCTCTCCATTACAAGTCCTAAATGTAGGAAGTCCTAAGTCTTCATTAATCAAATAGAGATTTTTTGAAGCAATGAACGCCTCCAACTTGATTCCCCTTTCATTGGTCAATCTGTCGAACCAATAATGCGATCGGCAGTTGCTATCAATAGCTATAAGTATATCTCTATGGCAGTATGCATCGATAATCCTATTGAGATACTAAAACTTCAATATGGCTCACCCCTCACCCTTAACCAACTAAAGGAAGTAGGCAGTGGGATACGAGGATAGGAGGCGGGTCTTACATGCTATATGCTATCTAGAAGCGTATAATATCCTAATACAAACAAGATTGTAATATCTATCATAATATGAAAAGATGTCATCTATGCAAGAAGGCTTCACCATCTAAATGGTGCTGCCTTACCTAAGAGAAAATATCAGACTTAATCTGAAAATCAAAAGTAAAGCTATTATGATGGAATTGATAGATACGAGAGTTAAATGAGCTTTTACGGAAAACCTCTTTTTAAAAAGGTTTTATTTGCAAATATACAAAATTATACACAGTTATATAAAATTATACAAAAAGTTATGAAAAAGCACAAGAGCATAGAACAGAGCGGATGACAGGAGTGAGAAGAGATGGTGCAGTAGGCCTGGTATATATAGGTGGTGAAGGTCACGGTGAGAAGAAAGTGGCGCGGAGCATTTCTGCATATAACTTCGCCGCCACGAAGACTTGACCGTCCCGGTTAAGTAAAGAGTTGAAGTGGTATCCCATACTGAGGTGTTGTACGTGGAGGTGGTGATGAAGGTGGTAACTCAGGAGTCGTGTCAGGAAGTTCCTCTTCAGGTGGAGTTCGCCGTAAGAGAGAGTAGAAATGTGATTGAGTTTGTTTTGAGCATGTTCGAGTTGTGATAGTAATACATCTTTTTGTGATAACAATAGATTGTTGTGTCCCGATGAAAAGTAGTTGTCATGCTTCTTTTCGTTGCTATAGAGAGGAATAAATTGTTTTAACTGATTTAATTCCGTTTGAAGTATTGAAAGATTGATTGAGTGAACATATGTGAAGTATTTGTCGATTACATACGAATTTTGTGTTTTTACTGGAAGGATGCCGGGTCCTTTTGTCAGGTCTGTTATTTTATAAGCGGCTGGGACCAGGTATTGGAGAGAGAGGAGGAGGTATATTGGAGTCCACATCATTTCTGAAATCAGAAGAAGGATCTTTAGTATGTATTTCATACTTGCTGGGTCTTTTTAATTGGCTAGGGTGAATTTTAATAATTTTCTGACTTTTGGTAGTGATTAGTTGTTTATCAGGGTTATATATTACTTTTTTATATTTATCCTTCGCCTTGTTTCTAGTGTGAGTTTTTATGAATATATCTCCGTGTGGTATTCCAGTAGCTTCGCGTGTTTCATTTAGTTTGACAGTTCTTTTCTGTTTTTCGGTCTCTATCTGTGTTTTTATAGCGTTGTGTATTAATGTTTTTTCTTTGTGATATTCCGCTGTTTTCTGTTCAAGTATGGTTTGTTGGTTCGTTTCTGTCGGTTGTGTTATGCCGAATGTGATTTCGTTTGGAGTTAGTTTCAGTTGACAGTTGGGTGTATTGTTGTAGACAATGAGGGCAATGTCTGGTTGCTATTAAATTTGGTCTTTCGTCAGTTGAGTCGATGTCTTCTAAGAGTTTTGTGAATCGTCAAATTTTTATTGTCGGATAATGATGTTCAATGATATCTGTGAAGTGATTGAAAATTTCATTCAGTATGTCGTCTTCTATTTGTAAGTGTGGGTCTGAGCAGTAAATGCCATATGTTTTGCCTGGTTCTAAGAATTCAAGGCATTCTGTTTCTAGATCATTGACATAAGGCCATGCAGTATGCCAAATCATTCGTTTTTTTGAATTGAACAGTTTTATGAATTTATTGTTTTTTGGATTTCCTCGCTTTATAATTATTTGACTTTTTCTATATTTAAACATTTCTTAGGGTCATCTACAATGCCGATTTGACTAGATGAACTTAGTTGTGAATGTTGAGTTACTATGCTGCCATTGTCATCGTCTGGTGTTGTAGGGTCGCTGTTTTCTATTTGTATGTCGAGGGCTCTTGCGAGCTGTTCTAGATCGTCATTGTCAAAAGTATCAAGAGGAGGGTTGTCACGGGAGTCTAAGAATCGATCAATCGCTTCTGAGGGATTGATTTCAGTATCCTCCAGAGCAGTAAGTTCTTGAGGGGGATTACGAGATAATGCGTCCGCTACGTAATTCGTTTTTCCATTTATGTGTTTTATTTCAAAATTGTAGTCTGAAAGTTGACACTTCCAATGAAGAATTTTTGCGCTTGGTTCTTTATATTATGTAAGTATTGAAGCGGTTTATGGTCCGCATGTATGATAAATTTTTGTCCAAAAAGGTAAGGTCTAAAATGTTTACAGGCCCATACTATGGCGAGTAATTCTTTTTCAATAGCACTAAGGTTTTCTTCATGTGCGTTAAGCGTTCGGGAAGCAAAGGAAATGGGGAGATCTTTTCCGTCTGTCTTTTGAGATAGGACTGCGCCTAGTGCAAAATTTGAAGTGTCAGTTGTTAACGTAAATGTTTTTGTAAAGTCAGGGAGTTGTAAGATAGGATTGTTTTGTAGAAGTGTTTTTAATGTTTTAATTGCATCCAAGTATGCTACGTCAGTCGGGTCAATTGCTGCGTCTAAAAGACCCTTAGCATTTGAGTAATTGGTTTTGCTATTTTTGCGTAGTTTTTTATCATTTTTCTATAATAGCCGGTGAGGCCAAGGAATTGTTTCACTTGTTTTGCCGTTTGCGGAATGGGAAAATTTTGGATTGCTTTTAATTTCTCTGGATTTGGTTGAATCCCTTTTTCAGAGATTATGTGTCCTAGGGAGAGTAATTCAGGTTTGCAAAATTCGGTTTTGTCTAATTCTATTTTCAAATTATGTTGTTTTAAGAGAGTGAAGACGTTTCGAAGATGTTTACGATGTTCATCTAAACTATCCGAGAAAATTATAAGATCATCCATGTAGACGAGTACATTTGGGATTTTTGAGAAAATAGCATTCATCATTCGTTGAAATGTCGGTGGGGCATTTTTTAAACCAAATGGCATACAAAGAAATTTGTAGTGGCCATCTTCAGTACTGAAAGCTGTTTTGGGAATTGATTCGGGGTCCATTTGAATTTGATGGAATCCCGATGCAAGGTCAAGAGCGCTGAAGTAAGTTGCTCTTCCTATTTTTCCAAAAAGGTCTTCTATATTAGGTAAGGGAAATTTATCGTCAATAGTTTTTTCGTTTAGTTTTCTGTAGTCGATGACCATCCGAATTTTTCTTTTTCCGGAGGCATCTAATTTTTTGGGAACTATCCATATGGGGGAGTTGTAAGGGGCATTGGATGCTTGTATGATTTTATTTTGTAAGAGTCTTTCTACTTCCAGTTTTACGTCATTTTTGTAAATGTAGGGGTATCTGTAATTTCTTGTCTATACTGGGTTTTCGTCTTTTGTAATGATTTTATGTTTCAGTAAGTTAGTTGAGCTAAGTTCATCATTGTCTCTTTTTATGATATCAGGGAATTCAAAAAGTAGGGCTATCATTTTTTCGCGTTCTTCTTCATTCATATAAGCGGTTCGAATAAGTTTGGGAATATCTTCATATATGTTATTATTATAATGATTATTATAATTATTATCCATAGAACTATCTTCAAATGATACTTCATCTATTTCCATTGGCTCGGGACAAATGGTCATGAGTTCCTTCCGATCAAGCATGTAATTACATTATTATTAATAGTATATAATCTTTAGTACAAATTGAGCTAGTCCTCGGATCGGGATGCTCTGTGTCTAGGACCCGGTATAAGATGTGGAGTGGCGTCTTTCCTTCCATACAGATACGGTTCGGTAGGTAAATCGGTTTTCATATCAGCCACATCATACGTTAAAGCAGAAGCACATGGGTTCATCAAGTTGATAGTTTAATGTATATTGTTGATGTGGAATTTGATTGACAGCTGTGTATAGGTCTTAAAAGGCTTTCAAAATGACAGTAGAGCACAGAATGTGTTTATGAGGTTTTCTGCAACATATGCAAACTCTATATATGGCTTACTTGGAGCTACAACTCCAACTCCTGCTTTTTTTTTAGAACTCATTTTATGTTCTAATCATTCATCTTCCAAAAATAGAAGATGTCAATGATGAGAGAGCTCACTATCAACTACTTTTAAACGAGAGATTCTACCTTTTTTTTGTTTTTCCAAATATGTTAATTACTGTACTATTTATCCTCATAAATTTTTTGAATTTCATTAAGAAGGTTTGGGAATGACACGTAACGGAAATCATATATGTTAAGCATTCGTTTGTATTTTTGTACTCTTTGACGGTCCTTTAGTACAAATTGAGCTAGTCCTCGGATCGGGATGCTCTGTGTCTATGACCCGATATAAGATGTGGAGTGGCGTCTTTCCCTCCATACAGATACGGTTGGGTAGGTAAATCGGTTTTCATATCAGCCACGTCATACGTTAAAGCAGAAGCACATGGGTTCATCAAGTTGATAGTTTAATGTATATTGTTGATGTGGAATTTGATTGACAGCTGTGTATAGGTCTTAAAAGGCTTTCAAAATGACAGTAGAGCTGAATGTGGTTTCATGAGTTTTATCTCGATATATTCAAAACTCTATATATGGCTTACTTGGAGCTACGACTCCAACTCCTGCCTTTTTTTTTTTATTTTTTAGAACTCATTTTATGTTCTAATAACTTATCTTCCAAAAATAGAAGATGTCGATGATGAGAGAGCTCGCTATCAGCTACTTTTAAACGAGAGATATTACCTTTTTTCTTGATCTTCCAAATACGTTAATTGACGTTCTGTTATCCTCTTAATTTTTTTAATTTCATCAAGAGGAGTTGGGAATGACACGCAACTGAAATCATATTTGTTAAGCATTCGTTTGTATTTTTGTACTCTTTGAGGGTCCTTTCGTACAAATTGAGCTAGTCCTCGGACCGGGATGCTCTGTGTCTAGGACCCGATATAAGATGTGGAGTGGCGTCTTTCCCTCCATACAGATACGGTTGGGTAGGTAAATCGGTTTTCATATCAGCCACGTCATACGTAAGAGCAGAAGCACATGGGTTCATCAAGTTGATAGTTTAATGTATATTGTTGATGTGGAATTTGATTGACAGCTGTGTATAGGTCTTAAAAGGCTATCAAAATGACAGTAGAGCTGAATGTGGTTTCATGAGTTTTATCTCGATATATTCAAAACTCTATATATGGCTTACTTGGAGCTACGACTCCAACTCCTGCCTTTTTTTTTTTTTTTAGAACTCATTTTATGTTCTAATAATTTATCTTCCAAAAATAGAAGATGTCAATGATGAGAGAGCTTGCTATCAGCTACTTTTAAACGAGAGATATTACCTTTTTTCTTGTTCTTCCAAATACGTTAATTGACGTACTGTTTATCCTCCTTATTTTTTTAATTTCATCAAGAGGATTTGGGAATGACACGTATCTGAAATCATATTTGTTAAGCATTCGTTTGTATTTTTGTACTCTTTGAGGATTCTTTCATCTAAATTGAGCTAGTCCTCGGACCGGGAAAGGGGTATAATATAAGAATTTCCCATATGTCCCTTAATAGGTGCCATTTTGTCTTTAGCCTTCCTCTCTTGTCTAGTTAGTTCATTATCAAATCTCAAGCAGTGACAGAGGAAACTGGCCCTATTTTATTGGGTTCTCTTTTTATACTGAAAGGCTCTTCTAATGAGAGTTTGCCGGATTTATTCTGCCCTGAAGTATATAACAGTCCAATAAATACCCGTACCTCTACCTCATTGGTATCTTTTTCCCAAATTCGCGAAACGCTCCCGATTCAAGGCAAGAATTAAATAATAAGCTAGTAGTCTGAGGAAAAACCCTGTAAACCATTTTAAGGATTTCATTAGTAACTCCATCCATACCTGGAGCTTTATTATTTTTAAGTTGGTTGAAGAGTTGAGAAATCTCGTTCTCATTGAAGGGAACATCACCCAGAGTATCAAGCTCTTGCTCAATGGCCAACCTTAACTGCCGCTGACCAGCGCTATCCGAGCTTATGTCATCATTGGATATAACCTTTTCCGATATGACCTCAACCATTTCCTGAAGATTTGTGGCGAATGATCCGTTTCTTTTCCTTGTCGTAGTAATAGCTCGACTCTCCCAGCTCTATTACCAGACAAAATTTTATACACAGAGCTCCAAGGATTCCTAGCATCAATAGAGTCAATCCATTCCTTCCATGATTCCTTCTTGGCCGCTATAATCATATCTTTAAAAACCATTTTATGATGATAATAGTCCTTCTTTCTTTCCTCTCTTAGTGCCATATTATTATAAGTACGTTGATACCTTCTACTAACCCGGTTACCAGTTAGGTTTCTTTTCCACCAAGGAACGGATCTTTTGCCCTGTAATATTTTAGGTATTAAGCATTTCTGGGAGCCCTTAATTATGTAATCCATAAATGCCTCAGCACCCGCTTCCGGACTATTCTTGCTTTTAATAACCGTTTGAAAACTCAAATCACAATCCTCACCCCCTTCAATGTCACTGACTTCTGAAAAATTAGTTAAACTGCCCTTTAACGCATTTATAAAATGCTCCTTATTAGACTCCGTGATCGTAAATAAATTCCCCTGCTCTTTAATTGAAGTATCCAAACAGATCGGCAGGCTATTTCTAATTACAAAACCAATCAATGCATGATCAGATCCACTATCCTCCATGTCCAAGCTCCAATCAGTAATTTTTTTACCAGAGAAGCTGATGCAAGGGTAAGGTCTATATTACTCTCTCCATTACAAGTCCTAAATGTAGGAAGTCCTAAGTCTTCATTAATCAAATAGAGATTTTTTGAAGCAATGAACGCCTCCAACTTGATTCCCCTTTCATTGGTCAATCTGTCGAACCAATAATGCGATCGGCAGTTGCTATCAATAGCTATAAGTATATCTCTATGGCAGTATGCATCGATAATCCTATTGAGATACTAAAACTTCAATATGGCTCACCCCTCACCCTTAAACAACTAAAGGAAGCAGGCAGTGGGATACGAGGATAGGAGGCGGGTCTTACATGCTATATGCTATCTAGAAGCGTATAATATCCTAATACAAACAAGATTGTAATATCTATCATAATATGAAAAGATGTCATCTATGCAAGAAGGCTTCACCATCTAAATGGTGCTGCCTTACCTAAGAGAAAATATCAGACTTAATCTGAAAATCAAAAGTAAAGCTATTATGATGGAATTGATAGATACGAGAGTTAAATGAGCTTATACGGAAAACCTCTTTTTAAAAAGGTTTTATTTGCAAATATACAAAATTATACTCAGTTATATAAAATTATACAAAAAGTTATGAAAAAGCACAAGAGCATAGAACAGAGCGGATGACAGGAGTGAGAAGAGATGGTGCAGTAGGCCTGGTATATATAGGTGGTGAAGGTCACGGTGAGAAGAAAGTGGCGCGGAGCATTTCTGCATATAACTTCGCCGCCACGAAGACTTGACCGTCCCGGTTAAGTAAAGAGTTGAAGTGGTATCCCATACTGAGGTGTTGTACGTGGAGGTGGTGATGAAGGTGGTAACTCAGGAGTCGTGTCAGGAAGTTCCTCTTCAGGTGGAGTTCGCCGTAAGAGAGAGTAGAAATGTGATTGAGTTTGTTTTGAGCATATTCGAGTTGTGATAGTAATACATCTTTTTGTGATAACAATAGATTGTTGTGTCCCGATGAAAAGTAGTTGTCATGCTTCTTTTCGTTGCTATAGAGAGGAATAAATTGTTTTAACTGATTTAATTCCGTTTGAAGTATTGAAAGATTGATTGAGTGAACATATGTGAAGTATTTGTCGATTACATACGAATTTTGTGTTTTTACTGGAAGGATGCCGGGTCCTTTTGTCAGGTCTGTTATTTTATAAGCGGCTGGGACCAGGTATTGGAGAGAGAGGAGGAGGTATATTGGAGTCCACATCATTTCTGAAATCAGAAGAAGGATCTTTAGTATGTATTTCATACTTGCTGGGTCTTTTTAATTGGCTAGGGTGAATTTTAATAATTTTCTGACTTTTGGTAGTGATTAGTTGTTTATCAGGGTTATATATTACTTTTTTATATTTATCCTTCGCCTTGTTTCTAGTGTGAGTTTTTATGAATATATCTCCGTGTGGTATTCCAGTAGCTTCGCGTGTTTCATTTAGTTTGACAGTTCTTTTCTGTTTTTCGGTCTCTATCTGTGTTTTTATAGCGTTGTGTATTAATGTTTTTTCTTTGTGATATTCCGCTGTTTTCTGTTCAAGTATGGTTTGTTGGTTCGTTTCTGTCGGTTGTGTTATGCCGAATGTGATTTCGTTTGGAGTTAGTTTCAGTTGACAGTTGGGTGTATTGTTGTAGACAATGAGGGCAATGTCTGGTTGCTATTAAATTTGGTCTTTCGTCAGTTGAGTCGATGTCTTCTAAGAGTTTTGTGAATCGTCAAATTTTTATTGTCGGATAATGATGTTCAATGATATCTGTGAAGTGATTGAAAATTTCATTCAGTATGTCGTCTTCTATTTGTAAGTGTGGGTCTGAGCAGTAAATGCCATATGTTTTGCCTGGTTCTAAGAATTCAAGGCATTCTGTTTCTAGATCATTGACATAAGGCCATGCAGTATGCCAAATCATTCGTTTTTTTGAATTGAACAGTTTTATGAATTTATTGTTTTTTGGATTTCCTCGCTTTATAATTATTTGACTTTTTCTATATTTAAACATTTCTTAGGGTCATCTACAATGCCGATTTGACTAGATGAACTTAGTTGTGAATGTTGAGTTACTATGCTGCCATTGTCATCGTCTGGTGTTGTAGGGTCGCTGTTTTCTATTTGTATGTCGAGGGCTCTTGCGAGCTGTTCTAGATCGTCATTGTCAAAAGTATCAAGAGGAGGGTTGTCACGGGAGTCTAAGAATCGATCAATCGCTTCTGAGGGATTGATTTCAGTATCCTCCAGAGCAGTAAGTTCTTGAGGGGGATTACGAGATAATGCGTCCGCTACGTAATTCGTTTTTCCATTTATGTGTTTTATTTCAAAATTGTAGTCTGAAAGTTGACACTTCCAATGAAGAATTTTTGCGCTTGGTTCTTTATATTATGTAAGTATTGAAGCGGTTTATGGTCCGCATGTATGATAAATTTTTGTCCAAAAAGGTAAGGTCTAAAATGTTTACAGGCCCATACTATGGCGAGTAATTCTTTTTCAATAGCACTAAGGTTTTCTTCATGTGCGTTAAGCGTTCGGGAAGCAAAGGAAATGGGGAGATCTTTTCCGTCTGTCTTTTGAGATAGGACTGCGCCTAGTGCAAAATTTGAAGTGTCAGTTGTTAACGTAAATGTTTTTGTAAAGTCAGGGAGTTGTAAGATAGGATTGTTTTGTAGAAGTGTTTTTAATGTTTTAATTGCATCCAAGTATGCTACGTCAGTCGGGTCAATTGCTGCGTCTAAAAGACCCTTAGCATTTGAGTAATTGGTTTTGCTATTTTTGCGTAGTTTTTTATCATTTTTCTATAATAGCCGGTGAGGCCAAGGAATTGTTTCACTTGTTTTGCCGTTTGCGGAATGGGAAAATTTTGGATTGCTTTTAATTTCTCTGGATTTGGTTGAATCCCTTTTTCAGAGATTATGTGTCCTAGGGAGAGTAATTCAGGTTTGCAAAATTCGGTTTTGTCTAATTCTATTTTCAAATTATGTTGTTTTAAGAGAGTGAAGACGTTTCGAAGATGTTTACGATGTTCATCTAAACTATCCGAGAAAATTATAAGATCATCCATGTAGACGAGTACATTTGGGATTTTTGAGAAAATAGCATTCATCATTCGTTGAAATGTCGGTGGGGCATTTTTTAAACCAAATGGCATACGAAGAAATTTGTAGTGGCCATCTTCAGTACTGAAAGCTGTTTTGGGAATTGATTCGGGGTCCATTTGAATTTGATGGAATCCCGATGCAAGGTCAAGAGCGCTGAAGTAAGTTGCTCTTCCTATTTTTCCAAAAAGGTCTTCTATATTAGGTAAGGGAAATTTATCGTCAATAGTTTTTTCGTTTAGTTTTCTGTAGTCGATGACCATCCGAATTTTTCTTTTTCCGGAGGCATCTAATTTTTTGGGAACTATCCATATGGGGGAGTTGTAAGGGGCATTGGATGCTTGTATGATTTTATTTTGTAAGAGTCTTTCTACTTCCAGTTTTACGTCATTTTTGTAAATGTAGGGGTATCTGTAATTTCTTGTCTATACTGGGTTTTCGTCTTTTGTAATGATTTTATGTTTCATAAGTTAGTTGAGCTAAGTTCATCATTGTCTCTTTTTATGATATCAGGGAATTCAAAAAGTAGGGCTATCATTTTTTCGCGTTCTTCTTCATTCATATGAGCGGTTCGAATAAGTTTGGGAATATCTTCATATATGTTATTATTATATTGATTATTATAATTATTATCCATAGAACTATCTTCAAATGATACTTCATCTATTTCCATTGGCTCGGGACAAATGGTCATGAGTTCCTTCTGGGAATCGATCAAGCATGTAATTACATTATTATTAATAGTATATAATCCTTCTTTAATTGTATAATCTTTATATCTTTTTTCACTTATAAATGAAGACCCCAGGCAAAGAACATTCTAAGTCACGTTTTCTTACTTTTGAGTCAATTGAAAATTAGTCTTTGAAACGTCATATGAAAATTGAGAATTGATATTTATTGAACAATACATTTTTTTTGTACGGATCAAATAGATTTAAATTCGAAATAAAACTGTTCAATCTCCATTTTTGGTTATATTTATTAAAAAAAATAAATCAAACATAATGTCATAGAAAACAGTGAAAAAACAGTCTAAGTCAGTTGAAACATGGAAATAACATTCTATGTTCATACATAGGTTATTGGTAATTTATAAACTTTACATAAGAACACATTAAAAAAGTCAAAGAATATAAGTAAATATTTATTATTATAAAAGAATAAGTGCTTTCTTAAGGTGTAACATGTGCTGCATTTTCAAGTTTTTGAGTTCATCACATTCCTGGTCTGTATTTCCCATTTCAAGATTTTTTGTTCCTAGCTTTGTACTCACATTTAGAGCACGAATCTTTTCCTGGGTATCCAAAGGCAAAATTATATTCGGTGTTGAACACATTTCTGTAGAATTCGTATGATACTGGATTATTTGGATATAATTCAGAATACATTTTATAAAGTTTATTAATGTTTAGATCTTCAGAGAGGTACACTTTACTGGTTTTTTTTAAACTGTAGTGCGATTTTCGTCCCTTTAAAGAAGATAGATGTTCGTGGACCTTATCCAGTGTTTCTTTTGGTTTCGAATGTTTTCTGTTTTTGTGTTGGCCTCGTTGATCAACTGGAGCTTTTCCAGTGGAATTCAACGATTTTTTAATCGTATTAATTGTTTGGTTTGTAATTCCATGCAATGATATGAATGCTTTTTGTCAGGCAGTGATTTCATTGACTTTCCCATCTGTCAAAATCCTTACCTTGTATTCGTAAGAGAATTCTTTAAGAGAAGTAGAATCCTCTTCATTCACTCGAGGCCTACGCTGTTTGATCTGTAAAACACTAATAAGTCCGGTTAAATGTTCCATTTGTTTATTGTAGTCCGCCATTAGATTAAATTCTTTCAATAATTTGTCTCTTTCCTTTTCTTTGATTGTTTCAAAGCATTTAAAGCGCTTACAATTACACGGATCACCAGGCATGTGTGACATGGCACGGATTCTCTTTGTTGCGTCTGATATTCTTCCATATTTCCTCTTTGTTGTAGCCATTGCAGTAATATTTTCGTCGTTATCACTCATTTTGATCACTATCCACTATTAATAATAAGTTAAAATTCAATGAATTTACTTAAACAACCCATAATCACTGACAACAAAGTACGTAAAACTGAGAGGTTATGTTAAACATAGAATGTTATTTCCAAGTAACTTGAACAGCTGATAGTGACATAGAATATTCTTCCACTGTAAATCAATCAGCTGGGAATGATATTTCCCTGTATATGATTTTTTCCAGCTTTAATAACAGTGACACAGAATGTTCTTTCCCCTTGATGAGTAGACTACAGTGGGTAAAAAAATTATTCATACACTTAGTTTATCTGTCAAAAATAGTTTAATAATTGTTTTAAATAACAAATAACAATAGACACTTATAACAAACAACATTGTACATTTATTTTATATAAAAGAAAACAATTAGATAATCTTGAAATTTAATTAAATCAAAAATTCAAATTTTATAGGCAAAAAAATTATTCATACACTGACACAAGTCTATATAATGACTTGTAAATCAGTCTAAAAATGTACTTTTAGTACTTTGTTGGGTAGCCTTTGGCATTAATTACTGCTTGAAGCCTCCTTGGCATGGATTCCACAAGTCTGCTGGTCTCTTCAGGCTCAATTTCTGCCCATGCTTTCTTAAGACTACAAATTAAAGTATTGCGTGAAGAGCAGGGGTATTTACGAATTTTTGACTCCAGTAGGGCCCATAAATTTTCGATGGGATTTACATCTGGTGATTGCGGAGGGGTTGGGAGCATTTGGCGAGCATTATACAACAGCCATTCTTTGGTTTTTTTGGCCGTATGCTTAGGGTCATTGTCCTGCTGGAAAAGATAGCTGTCCTCTATTCCCAGCTTTTGCACACTTTTTTTTAAATTACCTCGCAACACATCCACATACTTCTCTGCATTCATAATCCCATCGATAATTGCGAGTTCACCTACCCCACTGGCGCTCATGCAACCCCAAACCATGACATTGCCACCACCATGCTTTACAGTAGGTTGAAGATTTTTTGCATCGAATGCTTTACCCTTTTGCCTCTACACGAATCTTCTGCCATCTGATCCAAAAATGTTAAACTTGCTTTCGTCAGAAAAGAGCACGTTTTTCCAAAACATTTGGGGTTTGTTAACATGCTCCCGAGCAAAGTCTAACCTTTTTTTCCTGTTTTTTTCATTAATAAATGGTTTTTTCCTTACCGTTCTTCCCCTATATCCTGCTTCATGAAGCCGATTTCTCACAGTTTGAGGAGTGACTGTTTTCCCGTAAGACGATGCGATATGTTCCGCAAGTTCACGCGCACTTATTTTTTGGGTTGCACAATTTCACGGGATTCTCGAACTGTGAGTAAATGTTTTCTGCCTGTATGTTTTTTGTTTTCCACTGATCCGGTCTTAAACTTCTTAATAATATATTGCACGGTCGCGTGGGACAATCCCAACCTTTTTCCGATACTTCGGTAACTCAGTCCTTGTTGAAATAATTTAACTATTTGATCTTTACAATTAGAACCCAATTCACAACCGCGACCCATTTCGTGGGAGTTATCTTCCAATACTGACTGTAAGATGAACTGATTTTCTTGATGAGAATAAGGGTCAATAGTATTAAGATAAGAGTAAAGGATTTGGCCAATGTCTGAAGTCAAAGTTTGCACCTGTAAACAGATATACAAGTCATTATATACTTGTGAAATATAGACTTGTGTCAGTGTATGAATAATTTTTTTGCCTATAAAATTTAAACTTTTAATTTTAATTAAATTTCAAGATTATTTTATTTTTTGCCCTTATATAAAATAAATGTATAATGTTGTTTGCTATCAGTAATTATGGTTATATTCTATTAAAAACAATAATAGAAATATTTTGAGCAAATAAACTTAGTGTTTGAATAATTTTTTTACCCACTGTAGGTTGTAGTACTGAGCCTTAGCTACTAGAAAAAAGCGAAAACCTCATTTTTGAAAAAAATTGACTTAGAATGTTCTTTGCCTGTGGTCTTCAAATCCTTCTTTTAATTTCTTTTTATTATCAATATATAAGTCAATGATGTTTAAACCTTTTTTTAAATATATTTCTTTATCATTATTCTTATCCTTATCATTATCTATTGTATAATGTAACTCCAATATAGTTTTATTGAATGTAAGGGTGTTGTTGGGGAAATTTATTAAGATGTTTAAATCTCTCATTGATTCATGTCCAAGGAGGATATTGTATTTTTCTGAAAATGGGAAGATATACATTTTTATAAGGGTGTCTTTTCCAAAGTGATTATGCAAGTAAAGGAGGATGTATTCACTGCCTTTACTTTTTCCTTTGGGAGTTGAAACGATAAATTCTTCTTGAAATTTTGTTATGTTGGGTGAAAGTATGGAGGGATTGATATAATTGTGAGATGATTCGGTGTCAATGAGCCAAGTATATCCTTTGTTATCAATGCAATATGGGAGTGATTTTTAGACTATGTTGAGTTCGAATGTGGGGGTGGTCTTACGCGAGAGTCGCTGCCACTCTCTAAAAACGTTTCTTGAGTCTTCTCTAATTTAGACATTTTGGTTTCTAATTGTTCAAACTTATCCAGAAGTTTATCTAATTTACTGGCTTCTTCTATGGCTGGGAGATTTTTTATTTCTTCCTCGTTTTTTTTTGGGGGGGGGGTTCTTCAGGTTCTCGAATATACGTGAGTTTCATAGGGGGAGATGAAATTTTTGGGTTTAGGGCGATTCCATGTCCTCAGGTCTCAGGGTATCGTGGGTCTCTATAGAACGTTTCACTTCGAGATGGCAGTATGTATTTTCAATGGGGTGCTCTGTCTCCCTCTTGCATATGCCTCGCTAGATAGCTCTGTCCTCCTCCCTCCGTGCGGCGTTGCCGCTATATCTCAAAGTTGTCCAATTTTTACGGGAAAAATTCTGTAACGTTCAGAATTTATCGCTCCATCTGCCTATGCTAAAAATTTATCAAGAAAATAAAATCTGTTTTTGCAATTAATTGTTTTTTTGTCCATTTTTTTCATAAAATTTTTAATGGAAATTCTTGTTTCTCTCGTCACTGTGATCTTATTTTTTAAGATATTAGTTTGAAATTCGACATGAAGTTAGTATATATTATCTTTATTCGTAGCAAGGAACAATTTTTTTTTCAACGACATTCCTTTCCATGTTTTTGCCATAATAAAAATAAAAATTGAGAAATCCTATTTTTAAAAAGTAGCCTGCGGGGAATTTCCGTTCTATAATTGTTTATTAAGTTTTGTTATACTCCTTTTAAAGAGGACAATTCAAATTTAATTTTGAGACTCCTCCGAACATTATGGGACGCTGACAACTGATGCAATTAATGTTTATATGTTGTGAGAGCGTCGCGGCACGGCGGCAGGAGGAGAGCTGGACACCCCCGGCTCTCTCCCGTTCTTTCTTATAACTGTCTATTCTACCATGATTATTTAAAAAGCCTCAACTCAGAAATTGTAAATTTTACTGGGAAGCACTTTTTTTATTAATCTTTTTAATGTGATTTGAAGTTAATAACTTAAATATATCTTTCAAAATGTAATTTTCGACAAAAATTGGAGTTAAGGCCTTTTATAAACTGAGAGCAATAGAGGACTGTGAACAAACAGGATTGGGATGATTATTTATAACAATAATATTAATATATATCTTTAATCCATTAATAATTATTCATTATAATCATAATTATAGTTGCATAATTAAAAAATAAAACCATTTTAATCAAAGAAATTCCTAATAAAAATCTTTAATTACCTTCAAAAATGTCTATTGAAAGCAACTTAATTTTAGAGTATCTCATTTCTTAGCCCATCTGCCAAGGAGAAAAAGCCTATTAAATTTAACGTTTAAAGAAAAAACTATCCATTTAGATTATTGGCCAAAATAGTCAAAATCTTAAGTATGCTTCATGCCTAACAATCAAAACAAAAAGCACGAAAATGTAATATTATATTAAGAAAATATAATATTATATTAGGTGCTATATAAAAACATCAGTACTTGTTTCTTCGTCTGACAGAGGTTCAACTCCGCTCATTCCTTGCGAGTCCGTAAGCGATTGAGTGGAGGATCCTGACGTCGACCCAGTCTTATTATGAAAGGCTCTAATCGTCTTGTATCTCATCTGCCTTCCACATCGCCTCCTCTATTTTTTTTAACATGCTCCGCGTAATTCTGCCAATTTTCAGATTTGACTTTCTCATAGCCTTCCCTTATCAATGCTGCCATTTCATTCTTTTGAAACCGGGTATTGTTCATGGCTACATAGTGCTTCACTTGAGCCCACACAAGTTCTATTGGATTTAACTCGCAATGGTAAGGTGGCAACCGTAGAACTTGACAGTTACTTCTTTCGGCCATAGTGTCTACTCTGTACGTAATGTACTTGGTTTTGTGAAAGTTCACTAATTCCAGCAAGTCCCTCTTTAAGCTGTCCGCTTCAAATGATATATATTTAGATTCCAGCCATTCCTGAAGCTCTTTCTTAGTGTTTTTGGACGATGGGATTTGTTCTTGGCGCCGAGAATGGTACGAAGCGTTGTCCATAACAATTACGGTCCCTTCAGGAACATTTGGGAGTAGCTGTTCTTGAAACCACTTTTCGAAACATTCACCATCCATTTCCTCGTGGGCATCTGCTGTATTTTTTTTACATAAGAATGTAAACTCTGCTCCGCAGACGAACCCTTGGTCGCCTCCAGCATTAACCAGCACAAATCTCGGTCCTCGTGCTGTGGGTTGCTTCAGACCAGCAGATAGACCTGCGAGAAATGCGTCTCGAGCCGACGAAATAGTTTTGTCCCTCCATGTACTCGTAATAGTGTGCCCAACGTTGACCCACGTTTCGTCAAGGTATACAACATACAGTCCATCTGCTCTTGCTTTCCGGATACTTCGTAAATATTTATGCCTCCACGAAATCAACTCATCTTTCTCAGTTAGTAACGCGTTGTTCTTTCTTTTTTCGAAGGCAAAACCAATATCGACGAGTGTCCTATACAGTGTTGTTCGAGAAAATTTAGGCATATCTTCATCCGATTTCATGTTGGTTAATAATATTTTCACCGTCGGGGGTATGTTCTGGAAATAAAAGCTGTGAACCTTCTGGCGGATAGCCGATAATACAAAAGAATCATACTTGACTAATCGAGAATCCTTTCTTTGAACTTTTAGACATTTTCTTTTCTTTGTGGGAGTTGTGAATGTTTCCATACTTACATTAGGTGTTATTTAAAAAAATGTAAACGTTTGGAGAACAATGTATTCTAAACATTATTTTGCCATCCTCGTTACAACTTTGAAAGAAAATAAACATTTCACAGAAGCACAAAAAATTTTGAATCCTATCGGATAATCACAAATAGATGACCAAACCATAGAGTAACTTGTCGTTTTTATATATTAAACTGAAATTTGTATGCAGGCTTGGGTATTGACTGAGACGGTCAGAGCAGGCGGGAGAGAGCCAGGTAGGGGGTCCAGCTCTCCTCTTGCCGCCCGCGCCGCATCGACGCTCGCACAACATATAAACATTAATTGCATCAGTTGTAATCGACCCATAATGTTCGGAGGAGGCTCAAAAATAAATTTGAACTGTCCTTTTTAAAAGGATTATGACAAAACATAATAAACTATTATAGAACGAAAATTCCCCTACTTTTTTAAAATTGGATTTCACAATTTTTATTTTTATTATGGAAAAAACATGATAAGGAATGACATTTTAAAAAAAATTGTTCCTTGTAACGAATATAGATAACATAAACTAACTTTGTATAGAATTTCAAACAAATATCTTAAAAAATATGATCGCAGTGACGAGAGAAACAAGAATTTCCATTAAATTTTTTAGGTAAAAAATTGGCACAATACAATTTATTTCGATTGTGTATCTTGTTTTGTTGATTTATTCTTAGTATAGGCCGATAGAAGATTAAATTCTGCACATTTCAGAATTTTTCCCGAGTTTTTCAGAAATTTGGCGGATTTGAGTGAGATTTGGCAACAGCGCACGAGATCTACTGCCATCTTGAAGTGAAACGCGCTATAGGTTTGGGCATAGGTGGGTGCATGAAATTAGGGTTTTGTTTAAAATTCCCAGAATTGGGTCTTCTGAAGTTGGGGAGGTGGGGGAGGTTTCTTGAAGGGGTCAATTACATATTTACCTTTTGTCATTAAATTGACTCGAAATTCCTCTAATGCTGTAGAATCACAAGTTAGCATTAGTGCTGTTAACTGATTTGGTAATACAGAATACAAATGTTCTATTATTTCTTTTTCGACTTCTGTCATGATATTATTTGCTTCAGAGAGGGTTTTTCCTGATGATACTAAAAGAGTGAAAATTTTGTTTCGCATTTGTTCTACCCTGTCTAAATAGTCTAATGGGTTTCTTTAGGATTGGAACGAGAACTAAAAATATCCATTTTTAAAGATGCTAAGGAGCCTCTGTCAGAAAATTTATTTTTTAGCAATTGAATTAGTTTGGTAATACTGTTCACTTCTGTATACATTATTGTGTCGAGGGCTGGGCCCACTAATTTACCTTTCACGACATTTAATAGCCTAAAATGGTTTAATTTATGTAATTTATCCTTATCTGAACATACGATACTACAAACTTTTTCGACTGTGGACAAAAAATATATAAGGTGTTCTGGATTGCCATCGAATTGGGGAATGTGTTGGTAGTCAATAGTTTTCATTTCGAGCTCAAATTCTTCTTGGGGTTTTGGTTGTGGTTGTGGATGCTCTGAAGGAGCTTGAAGTTGGGATGGTTTCAAAATTGGGTTGGTGGCCATTTTGAATAATTAATGAATTTTTACAAAATTAATGGAGTTAGTTACAAGGGGATCGATACAAAATCGAAAAATAAAAAAGCAAAATAAAACAATAAAAATCTTTTAACGAGACAGACCTTATGTACTTGACGCAAAGTTGACTCGGAGTTTCTCTGTGCTCCCTGATGTGTCTCCTTGATGCTGCTTACGTTCGCTGTTTGTGCTGCCTCCTTGTAGAAGGGCTGGGTTGTGGGCTTCCGGATGTCGTTGTGCCTCTGCTGTGTCCGGGATAAGAAGTCACGGCAGAAACGGTACAAAAGGTCACGTATGCACTGAATACCGGATTTTCAAGTCCACAATTCGGGCGCCAGTTAAATGAGCTTTTACGGAAAACCTCTTTTTAAATAGGTTTTATTTGCAAATATACAAAATTATACACAGTTATATAAAATTATACAAAAGGTTATGAAAAAGCACAAGAGCATAGAACAGAGCAGATGACATGAGTGAGAAGAGATGGTGCAGTAGGCCTGGTATATATAGGTGGTGAAGGAGGTCTCAGCAAGAAGAAAGTGGGGCGGAGCATTTCTGCATATAACTCAAGGAATGCATTTATTTACATCAAGGCAGGCATCAAGATAACTGATATCTTTGGTGCCATAGTGTGTAGTCTTTGTTGGGAATGATGAAATATGTTCATGTATTTTAGAACAAACTTCGGCAGAAATTGTGTTCTTCTTGGGATTTTACCGCGTTTATCATGAGGTGATTCCCCCTTAATCAGGAGATCAGTAAGCCTTCCAACTCTGCCCTCAGTAATGTCGTACAATGAAATAAACGCTTTTTTACATACGTTGTTCCTTTCTCCTCTGTATAGTAAGAAATATTTGAAACTAGCTGCTGTTTCTCTAGGCTGTTCAGAACGAGGCCTACGGTGCTTAATGGCGTCTTTTTCGATCAGTTGTTGTAAGAAAATATCTTGCTCCTCTTTTGATTTGAACTGATTCAAATTAGCAACAAATTCAGATTTTTCATCATCGCTAAAGTTAGTACAGCATTGTAATTTACACTTACAAGCAGCACCTGTTGATCGAGATGGGATGAGATGCCCTTTCCAGTTGATGTGTTCAACCCCACGAACTTTAGATGTTCTAATCACGTTTCTTCGAAACTTCTCTTCATTCCTCCTCCTCTTCTTGGGAGCTGTTATGAAACAATGATAATGATATCACTCTCACTGCTTGTGAGACTCACTGACATATTGCTAAAGACTGACAGTAGACATTGAAAACTAACTTAGAACACGTTGAAACTCTTGACTGAACTGAATTCGATACAACCCTCACCTTAAGGTGTTAATCACACGGCGCATGCTCGGCAAGGTACCTGACAAGACTGGTCACGCAATGTAGCGGTGGGTGCAGAAACAACATCAGTCACTGACTCATGTTATTTCTGCACTCAACACTCGAAACAAACTTCCTGTATTTACGGAACTACTCAACAGACTTGCATAGTTTTTGCACCCAACACGCATCTTGCCTTTCTATGCTTATTTTCATAAAACGATTTTTCGAATTTTTTTGACTGAAGTGGTTTCTGCACTCACCGATTCAATTTCAGGAGTACTTTCTCCTGCTTCCCATTCATACGACTCTGGTTGAGGGCGTCTACTAGGGTGTGAATGTCGGGGGTCTTTTTGGTAGTATTTGGCTTCTTACGCCTATTCCCGTGGGATGTAGCGGAGAAGAAAATGTGGGGTACGCCTTGAGAAGGCTGGCCCTGAGATAGGCCGTTAGGGGGGAGAGCGGGGGAGTTGGTCTTTAGAAAGACCGGCCGGGTCCATGCCAAGCCTAGTGGGTGGAGAGGGGGGAGGGAGGTTCACAGAAGGGGAACTACCGGTCCTCACCTTAACTGCAGGTTGACCTTAAGGGTCCGGAAAAAATCCCAACCAATATCCAATTCCATTGGATTCCCAGGAATCCGGCTTGGGAAGTTGATCAGGGTAGAGGGCGAACTGTTACTCTCTTCTTATCCAGGAGTCTTGAAGTCCAGAGAACTGTAGCGGGTGCACAATGTACCAAGTACAATTGCCCGAGGATCCACTGGTGACTGTAGGTGTTTCCTCCTTGGCTGCTGGTTGCTGAATGTGTGTTTTGATAATTTTTAATAAACGCTATGTCCTACTCTTGAACTAATTTTGATTTGATTGGATCATTATAAAAATTAATTAAATCCTCATTGTTAGAACGCCTTATGAAATAAGATTTGAGTCGGTTTTGAAAAGCTGTTTCATACTAATTAACATGATAGAGATCTTGTAACAGAGCTAATAGTTGAGTGATGTTCTTCTCCGGGCTAGCTCTTATCGCAGGCAGGCCACAAAACTGCTCATGACGCTCCAAGTTATGTTTGTTATCAAATACATGTCGACAGTGCATGCAAGCCAATCCGCAACTTGATAGCTGACAAACTCTATTGTAGATTCGAGAGAATATTTTAATTTTTTGTAGACTAATAGAGGAAAAAGTGTACTGTGGAATAGGAGCGAGTTGGTCTAATATTTAAGAATGGTGATTTATGTGAGAGGGAGAGGGGGCGATGGTGAAGTTCTATCTCTTGTTGTAATTTCGATGTGGTCCAATACATATGAGGCAAACTATCAGAGTCCTGTAAGAGGAAGAAGGTGAATAAACAAAACAATGAGTTTATTTTAAAACTATACATCAATAATTATTTTACATTTTCATGAGGTTCCCATGTAGGTTTTGTAAACCCCAACCACTTCACCAAAACTTTATCATCTTTCTTTTTTAAAATGTTTTCTACTACATAAATATCATTGTAAGCCGTCTTCTGAAATTCTTCAATGGTAAATCCACCTTTGACACGGTTGCCTTCTAGGTCTGGAAGCTGCTAGGTAGGAGGGCTCATACTTCACATTGGCAATATTAAACACTTCTGTTGATTGGTTTGGGAAATACGTTTTGTCAAAAACTTCTCTCTCCCTGGACATTCTAACATAATTGCCTTTCTTCAAGGTTAATCTGGCGTGCTTCTTAACACTGCCGAAGATTCCAAGTCCACTGAAAAGCTTTAAGGAAGGCAGTCTCCTAGGGTTAAAAATTCTCCTGGCTACAGCTGCTGGTATTGCTCCTAAAGAGATGTCTTCTACTGTAGGCTGGTTCTGCTGAGGTGGTGCAATTTCCAGGCACATTGGTTTATGAAAAGGTCTAACTAACATTATGATATAAAAAATGAGTAAATATAAAATGAGAATATACACGATTACTTATGTATAATCCAAATCTACAAATTCTAATGATTCTATACTATACTAATGTTTTCTACACTAGGGGAGTCTAAATGGTCAAAAGTGATATTTACCTGTTTAATATGTTGTGGGCTGTGTTCAAGGTTCAGTATGTCAGTGTCTAAGACTTCAGTCCTAGGTATGGAACATTCTAGTATAGTTTCATTGTGTTGAAGCTTAATGAGGGCTGTCGTGAGGAGAAAAATGGGTTTGTAGTGTCCGAAATATGAATAGAACTAGTCCTCGGATCGGGATGCTCTGTGTCTAGGACCCGATATAAGATGTGGAGTGGCGTCTTTCCCTCCATACTGATACGGTTCGGTAGGTAAATCGGTTTTCATATCAGCCACGTCATACGAAAGAGCAGAAGGACATGGGTTCATCAAGTTGATAGTTTAATGTATATTGTTGATGTGGAATTTGATTGACAGCTGTGTATAGGTCTTAAAAGGCTTTCAAAATGACAGTAGAGCACAAAATCTGTTTATTATGTTTTCTGCAACATATGCAAACTCTATATATGGCTTACTTGGAGCTACAACTCCAACTCCTGCTTTTTTTTTAGAACTCATTTTATGTTCTAATCATTTATCTTCCAAAAATAGAAGATGTCAATGATGAGAGAGCTCACTATCAACTACTTTTAAACGAGAGATTCTACCTTTTTTTTGTTTTTCCAAATATGTTAATTACTGTACTATTTATCCTCATAAATTTTTTGAAATTCATTAAGAAGGTTTGGGAATGACACGTAACGGAAATCATATATGTTAAGCATTGGTTTGTATTTTTCTACTCTTTGACGGCCCTTTAGTACAAATTGAGCTAGTCCTCGGATCGGGATGCTCTGTGTCTAGGACCCGGTATAAGATGTGGAGTGGTGTCTTTCCCTCCATACAGATACGGTTGGGTAGGTAAATCGGTTTTCATATCACCCACGTCATACATAAGAGGAGAAGCACATGGGTTCATCAAGTTGATAGTTTAATGTATATTGTTGATGTGGAATTTGATTGATTGCTGTGTATAAGTCTTAACAGGCTTTCAAAATGACAGTAGAGCACAAAATTTTGTCATGATTTTCTCGCAAGCTCTATATATGGCCTACTTGGAGCTGCGACTCCAACTCCTGCCTTTTTTTTATAACTCATTTTATGTTCTAATAGTTTATCTTCCTAAAATAGAAGATGTCGATGACGAGAGTGCTCGCTATCAGCTACTTTTAAACGAGAGATATTACCTTTTTTCTTGATCTTCCAAATACGTTAATTGACGTACTGTTTATCCTCTTAATTTTTTTAATTTCATCAAGAGGAGTTGGGAATGACACGTATCTGAACTCATATTTGTTCAGCATTCGTTTGTATTTTTATACTCTTTGAGGGTTCTTTCGTCTAAATTGAGCTAGTCCTCGGACCGGGATCCTCTGTGTCTAGGTCCCAGTATATGATGTGGAGTGGCGTCTTTCCCTCCCCTTAAAATTAAAATATTTTGCATAGAAGGAGGGACTTGAGGGGTAATTAAATTTATTTACACATTTAAAGGAACTGAACAATATAGAAAAATAAAGGACATGTAATACTGATTTGATTTGTTAATTTACTCCTCATTATTTTTACAATTCGAACATTAAAAAGAGACATGTTCATTGCAAACAGGTTTATTACAATTAAAAAAGTTTTTTTTAGATTTTGATTTTTCTTCTGGAGCAAAGATGGCATAAACCCTCTGCAGCAGCAGAAGAAACTCCTGGTAAACTCCTTCCTGAAATCCTAGAAATTATAACCCTCAAATCTGTTGGCAAAGATGGTATCCGTTCTCGATTTATAAGATGTGGTTTTATTAGATCCAAAGCCAAGTTCTTCAAATAATTTTGTCTTAAAATTTTGTCCTGGGTGTTTGATTTATAAATTAATTGAGAATTTATACCTCCTATGTCTAATAAAGTAAAAAATATGCGTAATAGCCACCTGTTGCATTTTCTAGACACAGAATAAAGTGCCTTCAATTCATCCACTACATCTACTCCGCCTTTATGTAGATTATAAAAAGCCACTATTTCTGGCTTTCTAGTGTCCTCATCCATTTTGTCGTCATTATGAAATGTAGAGTACATTTTTATTCTTTTTTTGGTTTGTAAGACAGAAGCATCTTTTGAAAATCCAAAAATACACGATCCATCTCCTCTACCTCTTGTGTTCAGAAAGTCTGAAGGTATCTCTCTTTTAGTTTTTCGGAGAGTACCAACTATCGTTGTCCTCTTTTTCAACAAATCGTTTGCCAATGGAACTGATGTGAAGTAGTTGTCCATTGTAAGATTTCTGCCAAAATTCAGTGCAGGCTCAGCAATTCTTTTTACAACTGAGCTTGCACAATTGTCTATGCGGAATGATCCCATTGGTTGGGAACCAGTGTATATTTCCAAATTTGAAGTAGACAAGAACAAAAATGAAAATAAAACGAGAAAAAGATAAAACTTAGTTACACCTAGAGCCCCTTGTACTATATCAGCGATTTCATTTGAAGGGTGCTTGTGATATCTTGGTGTTTATATTTCTTTGCTGAAGTAGATAGGGTAGCTGGATACTCTCTCGATTGAGGTTCAGGAATGATAGAGCAAAGGTGAAAGTGATGGGAGAAGAGTAGATAAGAAAACGTAGAAATAGGTGTTAATCCGTGACTCACGATTATGTATTTATTTATTTGTTGAGCATTTGACAGGTTTAGGGATGTATATGACATATGAGGGGTCTAAAGCACAAGGGATATAAGTGACATGAACTGCAAACTGTGATACAGGGGTTTAAAGTTGAGAGGCAATAGAAAATTGTAAATAGGCTCTGCAATGTTTGTTTTGTGCTTACATGTTGAGGTATGGTAATAAAAATAACTATTTGATAATGAGATGATGCACTTGTACCCCTTGTGTTCTCAACTATTTTGCAGATTAAATAAAAGTGCGCAGTAAATGACAAAAATTTATGAAGCAGTTATGAAATTCTTTGGAAAACAGATTGGGAATATCACATCAAGAATTTTAATCAGATTCAAACACAAGGTCAGGGTCATCCAGTTCTAGGTTTTCCTCATTATTTTGCTCTGGCACATGCTCTTCTGCACAAGTTTGTCTACGTTGACCTGTTGGAATTTGGTACTGAAGAGAATTGTAGAAGTCATGGTACACTGGTGTCACAAATGGTAGAAGGTCCTGCAGGTTTTTGAACTTCATGTACTTGATCTTTGGTTGTTCTTCATTGACCCCAAGTTCAGGAAATCTCAGTACATCTCTTCCAGCTTGGCGTGTCTTTAAGTTCATTACAGAAAACTCTGCAATGTCACCTAAGTTTTCTTTGTAGAAAAGGGTCCACGGTTCATTCTTTTCGAAGTGAAGCCACTGCGTCTTACCTATATCAGGCACTGTATCTTTCAGAAAGCGCTTAAGAGAATCTCCCTGAGACATCCTCACCATCATGAACTTTTTATTAGCCTTGGCTACAATAGTTTCCCAATGTTCTGGAACAAACACCTCCCGCTCACTATTCTTCTTAGCATTCTCTATCAAACCAAAATTCTGGTCACATTCCATGAATGAGTGACTAAGAAACTAGGAATTTGTGATCTACAGTTTGAATATTGGTGTTACGGATAACATACAACCAGAATTTGACAATGAAATGGCTCTTATTTTGTCCCCCTGCATTCTCGCTAAATGCCGTCAAATAAGTGACATCCCTTGGCAAGGACAAAATGAATTTGAGGAGGCACGATGCAATTTCTTTGCACTCTTTTGTTGCTCAACTCTCGTTCCACATACACATAGTAGCATTTCCATCATTAAGATTATGAACACAGAAATTATAAGTCTATAACTGCTGAGCATAATAAGCTCTAGAACAGCTCAAAAATGGCGTTGGTAAGCATCTTTTGTAGGTCAAAACACACTGCAACATGACTGGAATCTTCTTTAGCAATCTCACCAGCAAGACGTTTGGCTGTCTGTGCGTCTTCTGATTTTCGAAGATGCATTTCCATTTCAACTTCACATTTTGTCTTAGCATCGTCATTACCGTGTTCAATAATAACCTGTAATTTGTCTCAGGTAATACAGGTATTCGTGAGTGGTCTATGGAAACTAAGGTTAAATGAAGTATTAAAAATGTGTCTGTAAAAGCTTTCTTTTACAGGTTCTACATTCTTTTCCTGGCAAAATTCTTTATAAAGGACATAAAGCTAAATCAAATTTAGACCAGGTTTTAAATATTTTCTATTTGGCGCTTTCTCACGCGAATAGTGGCTTGTGTAACGGGGAAAGGACTGAATATGTTCTTTCACCAATTGTACAGATGTTTCCGGAATTTTATTTCCTGGTGCTTTGTCCCCTTTTATCCTTGGGAGATATCCTACATCCTGACATATTCTTCTTATCGATGACGTTCTGAATTCGTTTTAGTGTTTCAGCAACTGTTTTTAGAAACAACTCCTTGGAAAACTCTGTGACCTGATCATAAGTGCAACTGGCAGATTTTTTTCGAACTGGCTGCTCCGTTTTCCTTACTGGATTATCAAGTGTTATTGAAGAATTTATAAAAGAAGACTGCAAATTATGATCACCAAGACCACAAAATCATCAAAAATTTCTCGACGCTTTATCTCACTCACATTATCATTGCATTTAAAGTGACAGTTATGATTGTACACCTGCAACTTTTTCCCTCGATGCTTTTTCCCTCTTCTGTCAACATACTCCTTGCCCTCATTTCGAAGTCTCTGGCGTCGATTCCTTTTCCATTTCTTATCGTCCTTCAACCTCTTTCTCCCACGTTATCGGACTTCAATTTCGTCACTCGATTCATAAGGCCCATCAGCTGCTGGATTAAAAGTAGGATCATTGTCACTATCATCTGAAAAAGAGGGGATAAATCATTATTGAAGTATGTGCTTAACAGTATTTGAATGACTACACGATAATATGCAACACTGCGCCTAGGCCTATGACAAAATAGATTTTAGGTTATGATGTGCTTATACTACATTATTTTCAGTTATAATGTAGGCCTACATGTAACAATTCAATTGAACTACACAATAATATGCAACACTGGGTCTAGGCATATTACAAAATATTTTTTTAAGTTATGAAGTTATGCTATACATGAACTACAATAAACAGTGGAACTAGTCGACATTATTTTCAGTTATAATATGCATATAACAAGTCAATTAAAGCCTTAGAATACTACAATTATTCAAACAAGAAGATTACTTACAAAATAAAAGTATACAATGCACTTACCAGCTAAGATTGAAGTGGCATCACTGTTGGCTTCATCTGGTTCACTCATATTTCAGCAATAATGGTTTAAAAAAAATGAAAATATAAAGAGTCAATAAGCTTCAATTAAAAGAATAATGTGGTATGATACTATAAAACACAGCATTTATAGCCCAGTATTGATCACAACTTGTTGCAACACTCAAACAACTTCACAAAGTCTGGAGCACAATGTATATAACTGCAATATGTTGTGCTCCAAACGAAACAGCAGGCTGGTGAAGTAGTTCTTCTTTACACCACTAGATTACAGTACCTACTGGAGTAACACCTATATCCCTTGTGCTTTGAACAAAATGGAATTTTAGCTTCTCACTTTCCTATGCTCAACGCGGATTTTTTAAAAATTGCACTTATATCCCTTGTGATTTAGACCCCTAATATATAATTCTTTTTTGAGTAATATAAATAACATCACAGATGTCATACATAATTCTATTAAAATATTACATATATATATATATATATATATATATATATACATACACACTGCTTTCAAACAAAAGGTACGTTTTAAAAGAAACAGTAATGAAAATAACAAACCCAAGGGCCTGTTGAGGATAGAATTGTATTCTATAAATGCAGTAAATCACTGAGGAAACTTGCACAAGCGTTATACCAGAAAATAAGTTATTGGAATAGCTATTATGGGTAAATTGATAATATACCATTATTAAAAATTCCATTTGACTTTTCATCATTTAATGTTTTGTTCAATAATGTTCTATTTTATGTATTGGAGTTAAGATTAATTATTATATTTATATCTTTTAAAAAAGCAAAAACTACATATTGTTTCAAATTTGTTATTAATCTATAAATACATGTAATGTACTATATAGTACGGGACATGTAGGAAATAAACCCCCTCTATCATGGCTTACTTCATCCAGGAAATAAATAAAATATGTGTGGGTGTGTGTGCGTGCGTCTTCATTCAAAATCAAAATTTATTCTGTATTTCTAAGTACTTCCTTGTAGAAAATGGCTAGTGTTCTATATGTACAACTCTTCTATAATAGGAGGGTGCAGCCAATTATAAAAAACTGTCAATGAGGAGGTGGACATGATGGTGGCATATAATTATTATTACCTATCTGGGTGTAATAATAAACTAATTAATATATGGAGCTGGGAGCAGTTACAACGGATCACTTTTCTCAAAGGAAATAGAAACTTTGATGATTTACCGAATATATTAGTAAAAATAGAGAGGAAAATGAATTAAATGTAGTTAGAAATGGGTAGTAACCTATAAATAACCCATCACAATTAGCCTCAGTTGCAAAAAATGGACATTAATAAATAACACCAACGAGTTTATTAAACAAAGGGTGGTACAAGGTTATGTATTGTAAAAACACCAGCAATAATCATAGAAAATTTGTAACTAAATTTTAGACATAGTTATAAAAAAAACGCTGTTGAAGGCATTGGTAACGGACAGATGAATGCTCACATTTTAGTGAAGCAATATGATTACAGTTATATGATAAGCTGTAATGTATTATACTGCCTCGACATTAGTTTTGCATTATGACTAGTATTTAGTATTATATGGTCTTGGAGTATTATCGCTAAGGAGTAATTGATTGTGTTATGTAAAATTATGATTAGGAACTAGAGATAGCGAATAAAGTATTGACATATTGAATCGTTTCTAGTAGATAGTTTGTACATATTTTTCAAATGATTACTTAATCATAATTTTGTACAATACAATGTTGTAAAAACAAAATTTCATTTCATTGTTAATTGTTTATGATCGTGTGCAAGTATATGATTTTTTTTTTTGTATATCATTAAATTGAGTTGTGATTGCTAGTTATGCAAGTGGTTATTTTATGTATTTTAGAATGAATTGATTGAAATGTTGAATTTAATGTTTTTTCTTTAAATATACTGTATTTATAATAATCAAGCATATGTTCATTAAGTGATTTTTTTTTTTTTTTTAATTCCTACTCCTACTCATGTCATAGTAACAATAAGCTTTGATATTTTTGGCGAAGCTTCAATGTGTACAACTACACTTCCCGTCTGAATATATTGTTTTCCTATAAGGGTCAAGTAGGAGACTTATATAATAGTAATTTTAGTTTTGAAGAATAAATAAAAATAAGTCCCTAGTCAATTGCTCTCCACTGTTTGGCGACACACCGTTCGAGTTATAATCATAGATAGCATTTATTATAATTTAATATCATCTATAATGTACATATTACCTGTCAGAAACCAATCCGAGATTGTGAGCTTAGTTATATACACAATAGTAAATCTGGGAAGAATGCTTCACAGGAAATAAGTTAACACAATTAACTGTGTCAGCCTCCTACAGCATCAACATTGTTTTACTTAAATTATTTATTTAAAACATTAAAAAAAATAGTTATTTATTATACAAGTGACGGAAGTAGATCATTTTACAACTCAAGTGAAACGTTTACCCTCACGAGCGAAGCAAGTGTGGTAATTTCACGAGAGTTGTAAATTCTACTTTCATTACGAGTAATATTAAATTTTTTCTGTAATCGTGTAATACATGATCAGATCTAACCAGAATATGAACAAAATTAGGATGTTGTGAAGATTATGGTATGTTGTTGGTAGGTTATAAGCATGGTTGTGAAAGGTTATAAGCATAGTTATAAAACAACTAGTGATGATTGTGAAGTAGTGCAGTTATAAACAAGTGCAGGTTATAAACAAGGAAGGTAATTATTATTATATTTAAATTTTAAAATATATTGATTATTTCCACCAATAATTCATTCACATTTCAATTTATTTTGTTAAAATAAATTCTTACAATGTTAAGAAACATTTAAAAGCATCTAATTCCCAACTTCAAATTATTTTTTAATTTATACTTATTACTAATTAGGAAGGCAATGATGATTACTTTCTTCACTCTATTGCAAAATGTTTCACTTTCTTCACTCATTTCAGTTTAGTAATGTTACCATTATTCAACGATTACAGAAAAAAATGTATTTTCTAGTAATCCATATATCTGGTGTATATAAATAACAGTCATACCCTAAAAATAATTTAATTTATAATAAAAAAAGTCCGTCACGCAGGGGCTGCATAAACTAAGCAGATTTCCCCTGTGAAGTTTAATATTAGATAATCTGCATACTGGTATCACAACACAACCGTGAATATTAAGCGAATAAATACAAGCGGTAATAAGAAATCATTCCCCTCCCGACATAAGCATCTGAAATGTAAACAAACAGGTTTGCTAACCATTCACCCGAGAAAGAAAAATTACTGAAATATATGATAATATAATATATTAATTTTATTGGAAACTATTTACTACATCTAGTTCTGTAATTTATAAAGAAACAGAATAATTTTTAACTCGATCAATAAAATTTTAGTAGTCCAGGAACGTTTAATAATTTTAGATAGTGCTTAGTCGTTTGATGTTATACTATACTTGATATTTGAACGTTTTATGTACAAATGAAGATAAAGTTCATTAATGGCTGAAATCGGACCCATGGGAGGGGGAATTTCGAAAATTCCAAATATCTCCGTTATTATGCTTCGGATTGAAAATTTGAATAGAATCAATCTTATAGCAAATGTAATGTTCATGAATATTGTTGTGTGTATTTTTTCCATTATCAACCGAGATATTTGCATTTTGTAGTTTTCGGCCTTCGGTAAACTCCCCTCCTACTCATGTCATATTAACAATAAGCTGCTGTTGTATTATGAAGCACATTACTTGAAGCCTAAATACGAAGTATTTCTTTCATTGAACTTTTTTAAGTTTTGAGATAAATGCAAATGCATGACGCACATTGGAAATCTACTTAGTTAATGCAGCCCCTGCATGACTGAGTTTCTCTTTTCTTTCTTTTTTTTAATTTTCGGATTTTATCTAATATGAAAGAATTTTCATGTATAAATACTGAATTACATTGAAAATATTGCGCTTTAGTAAGTGTGATTATTTTGAGTAATACTTCCCTATAGATAAGCATTATCAGTAGTGATAAGGACACTTCATTCAAGTACTTCTAAGACTGCTGAGTTTATTATAGACAGCATGAACTTGGATGCAAGCTGAGTTACTTCTAAGTATCATGACTGAACTGATTTCGTTAAAAATAACTCCTTTCTTGAGCTTTTGGGGGAAACTCACGCCTAGACCCCAAGTTAGCCGATCTCATCTCGACTGTTACAGTTAATAAAAATGCAAATATCTAGGTTAATATTCAAGATAGAGAATACATGTATATAACAATATTTATAGTAAATTTAATTTGCAATAAGATTTGAGTCTATACAATTTTTCGATCCGACGTATGGTAACTGAGATATTTTGAATTTTCGGAACCCCCCCCCTCCTCTAAACCACCCCCTCCCCCGGTCCGATTTAAGCCATTAACGAACTTGATCTTTATTTTTACATAAAACGTTTAAATATCGAGTTTGGTAACAATGAAGCAAAACTTGCGACCGCCGAAACGTCAACAGGCTAATACACATACCAAGCTTTGTTAAGCTCGGTTCAATCGTTGGTCCCCAATAAAATTGTTGGCCCCACTTTACTTTTTTAGTGTACATTTCGTTTATACTTTGTTATATGACAAAAGTTAACTTACTTAAGAGTTAAATAAATAACATATCCTTTGTATATCTGCCGAAAAACCAATAGGAAACGAAATATGGCTATTAGCAAATTTCCCTAAAGGGAAATCAACTGTTGATGTACTCATGACCGAATTTTCGAAATTTTTCTTGAAATGTCCATCGATGCTACCTAGTAGATGACGAAAATGAGGTCCGTTGAAAACTGTATGTATACAGGGTGTCCCTAAACCAAACGGCCAAACTTCAGGGATCGATAGAGGATCGAAAAACTAAGAAAAAAAGTCCTCTGGCATATGCCTCGTTTTCGCTTCGTTTTTGAGAAAATCACAAAAAACTGAAAATAGTTGTGCAAAAAGTGTATTTTTTTTTTTTAATAATGTATTTAAATTACAAAAAACTATTGGCTTTTTGAGTAAGCTTCATTTTTTTAATTTACGAGGAGTAAATTTAGAAATTATGAATATTCTCACGCTTTCCTTATCAATAAAACGTGTAGGTTAAGTGTTTAAACTTAAAAAGTTAGGATTAAAATGTTTACTATCATTTTAATCCTTTTTGGGTGGGATCCAGCCTCGCATTCTCACATTAGTGGTGTTGCTAGTACTGTTCAGTGAAGTCAACAAATATGGCTAGATTTACCCACGCTGAATACGCGGACATAGTCTACGTCTACGGATTCTGCGATGGCAATGCACGTCAGGCAGTTCGGGAATATCGCAGACGGTTTCCTGACCGAGAAACCCCACACAGAGGTGTTTTTACCAGCACTTTCAGAAGGCTTCGAGAGACTGGGTCCTTCTTATGTAATCGTCGTGGAAACCGTATGCAGGCTCCGATAGAAGCCGACCTGAGGCGGAGGGAGAGGATACTGAGGCACTTCAATACCAACCCTGGCACAAGCGTCCGGAGAGCTGCTTCAGTTCTAAGCATACCAAAGACAACCATTTGGCGTACATTAAGGGCTGACCGCAGGCATGCTTACCATGTGCAAAAGGTACAAAATTTAATACCCGCTGATTATTCCCGCCGATTAAATTTTTGTAATTGGTACAAAGAACAAACTAAACTTAAGTTCGAAAGTAATCTGTACGGACGAAGCGACTTTTACACGTGCGGGCATATTCAATCAAAGAAACTATCACCTTTGGGCACATAAAAATCCCCGCGCTGTTAGAGAATTTCACTACCAGCATGAGTTTTCTGTAAACGTGTGGGTCGGTCTTTGTTATAATCGCATAATAGGTCCCGTATTTTTACCTGCTCGACTTCACGCTGAAAGTTATCATCTATTCCTGGAGAATGACTTACGGGCACTTTTGGAAGATATCCCTTTGGAAACAAGGCTTGAGAGCTGGTTTCAACTCGATGGTTGTCCTGCACATTACGGAAGGGCCGTACGAGACTGGTTGGACATCAACTGCCCAGGTCGCTGGATAGGACGAGGTGGGCCGGTGCCTTGGCCTCCCCGGTCTCCTAACCTCACGCCACTAGATTTCTTCGTGTGGGGATACGTGAAAGAAAATGTCTACCGAGAGCCCTTCCGCACAAGGGATGACCTCATCGAGCGCATCAGATTGGTTTGCAACCAGCTCACCGCAGAACAAGTTTAGATGCAGTGCGATCTGTGAGTACGCGATGTGATGCGTGTATTGCAGCGAGAGGCCAGCACTTCGAACAACATTTACGTTGACGCATTAGAAATTAACGATGTAATTTTAGAGAAGGTAAAACCTTCAAAATTTTCAGGGTTTTTTTTCTCACTGAGGTAGACCCATATAAAAACTGAAACATTTATTTTTTCCAAGTAAGAATATTTAATTATTTTATTAATTTTCTAAATTTTTTATGTTTTAATCTTCAGTTATTGTTCATAATGTTATCTACTTTAAATAGGTAATTTTTTTTTATACTCTAAATATTTGAATAAAAAAGTATTTATTATCTTTTCTTAATAAAAAATAATTATTTTTTTCAATTACCTTTCTGTTAGTATTAGATTAGAATACAATAATTGTATTGGAATAACATTTATTGCTAAAATTCATTCAAGGCATAAAATCCGCTCTTCCATTGGCCTTAACTAGTTTTTGCACAACTATTTTTAGTTTTTTGTGATTTTCTCGAAAACGAGGCATATGCCAGAGGGCTTTTTGTTTTAGTTTTTCGATCCTCTATCGATCCCTAAAGTTTGGCCGTTTGGTTTGGGGACACCCTGTATATATATGTTTGTCTGTTACCGCTCTAGCGGTCGCAATTTTTGTTTGATCGCTATCAAACTCGATATTTAGTCGTTTTATGTAAAAAGAAAGATCAAGTTCATCAAATTTCTTGACTGCTCGGCTCTCGTGAAATTTCTCTATTGTAAAACTTCACGTGGGAAAGCTGCTTAGTTTACGAAGCCCCTGCGTGCCGGACTATTAGCAGATTTCCCTTAAGGGAAATCAGCTATTGAGGTTGTACTCACGACGCGATTTTCGAAATTTTTCTTCAAATGTCCATCGATCCTACCCAGGAGATGACGAAAATCAGGTCCAAACCGTATATATATATATATATATATATATATATATATATATAGATCTATCTATCTATATATTTGTCTGTTACCGCTCTAGCGGTCGCAATTATTGTTTAATCGTTACCAAACTCGAGATTTAGTCGTTTTATGGAAAAGGAAAGATCAAGTTCGTTAACGGCTGAAATTGGCCGGGGGGAGGGGGGGTTTAGAGGGGTTGATTTTCGAAATATCTCAGTTACTATACGTGGGATCGAAAAATTGTATAGAGTCAATCTTATAGCAAATTAAATTTACAATAAATATTGTTATATACGTTTATTCAATATCTTGAATATTAACCGAGATATTTGCATTTTTTAGTTTTCAGCCATCAGCAAACCGCCACTTCTAGTCATGTTACATAAACAATACTCTGCTACATAATAAATTACATTATTCGAAGTTTAAATACCAAAAATTGTATTGAAGAGCCTTTATTATACGAGATACATGCAAATATTTTCTGGTGACCCCCCACCCCGTCCTAAGGTTTTGGACTACTAAAATTTGATTGATTGAGATAACAATTATTCTGACTCATTATTAAGGTCTCTAGTACAGTACTAGATATAGTAAACATTTCTCAATAAAATTAATATGTTATATTCTGATATATTTCAGTAATTGTTTTTCTTTCCGGTGTGAGGCAGGCAGACCCGTTTGTTTACATTTCTAACCTAATGCTCTCTGTCGGCAGTTTATTGAAATTGGATGAAACATTTCTTATTTCCGTTTGTATTTATTCACGGTGGTGTTGTGTTAGCAGTATGTATATTTATCTATTACTAAACTTCACGTGGGAAATCTGCTTAGTTTACGCAGCCCCTGCGTGACGGACTTTTTTTTTAATTTTAGGCCTCCCTCACGACCCCCATTCCTGCTCCATCTGTCGGGCTGATCTGGGGCGCTAAACCATCCGAGCCATCACCCAAACGCGTACGAAAAAATTCATTGAAATCGGTTCAGCCGTCTAGGAGGAGTTCAGTGACACCCACACGTACGCTAGAAAATCACATTATGTCGTTTCCTCACTGAAAATCAGATATTTCGTTTCCTTTTGGTTTTTGGGCAAATATTAACATAAAAAATTTGTTTATTTTGTTATTTAGAGTAACTTTTGTTATATACACTTTTTTCGTATACCGAATTATTATTATTATTTAGAGTAACTTTTGTCCTATTCATTTTTGTCTTTTAACAAAGTATAAACGAGATATACACTATAAACTAAAGCGGGAGTCAACTATTTCATTGATCGCTAATGATTAAACCGAACTTTAAAAAACTCGGTATGTCAATTAGTATTAATTCTTCCATGATTATAAGCTATATTAAAATTTTTGGTTAGAACGGGAGTGGGGGTTATAAGGGAGGCCTGAAATAAAAATTCGCGATATTTCATTGTCTATTTGTTTTTCAACAAACATGCAAATAACAAAAGTTGTTTACTTTGTTATTTAGAATAACTTTTATTTTATACATTTCTCCAGGAAGAATGTGCAGAGCAAGTAATTTAGCGTAGAAATATTGATATGCTCAACAATTCATTCCAATTTGAACTATGACCTGGAAATATTAATTCAAATCTGTGTTAATATTTTGTTCTTAATAACTGTAACCTGCATAATGCACAGGGGACGGGGAATATGACAATTTGGAGGACAGTGAAGACTTACATAAAAAATTAATTTTATTATTAACAAATGTCAACAACGGGTATTAACCCTAAACACTGGGACGGGTAACTGTCAAAATATTGTGCTAAGTAAAGCCTTGCCAAAAAAATACCTTCAACATTCAGCCTCAAATCAATTCCCGGGCGAAGCCGGGTATCTGAGCTAGTATATATATATTATAATTATTGTTATATGCATTTATTCTCTATCTTGAATATTAACCGAGATAATTGCATTTTTCAGTTTTCAGTCTTTAGTAAACCCCCACTTCTACGCGTTTTATATAAATATCTGTTATATAATAAACCACATTATTCGAAGCTTAAATACCAAATATTGTTTTCCAGAGACATTTACTATACGAGATAGATGCAAATATGTTCTTGTGACCCCCCCGTCTTAAGTTCTTGGACTAGTAAAATTTGATTGATTGAGACAAAAATTATTCTGATTGATTATAAATTACAGTACTAGGTAAGTACATAGTTTTCAATAAAATGAATATGTTATATTTTGATATGTTTCAGTTATTGTATTTGTTTCCTGTGAGCCGTTGGCACACCTGTTTGTTAACATTTGAGACGCTTCCCGCCAACGTGAGAAAGATTTCTTATTAACGTTTGTATTTATTCACTTACCATTCACGGTGGTGTTGTGTTACCTGCATGTATATTGTAAACCTTCGCGTGGGAAATCTGCTTAGTTTACGCAGCTGCTGCGTGATGGAGTTTTTCACTGATCAGGTTGACCCACATTGCACACAGGTCTTACATCCTAACAAAATGGGACAAACTATTCTCAATCTGAATGACAATATATTGATTAAAGAATAGGAGTTTGGAATATTTGATCTCTTTTTCAATAATGGTAGCGAAAGTCAGTCGTTGGTGCATCAAAATCTGATTGAATGAGTCCAACAGTCACTTGTGGGCAGCCATCTTTGTAAATGTCATTCTCAAAGGAAATCATTTCAGCATGTTGCATAAAGGCTCGGTCCTCGTTATCGTGTACTCTGGAGTATTTACTCTCAGTATCTACATCACTCAATACACCACTGCGGTTTAGTTCAGTCAATTCAAGCTCTAGTGCAAGCATGTCTGGTTCAACGGGTGCCGATAGTTCATCTCAACCGAGGACAACGATCACTTGTAAGTCATATTCAGTGTTGGGGTTCGAGAGTGTTGTTTGGAAAATTAACCATTTCAGTGCTCTTGTAAAAGAGAAGGGCGAATACATTTGTTCCCCCAAGTTTTTCACTGGGACTAATCCTAGACGGGAGTGGAGTTTGAAGTTGTACCCCAACGGCGAGAGATCTGAAGGCGACGTGTCGCTCTTCCTCATGAATCGGAATGAAGAGGCCATAACAGTGACTTACAGCATTGCCATATTGAACGGAAAAAGAGAGAAGTGTCGTTATGAACGAATAATTCAGCGAAATATCAGTAAAAACACTGGTTGGGGATTTCCCAACTACATTGGTCGAGCGGGGTTGTTTCTAGCAGAGAAAGGCCTCCTGCCAGATGACACACTGACTTTAGTCTGCGAGCTAGAAGTGATGGACGAAACGACAGAATCGTGCACTTACAGACAGGACAATAGCTTGCAACAACTCTCCGACGACTTTCAAAAGCTGTTCGAATCCAAAGAGCTGAGTGACGTCACTATATCGATAGGCAGTAACCTATATCCAGCCCATAAATACATCCTCGCTGCAAGGAGCACAGTTCTGGCGGCAGCTTTCAAGCACGACATGACCGAAAACAGGACAAATGTCATCGAGATTTCCGACATAGAACCGAGAGTGATGGAGCAAGCCCTGCTCTTCATATATTCCGGCAAATGCCCTGCAATCAATGAACTCGCACCTGATTTGATTGCTGTGGCAGAAAAATACGATATAAGCGGTTTGAAAAGCATCTGTGAGCAGACTCTGCTCGAAGAGCTATCCGTAGAGAATGCAGCAAAAACTATGCTGGCGGCTGATTTGTACAATGCGAAGAAACTCAGAGATGAAACATTAGACTTTATCTGTCGACATATCAAAGAGGTTCGCCGAACATCTGGTTGGAAAGAGGTGACTTCATCTCACCTTCATTTGGAAATAGAGATACTTCGTGCAGTCCTCGACCAAAGTACTACCATCCACACATCTGGCAAGCAGTAAATGGAGATACTTCGTGCAGACATCGACCAAAGCACTACTGTCCTCACAACTGTCAAGCAGCAAATAGAGATACTTCGTTCAGACATCGACCAAAGCACTACCGTCCTCACAACTGTCAAGCAGCAAATAGAGATACTTCGTTCAGACATCGACCAAAGCACTACCGTCCTCACAACTGTCAAGCAGCAAATAGAGATACTTCGTGCAGTCCTCGACCAAAGCACTACTGTCCTCACAACTGTCAAGCAGCAAATAGAGATACTTTGTGCAGACATCGACCACAGCACTACTGTCCTCACAACTGTCAAGCAGCAAATAGAGATACTTCGTTCAGACATTGACCAAAGCACTACTGTCCTCACAACTCTCAAGCAGCAAATAGAGATACTTCGTGCAGACATCGACCACAGCACTACTGTCCTCACAACTGTCAAGCAGCAAATAGAGATACTTCGTGCAGACATCGACCAAAGCACTACCGTCCTCACAACTGTCAAGCAGCAAATAGAGATACTTCGTGCAGACATCGACCACAGCACTACTGTCCTCACAACTCTCAAGCAGTTCCCCGATTGATTGAGATACAAATTATTCTGATTCATTATAAATTACAGTACTAGATGTAATAAATAGTTTTCAATAAAATTAATATCTTATATTCTCATATATTTCATTAATTGTTTTTCTTCCCGGTGAGAGATTGGCAAACCTGTTTTTTTTTACATTTCAGACGCTTCCCATCGGGAGGGGAGTGAATTTTTAATACTGCTTGTATTTATTCACTTAATATTCACGGTTGTGTTGTGATACCAGCGTGCAGATTTATCTATTGTTAAATTCACGAGGGAAATCTGTTTAGTTTACGCAGCCCCTGCATGATTTAATTTTTCGACGCCCTCATGATTATTGAACTGCCTTCCCCGAAGGAAATAGAGCCATTGGGCTTCATAAGTAATAGTGAGAGTGTGACGGAGGAGAGACAGCGCCTCGTGCAACTCCTAGACCATCTTGGTGAACAACACCAAGAAACACATAACAATCCTGCAGCACAATCTTGGAAAAAGATGGTGGCGACTGCAGAACTGATTTCCATGGCAACGAAAGAAGGAGCCGACCTTATATGTGTCCAAGCGCCAACCTCTGCTGGAAATAATTGCAAGATTTACCGGTTGTCGCTGCATATTGCTAGGCACTGCCAGAGTCAGGAAATTTTGGTATTCAAACCCCAATATGAAGGCAATAATCCACCAACAAGTGTCTAGAGGTATGTAGTAGCGGCATTCATTGATCCTCCAGGCTTGTCATTCAACTTGCTAATTGTCAACGCTAAGTTTTCCATTCCTACAGTAGAGATATTGTTGGAGCTTGAGGAAGTATTAGACTACATCCCAGGAAACATCATAGTTGTAGGCGACTTTAATGCGCACTCTACAGATTGGGGCTCCTCTTTCACTGACAGAAAGGGCTCACTCATAGAGGAATTCATAGCACGGCGAAACCTTGTGCTTATCAATGACTCAGCATCTCAACCAACCTTTCAGGGATCGCAGGGTTCCTCGCACATCGATATAACTTTCTTGCAGGCATAGTAAAAAACTAGGATGTATTGAAAGACTGGACCAGGAGTGATCACTGAGTCTTAAGGACCGTCATTGCGGTAAGAGCAGATCTTAAGAAGAATACAAGCAAAGCAGATTACTCCATATTGAAAGAAAATGTGGCTTGGCATCTAAGTTTTCTCAGGCAGAACAGGGATGTTGAAGAACAAACTAACAGCTTAACGTCAGCTATCATACAAGCCTGTGACCAGGTACTTCCTCGGACACGTCCCTCGAAATATCGAGTTCTCTGGTGGACGAGGGAGCTGAGTACAATGAAGGCGGTTACGTACAGAGCTGGGAGAAAACTCCAGAGAGCACGGGACCCAGACAGAAGGCAGACTCTAAAGGTGGATTACAACGCATTAAGGATCCAGTTTCATTCCGCAGTCGAAGCCCAGAAGAGACGAAGCTGGCGATCTTCTGCGGAGGACGCGTCCAATGATGGCACGTGGGCTTTGCCATACAAGGTGGCTTAGAGGAAGTAGTCCAATATCAACTATATGATGCCCTTCCAAAAGGGAAACGGCATATTCACATGTACATGCGCTGAGGCAGTGCGACTCATTTTAGAACACTCCTTCCCAACGGATACTCCTCTGCAAAAGATAAGGAGAAGGACTGCCAACGAGGCTGCACATACAGAGGACGCTCCGGATTGGGATGCCTTAGATGTAGAAATGGCCATCGACGCCCTGAAGCGGAAGAAACTCCCTGGGTCGGACTACGTCGAAGGGGAGATCTTCAATGAATGGAAGGACTCGTTGATACCTGTTTTGGAATACTTTTATAAAGATGCCTAAGCAAAGAAATATTCGCAACTCTGTGGATGGAAGCTGAGGTCGTGGCGATATCCAAGCCCGGAAATAGAAATGCTCAACCAGTATCTTACAGGGCTATTAGTCTGTTGCCTATATTGGGGAAAGTCCTGGAAAGGCTAATAGTGACAACTCATCAACCAATGCTGAGGATCGCAACGTCGTTGCAACAATACGGAGGTGACAGAGGGAGGCCAACTACCAATGCCATTAAGGATAAGGTTGGATTCTCGGGCTCCAGATATGTTCTTGGCGTTTTTGTTGACATAAGCGGGGCGTTTGACAGAACTTGTGGTGGCCTTCGATATTTAACAGTCCCAAAACAATTTAGTGCCCTAGAAATGTGTATAGGCTGCTTCAAAGCTATCTGAATGACAGAAAAACATTCAGATACAGAGTGTCTCAAAGCGTCACAAAAGATTGTCCTCTGGGTTCAGTCCTTGGTCCGTACATGTGGAACCTGGTCTTTAATGAACTGTTGGAGAGACTGGCATCTCAAGGCTTTATTGCCTTTGTAGACGACCTGGCTTTGATTATAGAAGGAGAAACACGAGTTTTGCTGAAGGAGAAGGTAAACAAGGCACGATTCAGTGGTGCACAGAGCAAAAGCTGAAACTAAATCCGAGTAAAACCAAAATGCTGCTTCTAAAGGGACACATTAAGCCTAGAAGAGTATTCAGTGTCACAATAAATGACGTGTACATGCATCTCTCTGAAAGTGTGAAGTACCTGGGCATTACCTTTGGAGAGAGGTTGAATCTTAAACAGCATATGGAAGACCTGACAGACAGAATATGCAGACGGTAAGGTAATTTGGCAAAATTGCGAGGAACACGTGGGGAATTACTATCAGAAACAGAGTAATTTTGTACAAGGCTCTGTATCTACCAATAGTTGCATATGCGGCTCCTGGGTGGTTCTCGAACCCAACCAAGAACCAAGTAAAGATGCTAGTAAAGAGCCAGAGGAAGGCATTGCTAATGGTGACCAGAGCATACAAAACAGTATCTACGGACGTACTTCAAGTGATTACAGGGCAACTACCAGTCATTGCAGCTAAGAATAGCCAAGTGCAATCTGCAGCGAGGTATGGCGGCTAGAAATAGAGGGGAGTAGAGTATTTATGGCTGGCACATGCACATACAAAGAGTTGAAGGATACTTTATATAATTCAGCAATGCTTCAGTGGCAAGAGCGGGGGAATAATTCTTCAAAAGGAAGAATTGCATATAAATTCTTTCCAGACGTACTTGATCGCATCAGTAGATCTGAGTTGCCTCCCGAACACGAAGTTGTCCAGCTGTTTACAGGACACGGAGGCCTCAACTATAAGCTGTAAGCTGCGTATATAAGGAACTATAAGCTGCGCTATTTCACATTGAGGGCTGACCCCAAGTGGAGCTGTAGAAACGGTGAAGCACATTATATTTGAGTGTCCGTTCTACTCCAAAGCAAGACTTCTGCTAGCGGGGCAATACTCGTTCACTTAAAAAGCTGATCCAGCCGAAGACGGTTTGAAGGCGTTCGTGAAATTCGCAAGAAAAGTGCTGAATGCCAAAAAAACTTGTAATAAATAGATATGATAGGTTATATGTAAATAGGTAAGATAGGATATAAGTATAATATATAACCAATATAATTTAATCAGGGTATTAGGCAATTATTGTAGTTTCACTGAACAGGGGCAGTGAGGCTCCAATTGCAGCCGTCCATTTTAAACTTTCGGCCCGCGATTTAAATATGCAGCAAATAGCTGCGAGGAGGTCTAAGGTGCTGACCAGGACTCACTATGTGGTCGTTGGTGGCTCACCGACTACCTGCTAAATATGCAGCAAATGGCTGCGAGGAGGTCTAAGGTGCTGACAAGGACTCACTATGTGGGTGTTGGTGGCTCACCGACTACCTGCTAAATATGCAGCAAATGGCTGCGAGGAGGTGGTACTACTGACAAGGACTCACTATGTGGCTGTTGGTGGCTCACCGACTACCTACTAAATATGCAGCAAATGGCTGCGAGGAGGTCTAAGGTGCTCACAAGGACTCACTATGTGGCTGTTGGTGGCTCACCGACTACCTGCTAAATATGCAGCAAATGGCTGCGAGGAGGTCTAAGGTGCTGACAAGGACTCACTATGAGGGTGTTGGTGGCTCACCGACTACCTGCTAAATATGCAGCAAATGGCTGCGAGGAGGTCTAAGGTGCTGACAAGGACTCACTATGAGGGTGTTGGTGGCTCACCGACTACCTGCTAAATATGCAGCAAATGGCTGCGAGGAGGTCTAAGGTGCTGACAAGGACTCACTATGTGGCTGTTGGTGGCTCACCGACTACCTGCTAAATATGCAGCAAATGGCTGCGAGGAGGTCTAAGGTGCTGACAAGGACTCACTATGTGGCTGTTGGTGGCTCACCGACTACCTGCTAAATATGCAGCAAATGGCTGCGAGGAGGTCTAAGGTGCTGACAAGGACTCACTATGTGGGTGTTGGTGGCTCACCGACTACCTGCTAAATATGCAGCAAATGGCTGCGAGGAGGTCTAAGGTGCTGACAAGGACTCACTATGTGGGTGTTGGTGGCTCACCGACTACCTGCTAAATATGCAGCAAATGGCTGCGAGGAGGTCTAAGGTGCTCACAAGGACTCACTATGTGGCTGTTGGTGGCTCACCGACTACCTGCTAAATATGCAGCAAATGGCTGCGAGGAGGTCTAAGGTGCTCACCAGGACTCACTATGTGGCTGTTGGTGGCTCACCGACTACCTGCTAAATATGCAGCAAATGGCTGCGAGGAGGTCTAAGGTGCTCACCAGGACTCACTATGTGGTCGTTGGTGGCTCACCGACTACCTGCTAAATATGCAGCAAATGGCTGCGAGGAGGTCTAAGGAGCTCACCAGGACTCACTATGTGGTTGTTGGTGGCTCACCGACCACCTGCTAAATATGCAGCAAATGGCTGTGAGGAGGTCTAAGGTGCTCACAAGGACTCACTATGTGGCTGTTGGTGGCTCACCGACTACCTGCTAAATATGCAGCAAATGGCTGCGAGGAGGTCTAAGGTGCTCACAAGGACTCACTATGTGGCTGTTGGTGGCTCACCGACTACCTGCTAAATATGCAGCAAATGGCTGCGAGGAGGTCTAAGGTGCTCACAAGGACTCACTATGTGGCTGTTGGTGGCTCACCGACTACCTGCTAAATATGCAGCAAATGGCTGCGAGGAGGTCTAAGGTGCTCACAAGGACTCACTATGTGGCTGTTGGTGGCTCACCGACTACCTGCTAGATCGAATCCAAAATTTAAAGATTAAAAGTCCGTCACGCAGGGGCTGCGTAAACTACGCAGATTTCCCTCGTGAAGTTTAGTAATAGATAAATATACATACTGCTAACACAACAACACCGTGAATAAATACAAACGGAAATAAATGTTTCATGCAATTTCAATAACCTGCCGACAGGAAGCGTTAGGTTAGAAATGTAAACAAACGGGTCGGCCCGCCTCACAACGGAAAGAAAACCAATTACTGAAATAATACAGAATATAACACATTAATTTTATTGAGAACTATTTACTATATCTAGTACTGTAATTAATGAGTCAGAATAATTGTTATCTCAATCAATAAAATTTTAGTAGTCCAAAACTTTAAGATGGGGGGGGGGGGAGTCACCAGGGTATATTTGCATGTATTTCGTATAATAAAGGTCTCTTAAATACAATTTTTGGTATTTAAACTTCCAATAATGGGATTTATTATGTAGCAGAGTATTGTTTACGTAACATGAGTAGAAGTGGCTGTTTGCTGAAAACAGAAAAATGCAAATATCTCGGTTAATATTCAGTATAGAGAATAAACGTATATAACAATATTTATAGTAAATTTAATTTGCAATAAGATTGGTTATATACAATTTTTCGATCCGATGCATAATAACGGAGATATTTGGAATTTTCGAAAATCCCCACTCTAAAAAAGTTTAAAGAATTTTATTATTATCTAAAATATTAACAAATAATAATTTACAATAGAAGTAAGTACAATTTTTCAAGCTTATTGGCTTTTTTAAATATTCTACATTACTTATATCTATTTTTATTCTAATATCTAAATGTATAATAAGTGAAAAAAATACAAAAAAGAAAAAACCCAAATACAGAAATTAATAAAAATTCTCAATTACAGAACGGTTAAAAGTAATACAGAAGAGCTATAGAAGAACTATAAAGATACACAGAAGAATATAAATTTGTACAGAAAAAATAAAAGCTCATCAGAGAAATTAAAATGTTATGTGCTTAAGTCTCTTATATTTGTAACTCTTGTAATTTAAACTACTATAACTATAATTAACTATATCAGCAATGTGCTGATACTTACTATTTTGACATGCATCGAAAAAGTGTTCTGCTAACATAGTTATGTACTCATTTATTGTGGGAATGTCAAGAATTTCATGCATGTGCATGACAGGAGTCCATCGTGGGAATGAACCAATAAATCTTAAACATTTATTTTGAGCCACTTGTAATTTACGCTTATTAGTTTCGTATGTCATTGACCAAATAGGACAGGCATAAAATAAAACAGGCCTTATATATAAGTAGTAAACAAGTTTTTTGTTAGTTATACTTAACCCTGAATTTCTGTTTAGTACAGAAAATAAGGATTGTAGTATTCCAATAGCTTTATTACACTGAGTATTGATGTGGTTAGTGTAGGTCAGTTTAGAGTCTAATATGACTCCAAGATATTTCACATTCTTTGACCAAGGGATGGGATTGCCTAGCATTTTAACTTCAGGCTACACTCGAGGTCTCCTCCTAGTAAAAAGAATAACCTCTGTTTTTTGATAATTCAATCTTATTTATCTCCACTCTAACCCCCCCCCCTCCCTCTGGTCCGATTTCAGCCATTAACGAACTTGATCTGTCTTTTTACATAAAACGGTTAAATATCGAGTTTCGTAACGATCAAACAAAAATTGCGACCGCTAGAGCGTTAACAGACAAATATATACTCGTATATATATATATATAATTTTGAACGGACCTCATTTTCGTCATCTCCTGGGTAGGATCGATGGACATTTGAAGAAATTTTTCGAAAATCGCGTCATGAGTACGACCTCAATAGCTGATTTCCCTCAAGGGAAATCTGCTAACAATAGGACGAGCAGCTGGTATGGGGCTGCTCTAAGGTACAGCGGGGGGAAGAGAAGGATAACAAAAAATCCTAGAACATCAAGCTCTCCAATTTTATTCAGTTATTTTAGTGGAATGAGTACGAGCGTTATCTTGTTGAAGAAAAACTCCTTCCCGATTTCTGTATATGCCTAAATTTTAAATCCATCAATTCTCAAATTTATGAATACCGAGCATAGGTATCATCCATGGAAATCATTTGGGGCTGAATGATGATGGTATTTATTCGTAACTGTTTGCTTTCCATAATATTTAAACTTCTCCCAGTCTTTAGAGTTTATACCTGATTAGCCGACGTAGCTGGGGTTATGTTAATAATAAAGTATTTGTTATGTAAGCCTTCGCTATCCTCAAAAGTCTTATATTGTCTGTCTTCTGCTTGTAGGAAATTAGGTATTGAGGATGTACTCATGAAGCGACATTCGCAAAATTTCCTCAAATGTCCATTGATCCTGCTCAGGAGATGACAAAAAAGTCCGTCACGCAGGGTCTGCGTAAACGAAGCAGATTTCCCCTGTGAAGTTTTACAATAGAGAAATCTGCATAATGGTAACACAATACACCGTGATTAGATAATGAGAAATCTTGCAGTTAATTAAAATAAATTTCCAACTGAAACGGCTTCTGAATTGCAAGAATAATTTATATTTTAACAACTCAAATTTTAGTTGTCCAAGACCTAAGGAAGGGGGGGGGGGGCGGATGAACAGACCGTATTGGCATCAATCTCACACAGTAGGGTTTACAGGGGGAAGGGGGTTTACAGGGGGGACGGGGTTTACAGAGGGAAAGGGGTTTACAGGGGGAAGGGGGTTTACACGGGGAAGGGGGTTTACAGAGGGAAGGGGGTTTACCCGGGGAAGGGGGTTTACAGAGGGAAGGGGGTTTACACGGGGAAGGGGGTTTACAGAGGGAAGGGGGTTTACAGAGGGAAGGGGGTTTACACGGGGAAGGGGGTTTACAGAGGGAAGGGGGTTTCCAAAGGGAAGGGAGTTTACAAGGGCAAGGGTGTTTAAAGGGGAATGGTGTTTAAACAGGGAAGGGGGTTTACAGAGGGAAGGGGGTTTACAGCGGGAAGGGGGTTTACACGGGGAAGGGGGTTTACAGAGGGAAGGGGGTTTACAGGGGGAAGGGGGTTTACAGAGGGAAGGGGGTTTACAGGGGAAGGGGGTTTACAGAGGGAAGGGGGTTTACACGGGGAAGGGGGTTTACAGAGGGAAGGGGGTTTTCAGAGGGAAGGGAGTTTACAGAGGGAAGGGGGTTTACAGGGGAAGGGGGTTTTCAGAGGGAAGGGGGTTTACACGGGGAAGGGGTTTTACAGAGAGAAGGGGGTTTACACGGGGAAGGGGGTTTTACAGAGGGAAGGGGGTTTAACAGGGGGAAGGGGGTTTACACGGGGAAGGGGGTTTACAGAGGGAAGGGGGTTTGCAGAGGGAAGGGAGTTTACAGAGGGAAGGGGGTTTACAGGGGAAGGGGGTTTACAGAGGGAAGGGGGTTTACACGGGGAAGGGGGTTTACAGGGGAAGGGGGTTTACAGAGAGAAGGGGGTTTACACGGGGAAGGGGGTTTACAGATGGAAGGGGGTTTACAGGGGGAAGGGGGTTTACAGGGGAAGGGGGTTTACAGAGGGAAGGGGGTTTACACGGGGAAGGGGGTTTACAGAGGGAAGGGGGTTTACCGAGAGAAGGGGGTTTACACGGTGAACGGGGTTTCCATCGGGAAGGGGGTTTAGTCGGGGAAGGGGTTTTCCAGAGGGAAGGGGGTTTACAGGGGAAGGGGGTTTACAGAGGGAAGGGGGTTTACACGGGGAAGGGGGTTTACACGGGGAATGGGGTTTACACGGGGAAGGGGGTTTACAGAGGGAAGGGGGTTTACAGTGGGAAGGGGGTTTACACGGGGAAGGGGGTTTACACGGGGAAGGGGGTTTACAGGGGGAAGGGGGTTTACACGGGGAAGGGGGTTTACAGTGGGAAGGGGGTCTACAGGGGGAAGGGGGTTTACACGGGGAAGGGGGTTTACACGGGGAAGGGGGTTTACAGAGGGAAGGGGGTTTACAGGGGGAAGGGGGTTTACAGATGGAAGGGGGTTTACAGAGGGAAGGGGGTTTACACGGGGAAGGGGGTTTACACGGGGAAGGGGGTTTACACGGGGAAGGGGGTTTACAGAGGGAAGGGGGTTTACACGGGGAAGGGGGTTTGCAGGGGGCATTTCGAAAATTTTAATATCTCTGTTATTATGTGTCAGATCAAAGAATTGTATAGAATCAATCTTATGGCAAATGTAATATTTTATAAATACTGTTATTTACGTTTCTGATCTTCATTATTAACCGAGATATTTGCATAAGCTCCCTTAAGGGAAATCAGCTACTGAGGTTGTACTCATGACGCGATCTTCGAAAAATGTCTTCAAATGTCCATCGATCATACCTAGCAGATGACGAAAACGAGGTCAGTTATAATATATATTTGTCTGTTAACGCTCTAGTGTTCGCAATTTTTATTTGATCGTTTCCAAACTCGACATTTAAACGTTTTATGTAAAAAGAAAGATCAAGTTCGTTAATGGCTGAAATCGCACCAGTGGGAGGGGGGGGGTTTAGAGGGGAGGATTTTCGAAGATTCGAAGATTTTTCTCTATTGTAAAACTTCACGTGGGAAATCTGCTTAGTTTAAGCAGCTCCTGCGTGACGGACTTTTTTTAGTATTCGGCCTTGGGCAAACCCCCAACTCCTATTCATATCATATTAACCATAACCTGTTATATTATGAAGCACATTATTTGAAGCCTAAATACCTAATGTTCCTCTCATTGAACTATTGAATGTAAATGGCAATAAATACCGCACGTGTGGAATCTGCCCCCCCCCTTATATGAAATTAGTTAACGCAGCCCCAGCGTGACGAAATTTCTTTCTGTCATCAACTCCTCAAGGAATGTCCTTGCATTAGTTATCAATGGCGGTTATGCTTATCACAGAAGAGACTCTATTCAGCGGAATAGATAATTGTTATCAGTGGCCATGACCATATCCCCCCCCCCACCCCCCCCCCCCCCCACCCCCCCCCCCCCCCACCCCCCCCCCCCCCCACCCCCCCCCCCCCCCACCCCCCCCCCCCCCCACCCCCCCCCCCCCCCACCCCCCCCCCCCCCCACCCCCCCCCCCCCCCACCCCCCCCCCCCCCCACCCCCCCCCCCCCCCACCCCCCCCCCCCCCCACCCCCCCCCCCCCCCACCCCCCCCCCCCCCCACCCCCCCCCCCCCCCACCCCCCCCCCCCCCCACCCCCCCCCCCCCCCACCCCCCGCCCCCCCCACACCCCCCCCCCCCCCACCCCCCCCCCCCCCCACCCCCCCCCCCCCCCACCCCCCCCCCCCACCACCCCCCCCGCCCCCCCCCCCCCCCCCACCCCCCCCCACCCCCCCCCCCCCCCCCCCCCACCCCACCCCCCCCCACCCCCCCCCCACCCCCCCCCCCCCACCCCCACCCCCCCCAACCCCCCCAAACCCCCCACCCACCCCCCCCCCCCCCCACCCCCCCCAAGGGGAGGCCTGATATTAAAAATAGTGGTATTCGTTTTCTACTGGTTTTTCTGCAAATATGCACATGACAAAAGTTGTTTATTTTGTTATTTAAAGTAACGTTTAGTAACGAAATTCATTAAATAACGTCCTAAAATCCCACCCTGGCTAGAAAAGGGTGGTAACCTGTAGATAACCCGTCCCAATTAGCCTAAGTTGCAAAAAGTGGACGTTAATAAATAATAATAATAATTTAAGGTACATTTGTTATATTCAGTTTTGCCGTATAACAAAGTATAAATGAGATATACAGTAAAAACTGACGCGGGGCCAACAATTTTGTTGAACGATTGAACCGAACTTAACAAAACTTGGAATGTGAATTATCATTAATTCTTTCATGATTATAAGCTATATTAAAATGTTTAAGTTCAGCCTGGAGTGGGAGTTATAAGGGAGGCCTCTTATGATAACTCTAAATATGATTCGGATTAATGGGGTTATATATCTCCGTCGCCCTCTTCTCATTTATTTATGTTTCCTAGATAATACAATTTTTATTTATTTCCAATAGAAATGTAAACTATAAGAGCATTTCCGTTATTTAATTCGTATAATGAATTATTTAAACAAAGTAATGCTGAATTGGCACAACGAGTGATAGCGGGGATCAAACTCTTTGGTTCAGCCTCAAAACAGAAATATCTCGGTTAATGTTCAAGATAGAGAATAAATGTATATGACTATATTTATAGTACATTTAATTTGCTATAAGATTGGTTCTATACAACTGTTCGATCCGACGTACAGTAACGAATATATTACAAATTTTCGGATATCCCCCTCTAAACCCCCCCCCCGCACAATGGTCCAATTTCCAATATACATACACACAGTTTTGAACGGTCCTCATTTTCGTCAATCTACAAGGTAGGATGGACATTTGAAGAAATTTTTCGAAAATCGCGTCATGAGTACGACCTCAATAGCTGATTTCCCTTAGGGGAAATCTGCTAATAGAGAACAGCCTTTGTGCGTGGGTAATGGGCTCCCGCTGGTTGTTGAGTAGCTGCTTTATGCCACTGGGAGCAGCACAGTCCCCTTCATACCTCGCTGCTCCTTATCAATCCTGGTCAATATCTCAGATCGATGCAAGGATGCAAGTAATTTCATTCCAGACTTTCAGTTGGAGTGGAAGGTATCAGATTGTTCTTCTGTAGGTCCACTTTGCTGGAGTAGTCGTTTCGATGGGGAACCTGCTGAGTAATGTGACTTATGTCGATACATTAGACAAGTGTGTAAGTGCTCTTCAAAGAATAATTAGAGATAGTGTGATTGCTGTTGATTGTGAAGGAGCCGATTTAGGAGTGAATGGCAGGATAAGCCTCATTCAAATAGCTAGAACAAATGGAGAAGTATATGTTTTTGATATTTTCCAACATCGACAATTTCTAAATGTAAGAGAGTTTCGAAGTATTTTGGAATCCAGACATATATTGAAGGTAATGCATGATTGTAAAGCAGATTATGCAAATCTCTTTACTCAATTTCGAATTCGTTTGACAAATATATTTGACACTACAGTTGCTCACTATGAAATCCAGTCTTATTATGATGGTATAAAGCTGAGAGGCATCCCAACAATCGGCCTTAATAAGTTGTGTGAAATTTATGGAGCCCCCAAACATGCTACCAAAGATATGTTTAAAGATATTTACAAACGCAGGCCATATTTTTGGCTCGATAGACCATTGACCAAGGATATGCTTGACTATGCTGCTGAGGATGTCTCCTGCCTTGTACCACATCTTTATAACGCTATGATGAAGAAATGTAATAAGCAGCTTGAATATAATATTATCGAGTCTAGTACTACCTATTCGACACATCTTATACGCAATATTATAGGCATCTCCCGCTATATACGACCGAATATTGTTCCACAAGTACAAACACCGAAAGAAGATCCTTGGAGCTCTATATGCATAATATTGGTTTATTTATTCATATTTATATTTATTGTATCTTTCTTCTCTACAAAGAAATAAGTTCTTATTGGTCATTGGTATTTATAAATGAGGCCACAGTTCCTGCAGCCTCAGATATGAAAAAATGTATCTTGTTTATGAAAGTGACTGAGATTCGAATTTTATCTGTTGACTCCAGTTTAGAGGGTTTTCCGACCTGGCCCACTGACCCTCCATGAAAAATGTTTATGTCATGCCCAGAAAGCTTTCAAATCTATTGAATAATTGTTCTAGCTACCTTTTATTTGAGCTCATGGGAAATGATCCAATTAAAAAATGTTGACTTGAACATTTTGACTGTTCTGAATGACTGAAAGCTGAGGATTTTTTTTCTATTATATTATCTCAGCAATACATTACATTAAATATTATCCAGCTTATTCACAAATGCATTGCGACATAGTTCGTCATGTAACTAAACTATGGAGCAGTAAAAATACATGCAAATCATATAATCAGATCTTAAAGTGGGTATTCCATATTCAATCGAAGCAATTTTGGAACAAATTCTCCCTGACCATCTCCAATTTTGATTAAATTTGGTATATTAAGTTGCTTCATCGATATAAAGAAAATCCCCAAAGCTTATGTACAAATGACTACTGGTTTTGAAGCTATGAGATTTTAAAGTTGCTAGATTTGTCTAAAAAATGCACTGTTGTCATATTATTTACGGCTACAGATTACTCACTGAAGAACTCACTATATAAAGACTAAATAAAACTGGTCAGTCCAGGAAAATTAACTTTTTGTGAACTATAATCGTGCAC
>CM032228.1:256622500-256652500 GCA_019009955.1 Riptortus pedestris
ATTTTATTATTTTCACCACAGTAGTATCAATACTTGTCTCACATAAAGCTATGTTGATTCTAAGAGATTCACATTCCGAAACCTCTATGTCTTCTGTTCTTTGTACATCATTTTTGATCATTATAAAAAATATAAAGTTTTGAATGAATCTTTTTCTTCACATTGTATGCAATAGAGTACACTACATGTATTTGCAGTTTAATAACAAATAGTTTATATACATTTATTTTAGCATTCAGCTATTGAGGTCGAACTCCTGACGCGATTTTCCAGAAATGTCCATCAATCCTACCCAGTAGGTGCCGAAAATGAGGTCCGTTCAAAATTATATATATATATATATATATATATATATATATATATATATATATATATGCATATGCTAGCTAAGTTACGTGGTTTCACTCGGGAAATCATTAGAGGGAATGTTGGTTTTTATTTTTGGCAGTGCTTCAATGAATACAATTACACTTCCCGTCGGTGGATTGTTTTCCCGGATTGAAATGTCTATATACTATATATAACTATTAAACGCTACTTGGTAATGTCATTATAACAAATGACAATTTACGTTTAAACTCTAGATGATTTGAGTTTGCAGGGAGGGCTACAATCTCTTTTCCTCAACTCGCTTTTAGAATATAAATTAAATTATTTTTAGGGTATCACTGTTAATTATTTATAAAAGGTATATAAATTACTAGAAAATATTTTGTTTAATGTTTTAAATAAATAATTTAAGTAAAGCAATGTTGATGATGATGGAGGGGGGGGGGCAAAAGTTGTCGGGAGGCTAACACAGTTAATTGTGTTAACTTATTTCCTGTGAAATGATAGAATTGCATTCTACTCAAATTTACTATTACGCAGGGGGGTGCCATTAGGCACGTGCGCAGATCGTACAGTTTTGCGACTTTGGCGCATGACGTCACTAGGCGACACTTTCAGATTTGTTTACATAGTGAGCATCGTTGTTTTTTTAGGAAATTGTTTTATTTTTTATTGTTATAAGTGATTTTTTGCAAAATGCCGAGTGAGTGTGTTGTGGCAACATGTTCCAACAACTCTAGGAAATTAGGCAAGTCTGTATCTTATCATCGGTTACTGAAACACCCAGAAATTAAGAAACAGTGGATAGTCCTGTGTAGACGAGGAGGTTTGAAATTTAATCCTGATATTGCTCGGGTTTGTTCAGAACATTTCATCGATAGTGATTACCAAAGGAATTTACAAGCAGAATTGTTAGGCTATGTTCCTAGTAGATTGAAATTAAAAGAAGAAGCTGTGCCGCATCTCAATTTACCAGTATCGTCCGTAAGTAAACAAACACCTAACCTCTACTTCTGACTCAAAAAGTTAAACATCTAGAGAATGTAGGATTAAAAAGTCCGTCACGCAGGGGCTGCGTAAACTAAGCAGATTTCCCTCGTGAAGTTTAGTATTAGATAAATATACATACTGCTAACACAACACCGTGAATAAATACAAACGGAAATAAGAAATGTTTCATCCAATTTCAATAACCTGCCGGCAGGAAGCGTTAGGTTAGAAATTTAAACAAACGGGTCCCGCCTCACACCGGAAAAAAAAACAATTACTGAAATATATCAGAATATAACACATTAATTTTATTGAGAACTATTTACTATATCTAGTACTGTAATTAATAATGAGTCAAAATAATTATTATCTCAATCAATAAAATTTTAGTAGTCCAAAACTTTAAGATGGGGGGGGGGTGTCACCAGTGCATATTTGCATGTATCTTGTATAATAAAGGTCTCTTGAATACAATTTTTAGTATTTAAACTTCCAATAATGTGATTTATTATGTATCAGAGTATTGTTTACGTAACATGAGTAGAAGTGGCGGTTTGGTGAAAACTGAAAAATGCAAATATCTCGGTTAATATTCAAGATAGAGAATAAATGTACATAACAATATTTATAGTAAATTTGATTTGTAATAAGATTGATTCTGTATAATTTTTCGATCCGACGTATAGTAACGGAGATATTTCGAATTTTCGAAAATCCTCCCCTCTAAACCCCCCCTCCCACTGATCCGATTTCCGCCGGTTACGAACTTGATCTTTCTTTTTACATAAAACGCTTTCATTTGAAGTTTGGTCAGGATTAAACAAAAATTGCGACCACTAGAGCGGTACCAGACAAATATATATATATATATATATATATATATATATATATATATATATATATATATACAGTTTTGAACGGACCTCATTTTCGTCATCTACTAGGTAGGATCGATGGACATTTGAAGAAAAATGTCGAAAATTCCGTCATGAGTACAACCTCAATAGCTGATTTCTCTTAAGGGAACTCTGCTAAAAACGTAAAATAACTAAACGTGTCCTGTGTCACATTAATGAGATTTCTCCCAAAAAGATAAAAAGTGATTTTTCAAGTAATACAGAAGAAGTTGATTCTAATGGATGTATTCTCTTAAAGGATAAAGTTTCTGAATATGAATCCCAATTAAAGTCCTTGCTGAACCAAGTAAACAATTTAGAAAGTAATAACTTTAATTTAAAAAAAAAAAGTTACTAAATACATACAGTCCAACATCAGTGCCATTCTCGTCACAAGGATGCTACTGGAACCAAGGATTACCTGTGACTAAATCTATCTTATTATTCCCTGTGACTATCTTTTTATTACAAGGAGGACTACCTGCCAATGATAGACTTTAAAAATCTTGTACCTATATTGACTAGCTGATGTTTAAAATGATTTACTCATTTTATTCTGGTAACTGGATATCATTGTTTATTGCTTGGTTAGACTCAATTTTATTAACTTTATTTTGTTTGTATAATAGTAGTCATTACTGTTTTCATGTTTTGGGCATTTCATCTTATTATAGTAAAATGTTTCTTTTTGTTGTGCTAATTACGTAGAAAAATTATGATTTTTAAATGTAACCCAACATATATCAATTATAAGGAACTATTATGTATTTATTTTTAATGGAATCTAATTTGTACATGGTTTATTTGAAATAAAATATATTAAACTAAAGTAATTTGTATCATATACAGACATATACCATTTTAACAATATTTTATTCGCCAAATTAATGAGAAAACTGCTTATATTGATCGTATTTCGACTAATCCGCCCCGAATCTTGTCGCCCAGTGACGTAGAGGCTTGCTGCATTCTGATTGGCTATTCGCGAATGGCGCTACCTTATTTTATACGTACCTTGCTATTACGTATACAATCTCGCATTGGTTTCTGACATGAAATATGTACATTACAGGTAATATTTAATTCTAATAAACGCCATGATTATGATTTGAATTATTCACAGGGTGTCAAACAATGGACAGGGGAATACCTACGGACTTATTATCATTTATTCTTCTAAACTAAAATTTCTATTCTATAAGTCCCCTGATGGGAAAACAATCCGCCGACGGGAAGTGTAGTTGTATACATTGAAGCACTGCCAAAAATAAAAACCAACATTCCCTCTTATGATTTCCCGAGCGAAACCGCGTAACTTAGCTAGATATATATATGCTAGCTTGTTTCCAGAGCAGTCATTGGGAAGATAAGATTAACCCTCCCATACACAATTTTACACATATGAATATGTATGTAAATTTATATAATTTAATGTTATTATTGTTAATTCTTTATATATCACTCTTGAAATAATTTATATACCAATTACTTGTAATACACTAAAAATGCATGTGATATGCTAACTGTCATGGGACATGCAGAAAAAAATAAACATATACACACACATATGCATATATAGTATTAAACGACTCTTTCCATTATCTTTTGGGTAAGATCGATGGACATTTTAGGAAATTATTCGAAATTTGCGTAATTAGATGGTTTTCCTTAAGAGAAATCTGCTAAAAGCGCCCTAAACGGTGCCTTATTCGTGAGCAATAAATACATTTGGACCAATCAGCTACTGCTCTGTCTTGGAACAAAATCTTATAGCTTATGACGTCAAATCACCCACTGAAGCATATAGGCTCTCTGTCTAAAGTTAGTGCTTTGGATTATATGCGGGAGGTTTCGCTTTGGCTATCCTAGTCAGATTAGGAAAGGAAAGCTAAGAAAGGGACTAGTTAGTTAAAGCCGTGCTACGTGCTGCCATTGGAATATGAGGTACTTGGCACTCCTCTCTAACTCAACCCTACACGGCACTGACTATTTCCAATGGGCAGCCGAGTACATCGAACCATTTCTAAAGAGGTACCCGCTCCCTCTCTTACTACTGCAGATACATGACTCTCAAATTGACAATTGTGGATGACAGGTCTTTTTTTGTCCAGGTTTTCTGTCAACAAAGTTTTATTCGTCCCTTACGCCCTCAAAGATCACGATGAATATACGAATAAAGTTAAAGAAGCCTTTAGCAAATTTGGTATGACAGACCAGTTTTTTGATCGAATGAATTGTAGATTCGTCAGTGAATGATTTTTTTTTTTTTTTAGCTGTAAATATTTGTGGTCTCCACTCATATAAGGATGCCGTAGCTGCAGTGAAGAATTGTGAAGCCATATACATTGGAGGCGGAAACACTTTTAGACTTCTCAAGAGCCTCTATGACTTAGATTTGATTGATGCTATAAAGAACCGTGTTCTCTTGGTTTGGATACATTTTAATATTGAATACTATTCCTAACAACTCTTATTATTCATTTGTTATTGAGAATTCTCTTTATTTTTAGGATGGAATTCCTTATATTGGTGCTAGTGCCGGAACTAATGTGGCTAAAATAAGCATTTGTACTACTAATGACATGCCTATTGTTTACCCTCCTTCATTTAAAGGGCTGGAATTGGTGCCGTTTAACATAAATCCTCACTATATTGATACAGATGTTAATTCGAAACATATGGGCGTATGTATTGCTATACATTATTGATTTCAGTTATAGACTAATTTGTTTTTATTAAAATATCGATATAGTTTTGTTATATCTGATCTCGTGGCAAAGGGAGTATCTAAATGCAGTCGAAACTACAGGACGCTACGTTTTATACTCCTTCCTTGATATTTTGTTGCTCTCTAGTTTGTAAGCTAGTAGAGTCAATTTCGATTTTGTTTTATGCATTTAATATGTCTAATAAGAATTTGATGTAGCTTAGTTTAGTCATGTAAGTTGTACATATAAATTTGAACGAACATCAATTTCGTCATCTCCAAGTTTGGATCGACGGACATTTGAAGACATTTTTATAATTTTAAATTGTTTATTGATGAGAACTAAATTAATTCACACTCCCAATAATAACACAACATAACTAAAATATAGATAATCATTAAATGGCATGTAAACATAAAGAAATCTGATAATGACTTGATCTGAGCGGTCGTCCATAATAACCCCCTAATCTTGTTCGTGATTAACAATATGCTATTATAGCTATTAGCAGATAATGCTAACCCAGATACTCAGCTTCATTGAGCCATTAGCAACCTCTAAAATGTATTGAGCGTCTGCTATATTGTTTTCTAAATTAGTTTTTTATACTTTTCTAGTAGATGAAAGTGTATATAACGAATATTACTCTAAATATCAAAAGTCAGTCATGCAGAGGCTGCGTTAACTAAGCAGATTTACCACATGCGTCACGTATTTGCATTTTTCTCAAATAGTAAATGTTCAATGAGAAATATATTTCATATTTAAGCTTCAAATAACGTGCTTATACATTGAGTCATGGGTTTGATTCCTGTGTGGGCAATGGGAATTTATATAATGAAGAACTCACTAAATTAAGTTGGTATTCAGCCATGCTAGGGGTCAAGGTGATTACACACTAAATTTGATTTAGCTATGCGGTTACAGAGCTCTCCTATTAGGTTTCTATCTATTCCCGAGTGCTTATTCTGCATAATGAGAAAGAAACAGCTTTTTAGCAAATTTCCTTTAAGTGGAATCAGCTATTGAGGGCGGACTCATGATGCAGTTCTCCACCAGTCGCAATTTTTGTTTTATTGTTACTAAACTCAGTAGTTAGTCTAGTCGTTTTATATAAAAGGAAAGATCAAGTTCATTAACGGCTAAAATCAGACGAGGGGAGGGGGAGAAATTTGAAAATTCGAAATATCTCTGTTACTATGAGTTGGATCAAAAAAGTGTATAGAATGGATCTTATTGCGAATTACATTTACTATATATATTGTAATATACATTTATTCTCTAACTTGAATATTAACGGAGATAGTTGCATTTTTCAGTTTTCAACCTTCAGTAAACCCCTACTTCTAATCATGTTACACAAACAATACTCTGCTAAATAATAAACCACATTATTCAAAGCTTAAATACCAAATATTGTTTTCCAGAGACCTTTATTATACAAGTTAGATGCAATTATGTTCTTGTGACCACCCCCACCCCACACTTAAATTCTTGGAGTACTAAAATTTGATTAATTGAGATAAAAATTATTCTGATTCATTATAAATTACAGTGCTAGGTATAGTAAATAGTTTTTAATAAAATTAATATGTTATATTCTGATATGTTTCAGTTATTGTTTTTCTTTCCGCTGAGCAGTTGGCAGACCGGTTTGTTACATTTGAGTCGCTTCCCATCGGAAGGGGAAAGATTTCTTACTACCGTTTGTATTTATTCACCATGGTGTTGTGTTAGCATTATGCAGGTTTTTCTATTATTAATCTTCACGAGGGAAATCTGCATAGTTTACGTAGCCCCTGCTTGATGGAGTTTCTAGTTCTACTACCTCCTTGACACCCTTCATGTCTGTAGGCCCTACATATCTCTACTGCTGTTTTTGATCCTCACCATTCAAGGGAATGCTTTGTTGGGAGGTGTAGTGGTCAGTTTGGCACATTGCCTGCTGTATTACGCTGACATTACTGATTTCTTTTGACTTCCTACTCAATTGCCTCCCAACGGTTAGTGGAAATGGTGGGCAGATAGAAATCCAACCTCTGAGCCAAGTAAGCACAGAGCTGAAAAAATCACATTCCCAATCACTGGGTTTGAACCTGGCACCTCCAGTACAGAACCACTCCCTAATAAGATATTAGGCTTAAGGAAGATGAACACTATCATGGTATTTGTGGTCAAAGATAGACTTGTGGAACTTTTTTAATGATGAATTGCAATGTAATTATGTCAATGAACTATAGATTAGAGAAAGTAAATAATGAGACAAAAGATAAAATTCCATTAATCATTCAGCCACTTAAAATGTCACAGATAATGAGTGATTATTACAATCATATTTTGGGTAGCTGACTTTTTAAAGATAATATGGTTCATTTTGGGTCTAAATAAATTCATTAATATATATATCTGTATATAATATATAAGTTTTGTTTGATATTCTGTTTCGAGTCAGTGGGTATAGTTTTATATATATATATATACATATACATATAAATGAATCCCTACTTCCCTTGATACCGCATCACACATGCACAGTAGTACCAATTTTGCTAATTCTTTGTTTTGCGTGTGTATGTTATTGTCAGGAGATGGTTCTCGTGAAAAAAAAAATAAGGAAGTTGCACGAAACGTTCGAAAGTTTAGGAAAACTTGAAGACCATATTAACTCTTCTATTCCTGAAATAATATCGTGATATTTCGTTTTCCTATTGGTTTTTTGGCAAAGTGCACATAAGTTGTTTATTTTGTTATTAAGAGTAACTTGTATACCTTTATACACTATTGTCATATACCTAAGTATAAATGAGTTTTACTCTAAAAACTATTGCGGGAGTCAACAATTTTATTTGAGTCAGTTGTCTTCAGTTACCCCCTCCCCCTCCCCACTTCTACTCATCGGGTTTTTACATATAAATAGAGAATATGTGGTGTGATGAGATGACAAGGGTGTTATAGAAGCACATTCAAAATCTGCTTAGTTTACGCAGCTCCTATGTAATGGACTTTTTAAATATATTCTGCTGTTATTATTTATCTAAAATTGTTTATGAATTATCATTATTTTTTTGTTATATATTTCAGGAAACTAGAGAAAAAAGAATTCAGGAATACCATGAAATTCCTGGAGCGCCACCTGTCGTCGGCTTAAGGGAAGGAAGTTTGCTTTTTGTAGAAAACGATTCTGTTATTCTTGAAGGACTGCATCCAGCTAGAGTCTTTATGCCGTAAGAAATATTCGATCCTAACAAATTTGAAAGAATTGTTTTATTCTCAAATAGGGAGAGTATATTGGTTTGAGGAAATGGGACAGAGAAAGCTACCGTCTGCTGCAAATGATTATTTTAATTGATTAATGAATAAGACGGGATTGCTACGCAGGTATTACAATCAGTAGTAGCTGAGTAGCACATGGATAGAATTGCACACTGCATGCCATCATTTTCCTAGCATAGTATTCTCTACTTTTACCTATTGACAATATACACCTGACACAATTTTGAAAAATTTCTTCAAATGTCTACCGATCCTATCCAGGAGATTACGAAAATTAGGTCTGTTCAAAACTACACACACACACACACTTGTAACCTCTGTCTGTACATTGATTTTTTTCTTGAAATTTCACGATACTTTTTCATTTCACGTTCCATAGACTCGATATCTGCAATTTGTGTCTGTTTAGTTTACTTGTTTGTTGGTTACCTTTTCACACATAAACGGCTAAACCGAATTTTATGAAACTTAATATGTATAATACTACTAATCCAACTTGGACTTTAGGCTATATTAATATTCTCTGAGACGAACAGGAGTGGGGGTTATAAGGGAGGCCTGAAATTAAAAATAGTGATATTTCGTTTCATATTGCTTTTTCGACAAATATGCAATTAACAAAAGTTGTTTATTTTGTTATTTAGAGAAACTTTTGTTATATACACTTTTATTGTATAACAAAGTATAAACGTGATATACACTAAAAAATATAGCGTGAGCCAACAATTTTATTGGGCATTAATGATTGAACCGAATTTAACAAAACTTGGTATGCGAATTAGCATTAATTCTTCCATGGTTTTTACTTTCGAATGGGAGTGGGTGTTATAAGGAAGGTCTGAAATAAAAATTTGCGATATTTCATACATGCACATAACAAAAGTTACTTACTTTGTTATTTATATTAACTTTTGTTTTATACATTTTTTTCATATAACAATGTATGAAGCCAGTAATTTGGGTTGGGATATTGATATGATCAATTATTCAATCCAATATGAACAACCAGGTACCTCATCTGGATAAATCTATGTTAATATTTTATCCTTAATAATTCAAACCTATGTGATTTAATTAACACCAGTAACAGATTGCAAGTAAAGTGTACTGCCTCCCCCCCCCCCTTTTTCTTTCAAACATTAACTCATGGGAAACGCCAGTTGCCCTTAGTGTATTTAATGCTTTATTTAAATAAAACGTGAAAATTATTTTAACATACAGTTTTATTATTGAAACATAATGTAATCAGATTTGTTAATATAATTTACTGTGTTACATGATTGAAATCCTAAATGAGTTAGCACTGCTGAGCCTAGCTTCCTTGATTGGTCTATATTTAGATGATAATTGATGCTTATACTTTTAGTAATGTAGTGTTATTCTCAGGAAGTGAAACGATATATATATATATATATAGATATATATATATATATATATATATATATATATATATATATATACTAGCTAAGTTACACGGCTTAACCCGGGAACTCATTTGAGGCTGAATGATGATAGTATTTTTTTTGGCAAGACTTTACTTTGCACTATATTTTGACATTCCATCCCAGTGATTAGGATTTATTCCCATTGTTTCACTTCCTGAGAATAACACTACATTGTTAAAAGTATAAGCATATATATATTATTAATAATTTCAATAAAATCAGCTCTTTATGCAGAAAACTCAGTATTCATTTATTAAAACCTAGAGCGGCGAGTTCGATTCTCGCCTAGGCAAAGGAAATTATTTAGTGACGAAATTCATTAAATAACATCCTAAAATCCGGCCCTGGCTAGAAAAGGGTGTTAACCTGTAGATAACCCATCAAAAAGTGGACATTAATAAATAATAATAATATTACATTGGTTATGGTAATAACCCATCAAATAGTAAATATTGTAAAAATGTATTTAAACATCATCATACATGAAGTGGCAATGGAACATGTACTCAAATAAATAACTCCTCATTCAGCTACTATGAGTAGAGAGAGGGAATAAACAAAAAATCGTCAATATAAGTCCAGATCTGGCATACATTTTAATTAAATGCTCTGAATTTTTTTAGGATGAGATTATTTGTTTTATCTCTATTGTTTTATTTTATATAATTTTTAATAATTTGAATGCTATTATTCATTCATTCTTGAACCTGAAATACTTTTGTTAACGAATAAATACCAGTTATTGTATATATTTAATGGACCTCCAATTTTGTCATCTCCTAGATTAGATCAATAGACATTTGAAGAAAGTTTTCGAGAACTGTGTCATGAGTACAACCTCAATAGCCCTAACAGAAAAATTAATTGAACCTCACTTTTTTTCTTCTTTTTTTAAGATTTAACAATTACAATTAAACTAGCTTTTGTAGAAATTTCATGTTTTTTAAATCTTACATTTTATTCTTAGAACCTTGTTGGTTTGAGAACAAAATTTCTTTATTTCATTTATTACGTGTGCATGTGTGTGTATTGTTATTTAGCTATTATTTACTCTTTTTAATGTTGCTTTCTTGAACCCATTTTCAATTTTATTTCAGGAATATGGAAGCGAAGGAGTACAGCGTGGGCTCAGACTTGAGTTTTTTACTGAATTGACTTCCTCGATTGATTAACAGCATTCCTATAAATATTGCATTTATAAAATTATTTTATTTTAACATTTTAGTTTGTAAATATAAATTATTTTCAATATAATTGTTTATTTATTTGTTTTTCTTATACCCATCCTGGTAATGTTTTGAAATGAGAGGAGGAGAAGTTGCTTATACAAACTGATAACTAGGCTCGTAATGGAAGGGCTGATAAAGAGAAAGGAAGTTGGTTGTGATAAATGTTTCCCAGTGTGCAGTGGATGGGATCTCAGTCCAGTATCATGTATCACTTGATCCTTACAACGTTATTTGGATTACTCTTCACGCAGACCTATTCTCAAGGTGTGTTCCTCTCAGTTGCATATACAGAATTAAAAGAGCATAATCTTTTCTGAATAATAACACCTTATTTGGGAGATTTAACATATATTCCATGTTAAACACAAAATGTCTGAAACACGACTCAAAACACTTGTTACATACTGACACATTTAACAAATGGCAATTCATTGAACAAGTACACCAGTTAAATACGTACATACAAAATATTCCAGAATATAAGAATACGAAAATTAATGTGACTGACTTGTGTATAACACAACTAATAACAGGGTATGGCACGATTAATACACAGATTCAAATTAACAGACAACCCATTATGCCCTTGCAACTTTAGTACCGAACAGCATAGCAACATTTAATATACGACTGCAACCTACTGACAGACGAAAGACAAATTTAAAAGCAGGCAGTGACAATAAAAGTGAAACATTGGCCTTTTGATAAACGAGTTTCATTTCTTTAATTAATTAAAGTTCTTTGAACGTTCGCTGAGAACATTTATAAAATCATGGCAAACTGGAATGCTTAATATATCAATTTCTACGTATATATTTTAATTCCATATTTCGTTTTGATTTGTATAAATTTTTTAAATTATTATTTAGATCATTGATTTTTTTTATTATTATTTATATTAAACCAAGTATATGTTCTATATTTAAAATTGTTAATATTATGAATTGTATGTATTATATTTATTTTTATATTTCCTTTTATTTTATTTATTTATTTTTTATAATCTTTAATTTAGAAAAACTATTGCACAATTTTGTATTATATTATGAAAATTTTAAAACAAATACATGGGATGTACTAGTATTGTAGAGGCTCTTTAGAAAATAAATTCTCTCTTTGAAGGTTTACTTCAATGAGGAACAAACTAAGAATAACATATATTCCATGTACTTCCAATAATAATAAAAATGTGTACTTATTTATTAATGTCCCCTTTATATTACAATTGCCAATACAGGTGGGTTATCAGGTAAGAGTAAATAGAGGGTGCATTTGAAAAATAAATTGTATTTTCTTGGTTTTTCATTAAAATACTAATGTTAATTTTGTTTATTATCGTCCACTTTGTGCTCCTCATTGTAAGGCTAATTGGGGAGGGTTATATATAGACTAGCGCCCTTTTCTAGCAATGGCGGTACTTATTGGCTAAATATATTTAGAGAAAATTAATATAGCCTAAAGTCTAAGTTGGATTAGTAATAATATACATACCAAGTTTCATAAAATTCGGTTCAGCCGTGAAAAGGTAACAAACAAACAGACACCAAAGAAACAAATTGCAGATATCGTGTCTATGACATGTATTACAGGATTGAGATCCTAAATGATTGGCAGGTTGGCAGCACTCAGCCTAGAGAGGTGGGCTTACTTCCTTTGTCCTATCAGTTCTGCTGCTTCCCTGCCTACCTCATATTGGTCAATGCTTACATCTTATTTTTTCCTTATAATTTTAGCAATATAGTGTTATTCTCAGGAATGTGAATTTGTTTAATTATTATAAATAAATAATTTAAAAGGATGAACTATAGGGAGTTGCACCCAGTTATTTCTTGTATTTATTAACCCTGCAACGTTAATATATGATATAATAATTTATGATGACTTTACTGAACACACTATGAACCAATATGACATATACAGTTTACAATCGAGACTTACAAAAGAGTATTTTTAATGGTGTTTATGACGTACTTAAAGCAGCTGTCACTGTTGGGCTTTGTACCGCATCAAGGGAAAGGAACTTTTATTCAAACATGGTTTGGAAGATAATTAGATGATTATGAATTATATTGTCAATTACGTTATAAAAAAACCTACATGCATAGGAGACGGGAGATATAAAAGTATTCGGGACAGTGAAGCCTTACATAACAAATAATTTTATTATTAACAAATCCACAGCAACGACGGGCATAAACCCTAAACACTGGGACGGGGAAATGTCAAAATATTGTGCAAAGTAAAGCTTTGCTTAAAAACCATTCAGCCTCAAATGAACTCCGGGTAACATAGCTAGTATATATATATATATATATATATATATATATATATATATATATATATATATATCATAAGGACCGGACTCAAATTGCTCAGCTCTTGAAAAAGAAGCACCCAGTTTGGGATATATTTGAAGAGGTGTCTTGTAAGTCCTCAGACGGCACTCCAAGAAGAGCGGATATTGTAGCCATCAAGAAAAATGAAAAAAAAAAAAGTCTTAATTCTGGATCCTACTGTCCGTTTAGAGATTAACAAAAATCAAGCAGACGAGGTGGGCCAGGAGAAGAAAGGCTCATATAAACCTTGTTGCCCCTATATCATAATGAAATCCGAGACTGGATTTCCTAACTTTTTTTTAACTGGAAGGTGCTACTGTTCGGCTCAAGAGGAGTCCTCCATCAAAAAACGGTGAAGAAACTAATAGAACAAGGGCTAACAAACGATGTTCTGAAGAATTTATCCACACTTGTTCTAAAATCATCAATAAGAATCATACATCATCATTTATATAAAAAATAAAGATAAAAATAATAAGCTGCACTCTCACCTGAGACACCCCCCCTAATTTGTAGTATTCAATGTATTCCAACTTTTTGTATACAATTTAAACAAAATTAAAAAAAATATAAATTATTATTTATTTGATAAACATTATTACCAGAAATTGGCAGATTAGGAGGCTGACCATACAGGTACCCTCAGAAAGAGGACAGCTTATTTTGTTTGTTTGTACATACACACACACACACACACATATATATATATATATATATATATATATATATATGAAAATTCGAACTGACGTCATTCGCGATCTCCTGGGTAGGATCGACGGACATTTAAACAAATTTTCGAAAATTCCAATATAGAACAACCTCAATAGGTTATTTCCCCTAAGGGAAATCTGCTAAAAGTGGACGTTAATAAATAATAAACAAATAAATTGTGTCGTCATTAGTTATTGTCATTTTGTAGGATTCGATCCAAGTTGCCAGAATCACTTGACTCAAGGATATGGGTACCGTCTGTTCTTCAACCTGCCAACATCTGCATTCCTCAAAGACGGCTCCCTCCAGTTCAACTTCTCTCTGTCGGGGCCCAGTGATGGCCATGTCCTGCTCAGCGAAAAGCCGAGTACCTACCCCGCTTACGAAATTGTCATTGGTGCGGGAGCGAATGAATTTTCCGAAATAAGGAAATATGTGAACAGCAAGCTGCAAGTACAGACTAGCCAGCTCACCAAGAAGATTCTATCACCAGACGAAATAAGGAACTTTTCGGTAGGTAATTACTCCCATTATTACTATTACATTTTAGTGTAATTATAGTACTCTTATTTTTGAAAGAGAATTCTTTTGGTTTACCATTCACGGCTTGTCGTGCACTATATCAGTCATATGTCGTCACAAGATGGCGTCAATTAGTGTATCTTTATTGGTAGTGTACTATCAGAAAGGCCACGGCTTTGTGTTTAATTGATGCTCATTGAGATGTAGGCAAAGTATTCATAATAATGGGGTTATTCAAGGTAAGTTACAAGATGGATAGGGGGCGTGGCTATTTAGGTAAGCACTTACTTAGGACACCTAGAACACCGACGAAAAAGACCTGTAGGAGTGAGGACTAGGCTCCGTCCAGAGAGCCAATGGCATGTTTGGGGAGGCAAGAGGTGGATATAAGGCTCTACAGACGAGCAGCCGCACTACAGCAGCGCAGAGAAAACTTGCTGCCGACGACGCACGAGAACGTCATACGTGAACTTCCAGATTGCAGCTGCAGAATATCAGATGAAAATCTACTGACCTTTCAACTTGCCAGTGTGCGCTGACCGAGGAGACTTGCCGCCCTGTGAGCAGACTGGATTATTTGGTCCTGCTACGTAGAGGCCGTGCAAGTCCATCGGCCGATAGAGCATGTGCTCCTGCCGCAGTCCGATGACTCCCACCGCACTATGAGCCGCGTGGACCAATCGGCCTCACGCTAGGCACTGTTTTAGGAAGTCCGTCGACCTACAATACCAAATATCCTCTGATATTCTGCTGTGGGAGGCACACACGGTTTAAGGAACAGTCAACAACGTTTTAAGGAACAAGTCATGGCCGTGATAATCTTGGATCAACTGGAGCCCAGGATCCAAACTCAGATGGATGGGCTTATGAGCATAATAAACGAATTCACCTGAACGGCGCGGGACATCCAACAGACAAGTAGGAACGGCCATCGCCAGCAGGGAAACGAGCAACGGGGTCCCACGATTGGAGGTCCCCACCGAGCAACGAGACAGTCTACAGGAGGTAAACTACTGCTGCGACACAAAAGATGCAAAGGTCACCGCCGCCACAGATAGTGCTCCAGCCGGTTGCAGTAGTTCCACCACGCGAGCTGGTCACTGCTCCCCGAGTACCATTGTCGCAGCCTCACCGCTAATTATTGTGGTTCTCTCGACGACAGCTTTACCTTCACCATCGAATGTAGTGCCACCTCCTTCAAGGAATACCTCTCGGACAACAGCACCACGGTGGTCTACAAAAAAGCCTCAACAATTGATCCGCTCCCGACAAAGACACCGTCTTTGCAGGCTACAACGGCACCTCTGACGACTCCGGTAGTGCTGCCAACTAAACCGACAATCACCACCCTGATGACGGTGCCTCAGCAGTATTTTGAAGCTCCCCCATTGAAGACAATGACGGAGCAGCGCAGCCCAGTAGAGGGGACAGAAAGGTGACAGTGGTCGAGAAGGGATCTCGGCTTCAAGGACTCCACAACAAAGATAGTTGCACCTTACAATCCTTAGCGGAGAAAAACAACGACCACCGGCCTTCACCAGAACCACCACCTGTACAGGAACAGTGGATCCACCCGAGTGGGCACCCCCGAAACAGAGGACCACTACCAGCCGGGACAGTGTCGCTACCATTATGGAAATAGAATTGTATGTTGTAAATATGTAATTGTAAAATTAGATATCAATAAACAGATGATGTGCAGGTTTTTGGGTCAGTAGTCAGTATGTCTCCAGCTCTAGATCTGTATGCATCGCTTAGTCAGGAACATCTTGACTGCCCGGACCTCCCTTGCTGCTGAGGGCAAACCGCCGCAGCTAGTTATTACATAAATTAATAAGAAATACTATCATTTTGTTTACTATTATAAAATTGACCAAACCTTTACCGTTTTGCTTATTTGTCAGATATCAATTAACGAATCTACTGTAGCAGTTTCTAAAGTAAAGAATGGGACGCTTGTTACATTCATGTCTTGGAGAGATGCTTCACCACTGGACGTCAAGTACTTGTCATTCTGCGCCTGGACTGGGGTAACTGTCAACTGGTACTACGATTGCAAAGGTATCATCTACTATGTATGTAAATCATTATATTATAAGAGTTTCCATAGGCCGCCAATATTTCTCATTTTAATTTGTTTTTTTTAAAAAATAATATACCAATAGAAGAACACAAATCGTAGAACAAAAATACAACAAAATAGTAAAAAAAGTCCGTCAAGCTGCGTAAACTAAGCAGATTTCCCACGTGAAGTTTTACAATAGATAAATAAGCTTGTAACACTTAACACCACCGTGAATATTAAAAGAACAAATGCAGATGCATTTTAATAACCTCCACAACAGAAAGCGTATGAGTTGTAAACAAATAAAAGTCCGTCACGCAGGGGCTGCGTAAACTAGCAGAATTCCTATGTGAAGTTTAGCAATAGAGACATCTGCATACTGGTAACACAACACCACCATAAGTAAATACAAACGGTAATGAGAAATCTTTCAGTTAATTTTAATAAACTCCCAACTGAAACGGCTTCTGAATTGTAAGAATAATTTATGTTTTAATTACTCAAATTTAAGTAGTCCAAAAACTAAATAACGGGGGGGGGGCGGATGAACAGAACTTATTTGCATAAATCTCACAAAGTAAAGAATGTTAGGTAAGGTTAGAAACGCCAGGTTAGGTTAGAAGCTTCCGCCAGAGCCGAGCACGGCCGAACTAACCCGAACAACACCCGACCACAGACTTCATAAAAATGTAAATATCTCGAAAAAATGAAATTTTTCGAAACTCGCATCATGAGTACGACCTCAATAGCGGATTTCCCTTAGGGGAAATCTGCTAAAAACAAACATACGCAGCTAACCCCAGCTTTAAGAAGCAGATCCCCTATTTGAACTATACCGTTAAATACCGCAGCCCACCTGTAGATTCTACAGCTACCTCCCGCTTCCTTTCCTATCTGACTACTTTTAGCAGATTTCCCTGAAGGGAAATCAGCTATTGAGGTTGTACTCATTGACCAAATTACGAAAAATTTCCATTCGATCCTACCGACTAGATGGCGAAAATGAGGACCTTTTAAAATGTTATATGGGGCTCAGGTTAGCCATGTGAGTTAATACATTGAACTTAATCTCACATGGTAAACCTAGAGTGGCGAGTTACATTCCCTGTCTGGCCAATAGGAATTTATTTAGTGATGAACTCGTTAAATAAAATATATAGTCTCACTATGGCTAGAAAAGGGTGGTAACCTGTAGATTAGGAATCTCAGTAAGCCATAGTAGTACAAAGAAGACGTTAATAAGTATTATAATGATTTTTGTAAGGTCTACAAGTTTATTGAGCATGCATTTATCTTAAACCAAATCACGGCTTACTTCACAAAGAACCACCTACATTTGCAGGGGCTACTCCAGTAGCAGAATCTCTAAGCTCAGTGAAAAAGTTGAAAAGGAAGTTATTGGCAAACTACGATCCTTACTCGGTGCCTGTTCAAGATGGCGACAAGCTTTCCATCGACACCACCATTGCACTTCACTACATCAAACTGGTATGATATTTTTATTAGCTATAAGGGAAAACCTAATTATCTCATTGTAAATATCGGAAATTTTCTTCATTTATTTCCACAGGAATATATTTATGGAAATCCGCTATTGAGGTCGTATTTATAGCGCGATTTCCAAAATAGTATATCTGGTATTACACACTTGTAATCGGATCTCACAACATATTTTCAATTTATTTGTAAAAAACCAATGAGTGGAAGAGGAGGGGGTTGGACAACAAGAAAACGAGAAACTACGAATAACCCACTTAATACTAGAGTTAAGAAAAATTGCATACAAAAACAATTTTAAAAAATCAATAGATTTGCAAGATTGATACTATAACATTTTACAATCCAGCTTATAATAACATATTTGGATTTTTCGAATTCCCCCCTCTAAACCCCCACTATTCCAAGTCCAATTTCTGCGAATAACAAACGTGATCTTGTTGCGATCTGGCTGCGGCGATAAGCAGTGGAAGCTGAAAGAGATGAAAAATCCCACAACCAAATCACTAACAAGAATCTAGGAAGGGCTCACCAACAATCGACTCAAGTCAAAATTCAAATATATATATTTATAAATTTATTTATAATCGTAATATTCACCAATAATAATTATTAAAATGAATATGAAGAGGCGCCTTTAAAAATATAAAGGGGGACATTTATTTCTACTTATGCTATATTACAATTAAAGCTGTTATAAAAGAATTGCAGACTTAGCCATGAGAAGTAGTGTGGCTGAGGCAGGCCGAAGCAGGGCTGAAGGATTAGCGAGGCCTCACCAACAAGGGTCTCCCCTCCAGAGGATGCCGAATATGACTAATCTTAATCCGTCGCCTCGGGGTCCTTAAATAGGGCTAATCCGGGAGTGAACTTTGAACTGCCGATCGAAATACGCCCAAAAAGTGCATTTAACGGGAAATTTTATCGAAATTCATCCGTATTATTACTTAGTGTACCGACGTTAAGAGCTGTGAATGTTATTATCAAAATCCATCGGCGTTATCTATGAAAATGCTAGAGCACATGGTGACTTCACTACAAATTGGATATAATTCTTATTTAAAGGTGAAAACAATACATTTAACCATTCATAAATAATAATCTTAATGTGCTCTGTGCTGGGAGTAGTCTGGATATAAAATATATGGCCATTTATAAAGGGCTTATGTAATGCAATGGCAATTTAATTACAACCTTTAGTGTCGACTGAAAGGATTAAATTTTCAGTAAGGTACAGATCAAACAAACAATTTCAAATAAAGAACGACAAATCTTATATGATGATAGCGATCATCAACTATAGTTGATCATCACATAACATATTTGTATATATCTCACAAATTAAAAGTTCAATGAAAACAATATTTGGTATTCAGCCTTGTAATGAAGTGGTTCATGATATAACAGCTTATTATTAATATGACACTAGTAGGACTGGGAGCTTTATTGAAGGCCAGAAACTAAAATCTGCTAATGAGTCGATTAATATTCAATACAAAGAAACCCTGTATTTAATAACATTTATAGAACATTGCATTTGAAATAGGATTGGTTCTATACCATTTTTCGATCCGACTCATAATCACAGAACTATTTCCAAGTTTCAAATCCCCCCCCCCCCCCCGTCTTAACTCTCTCTCCCATTGGTCCGAATACAGACATTACCTAACTAACTTGGCCTTTATTTTTGCATAAAACGCTTAAATATCGAGTTTACAAACAACAAATCGTTTATGGAACTGTAGTTCAGTAGAAGGGGACCTATCCTTTCTCACCCCCGGTGGGCCACACCACCTTAATACCAACAACTTAAGAAGAAGCTGGGTTTCAGTTAAAAAAACAAAGCGAAATTTGTTTCTAGAGCGGTTTCAGACAAGTATATATAAAAATTATATATAACATACAAGATAAAATATATATAATTTTTACATATACTCTATAATATATATATATATATATATATATATAATAAGTATTACACATATATTATAATAATTTACTTGTTCGTTGTTTTAGGATGCTAAAAAATCACTGTTAACAACTCATGGGAAATTCAATTTTGTAAGTATTACAAATCTACTACTCTATTTTAAACTGAATTACATATAAAACAAACAAACTAACTCTATATATATATAAGATAATAATGGGATTTAGAAAAATTTCTTATGAAGATCATTTTTTTTTTTGTTCAAATTGTTTCACCAACACCTATTTACAAAGTTAAAGTCAGTCACACATGAGCTGTGTAAACTAAACTGATTTCATACTTAAAGTTTTACTATAGATAAATGTACATACTTGTAATACTTAACACCACGGTGAACATTAAGTGAAAAATACAAATAACAATGGGAAATCATTCAGTGAAATTAAATTTTAATAACGTCCACAACGGAAAGCATCTGAATTGTTAACAAACCTCTCAGAGATGAAAGATGGAAATATTCTTGACCTAAGAGCAAAACAGTTACTGAAATATATCTGAATATAATTTATTAATTATTTTGAAAACTATATTCTATATCTAGTCCAACAATTTTTAATGAATCAGAATAAATTTTATATCAATCACTGTAATTCATCAGAACTTATTTCATCTTATCTAGAAAAGATTTGTTGAACACAATATTTGGTTTTTCAGTTAGAAATAAGACAGTTCGTGATAATATTGGTTCATTGCGTATATATTGCTATACGCGCGATGACAATGGTTTGTTGAAGGCTGAAATTGCAACATTCATGGATAATTTAACGAGCAATAAAATGTACAATTTTTCGATCAGACGTATAGTAATGGAGATATTTCACATTTTCAGAAATCCCAAAAGTACGATTTTAGAACTTGATCATTAATTTTGCATTAAACGACTAAATGTCAAGTATCAATTAAACAAAAGCTGCGACCACTCTAATATATAATATATATATATATATATATATATATATATATATATATATATATAGTATTTTCAGGCTACACTTGGTAATTGATCTCGTGAACAGGTCAACCTGATGTTCACGGGATCGAAGAAAAGAATAAGAGGGCCACAAGGAAATGTAGTGGTTTCCCATATTCTTCTGCATCAGGCCATCCAGCAATAAAAGCATCATGAGAAAATTCCATCAGCATCCGTTGGCTAATGATAGATTAGCCAGTATCAGTATGCAGATTACATTAATCAACCCTCCGATATTTATATATATATATATATATCGATAGGTAAGATGGATGGACATTTAGCGTCATGAGTACAACCTCAATAGCTGACTTCCCTTAAGGTGTGAACTACTATGAACCCATTTTGGCTAGTTTCGGCACTACGTATAGCAAAGCTGAAAAAGGTCGGTCACGTAGGGGTTGTGTATACTAAGAAGATTTCCCCTGTGCTGGAATAGCATTCTTGTGACCTAATCTCACCACATATTCTCTATTTATATATAAACCTGTTGTCATACCTTTCGGTGGAGACCGTCGTCACTGGCTGATCGTCGAGTAAAGCTGGCATTTTGATATAGATGCAATGGCACCATCTTCAATCCCGTCGAAAAGTTGTACTGAGTTAGATGTCTGTTGGTCAGTAGGTTTATGCGTCTGGTCACCGTATTAGTTTGTTCACGTGTAGTTCATTACGTTTAGTCCAAGTCTGTTTACTTACCACAATCTGTCAAGCGAAGGGTGTTAGCTAGTGTCCAGGTAAATTTTTGCGTGTAGTGGGTCGTTGTCCTCATCCAAGTTGGGTTGTTTACGTTCCTAGTGTTTTTGTTTGTGTGTTGGTCTGGTGTAGTTCGTTAATGTGTAGATACACTTGTAATGTGATATATGTACAATTGTTGGTATACATCAAGGATAATTAAATAAATATACTCAAATAATTAAATGGCATCTGGGCCTACGTACGTCGTCGCTTCGTCTGTTGATACTCCTGCGTGTGTCCGTCAGTTGGTGTTTTCCGTTTAAGTAATCTCAATGGTCTGAATATCGTGTCTGAGCTGGTGTTGAGCTTTCCGTTTATGATGTCTCCGTTGAATGTTCGTTGTTTGTAAATCTCCATGTTCTCGAGTATGTCCAATCTTCGTCCTTTCGTTTGTCTGTGTAGAAGTTTCATACTGTCGGCTATACTTGTAGGGTCGTGGCAGTGATCGTTCAAGTGGTTGGCGAAGTTGGAGTCTCGTTTATTCAGTCTGAATGAGCGTATGTGTTCGGTGTATCGTGTTTTCTGTCTCCTCCCAGTTTGTGAATGTACGTGTTGTTGCAGCTGCACGTGATTTTATATACTCCATTCATATTGTAGACGTCCTGGTTCCAAGGTATGACAACAGTATCATTTATATTGGCGGTTCTAATCGTTTATGTGAATTATATTTAAAAACCCAAGGGGAGAAAGGCGGGGGAGGTGTTTCTGAAGGCAGAAAACAAGAAAGTACGGATTATCGGATCTAGAGCGTTCACAGACACACACATAAGCCAACACGCAAGCACGCACACACACACACACAATTTTGAACGGCCTCACCTCCTGGGTAGGATTCATGGACATTTTTTTAAAAAAATTCGTAAATAGCCTCATGAGTACAACCTTAATAGCTGATTTCCTTAAGGGAAATCTGCTAAAAACATAAACATACAAGACATCTAATGATGAGGTATAGAACACCCTCTACACTTCTCTTAATGGGTACACTCCACAATATTGAGGTAACATAATTTTCAAACTGAGTGACAACACTGTCAGACTCTTAATATTGAAGCCATCTTCAGGACGTTATAGCGGTCGCAAATTTGGTTTGGTTAAATGTAAAACTAAAGATCAAGTTCATTAAAGACTGAAAGTCGAACCTTTGGAAGTGGGGGAAGGGGTTTAGAGGGGAGAATTTCGGAAATTCAAAATATCTCCGCTATTATACCTATTGATAAGTTGTATAGAACCAATATTATCGCCAATGTAATGTTCTATAAATGTTGTCATGTATAGTATCGATTTTCAATATTAACCGAGATAAAGTTAAGTAGAATTAAAGATAAAGTAATAGAATCAAAATCTAAATATAATATATACGGAATAAGCTGTACCACCTGCAATGGAACTTATATTGGTGAATCCTTGCAGCTGGTGAATAAAAGATTAAAGCAACACGTAAAAAGTATTGATAATAATGAAAATAAAACTGCCTCGGCGGAGCATCTCTAAGTAACACACCTAAAATTTTCAAGTTCAAATAATTAATAAATAAAGAAATAATACTAAACTACAAATAAAAAAGAATATTCACATAATAAGAATTGAAAAAAAAAACAGTAAGCAAAAACAGAAATTAAATCAATCAATATTCTATAACATTTTATCTTAAAATATTCGATTTTAAATTATGACAAGTAAGAATCGAGTTAAAGTTTAACGTGCAAATAATTGATCAGTAGTTAGCTGACTTAACCTACTTGGGGAACCTCATTACTAACCACATCCCCAGTCAGGAAGAGATGGTTGCAATGAGCATAAGAGGGAACGAGCATTTGAGAAATGGATAGCCCCTGAAGAGGTGGTGTATAAGCCACCAAACATGGGCAGTAGGGATAATGTTTCAAGGAAAAAAATGTTTGTTATTGGTGACCCGTTCCATGAAACTATGAAGAATATTTAAAAGGTTGGTTATAAAAAATGAGTCATTCAATCCTCTTGATTTTATGTACATTATTTATTTATAATTTTACATTTTGTTTTGTGTTAGATTTGTATTAGAGTTACTCTTTGTTAAAACAGAAATGCAGTTTTTTGATAACCTCTTTAATGACTATTTTTTTCTTTTTAGACTTGGCACGATTACAGAATCAAATGGGATCCAAAAGAATTTGATAATATAACTAGTTTCAACTTACTTCACAGGGAAATTTGGCTTCCAGAATTCACTTTATTTAAGTAATTACCTACTTATTCATTCTCACTATTAATAATTTATGCTGTTTTATTTTTAGCAAATTTCAAGTGTCTACAGTTGACATTGTACTCATGTCGCGATTATCGGAAAATGTCTATCGATCGTATGGGATGACGAAAATGAGGTTCATTCAAAATTATATATATATTTCACTGTTAAAACTTTAGAGGTCGTAATTTTTGTTTGGTCTGTGCAAAACTCAATATTTAAGCAATTCGTGTAAAAATAAACAAGTTAGTTTATGGCTGAAATTGGACCTGAGGAGTGGAATTTAGAGAGTAGGTGAAAACAATATTCCAAATATTTAATATTTGAAAAATTATATAGAACCATTGAACATTTTATAGCCTATAAATGTTGTTATGTGCATTTGTTTCCTTTCTGAATATTAACTCTCACATTTTAATTTCAACAATTTTCCATTAAGGAGGCCATGAATACGACGCGATTTCCCCCAAATGTCCATAAGACTGCGCGATCGAAATTCTATTGAAAATTATTTATAGTTAATGAAGTATTTAACAAGTTCGATTAAATTCAAAGCAATCCTGCAGAGGATTGGCACCAGGAGGGGATCTAGAACCGAGGAGCCAGCGCCGACCATTCAGCGGGTGAGTCCGCGCCACCAAGGTGAACTCCTCGAAAAGTGGATCTTGGATCCTTGTGTCCGAAGCGTCTTGTCACCCGAAGCAGCTGAATAAGAAGTAAATACGCAGTCATACTAATTGATGAACAATTTAAAGAAAAGAGCTCCAGAAGAATTCTCCAGAAAGCGGTCGAGTCTTCCAGAGGGCCAAAGGAATTGGTTTCGACCTTGCCTTGTCGGATACCTCAGGTCAAAATATCAGCCGAGGTAAGGGCTGATAGTCTCACAATGCTGAGCTCCCTCTTACCCTCTGACAACTACCCATATGACATCGAACGGTCCTTCACAGGACCAACTATCAGATCCTCCCTCAGAGGAACATTTTCCCACCAATCACTGAACCTCGTAAGAAAATCCCAACCAAAACAAAGCGCCACGACACCCCTTTTTGATAAATAGTATAAATGCTCCAAGCCTCCCTAACCCCACTGACCTTTTTAGTAAGCGCCCCTTACCCCCTTTACTTTTTTACAACGGCTGTCTTAGGTTTTTTTATTGGCTGTAGCGGCCATCTTTCTTCTTATCTCCTCTCCACCTATCCCTATCCTTCTTACTTCGTTTTCCTCCTATCCATCACAACCCACCCGGTATCACCTACCTTGTTTAGTTCCATTACACCCCGTCACCATTACCACCTCCCTTAAAATGGAACTATAGTTCAGTAGAAGGGGAACTATCCTTTATCACCCTCGATGGGTCACACCACATTAGTACCATCCAACACAGAAGCTGGGTCTCAGATTAAAAAAAAAAAAAAAAAAAAAAAAAAACCCACTGACGCCAGTGCTTACCCCACTTCTGAAACGTCCCCCTTCCCGAAGCCCCTCCCACCCCAACGAGAGAACAACCTATCTATAGTCGGAGCCTTCAACATCTGCCCTGGCCGATGCATTGGAGGTCATGGAGCCTATGAAAAGGCGAGTAACTGAGACGAATTTCAACCTCAAAGCCGGAAGAAGGGGAGCGAGAGAGGCACCCCGACATCTACTATAAATCAGTTCGTCATTAGATACGTTCCTATTGGTCAGACGGGAATCGAACTCGCCACTCTAGGTTTACCATGTGAGATTAAGACCAACGCCTTAACCGACGCTAACCTGAAGGATTAGTCCTTCTTCACTGATGCTCTATCTCTCTCAGGCTTAGGTTGTGCTGCTACAGGTGGCTCCTTCTTGCCACAGCAATATCTTAACTTACACTATCATATACGATCTACTGCATAATAATATTGTTTTGCCGCATCAATTTTGCTATTTTGAAAATAAATATAACAGACATAAACTAAATGTATACATATATCTGTTTTAGTTCATTTGACTCGCTGTCTGCTCCAATGGGCAAATCAGTGATCAGATTAACGCATGACGGGCTGGTGAATTGGTCTCCAGACGGCGAGATGGTGACTTGGTGTCAGATGCACCTGGCGGCGTGGCCCTTTGATGATCAGCTGTGCAACGTCAGTCTTGGCTTGTACTCTCACCCGGAATCCATTTATGTCTCATTAACACAAGTCCAGGTATGCAGTTGGAAACTTTAATATTTGAAAAGGTCTTCTCCATCTGTTTCTTCAACTTCCAGTTGCTCCCCCGTACATAGCACATCTACCATATGCTGGATCAACCTTCCCTCGATTCGATCACTTTCACTGAGCAGTTTCACTTGCTTGTCCAAACAGTCCTCCCTTAGACTTCTAATGCCTTTATAGTACTCAGCCCCTGCTAGAAACAGCTCTAGCTTTTCCTAGAGGTTTTAGCAGATTTACCTTAAGAGAAATTAGCTATTGAGGTCGTACTCATGACGCGATTTTCGAAAAATTTTCTCAAATCGATCCTAAAATACCAAATATTGTTTTCAACAAAGCTTTATTATACGAAATACGATATGTTGACCCCCCTTCTTTTGTTCTTGGATTACTAAAATCTGAGTGATTTGATTCATTTCAAATTACTCCACTAGATATAGTAAATAATTTTCAATAAAATTAATATGTTATATTCAGATATATTTCATTAATTCTTCATCTTTCCGGTCTAGAATAACATATATTCAGCGCTGCGAGGTTGGCTGCCCTGTTTGTTTACAATTCAGAAGCTTCCCGTTGTAGATATTATTAACTTGTAAATTGGCTGAATGATTTCTTATTACTGTTTGTATTTATTCCCTTAACACTTACGAGCGGTGTTACCAATATGTAGATTTATATATTGTAAACCTTCCCGTGGGAAATCTGCTTAGTTTACACAGCCCCTGTTAGTTTAGTCTCACACACTCTTACAACTTATTACGATCTTAAATGAAGCACTTGAATTGTCATTTTATGTAATAACTAACATTAACATTTCATGGTTTTGGCACAATCAGCTCCAGGTACTGAGAAAGAGGCCAAATAACACTAAAGTGTCTCGTTTTGGGAAGAATCGCCTATGAACATTTACTTAGATGATTCTTCCCCAAACGAGACACTTTAGTGTTATTTGGCCTCTTTCTCAGTACCTGGCCAAAACCATGAAATGTTAATGTTAGTTCATACATAAAATGACAATTCAAGTGCTTCATTTAAGATTGTAATAAGTTGTAATTCCCTTTGATATCTATATTAATTCTTTAATACTTTTTTATTTTTGTAGCCTGAAATGAGTTTAAAAAATCTCGAATGGAAAATTGTTTCATTGACGGGAGAAACTACAGCAGTTGTAAGCCCCTGGGAGCAGATGGAATATGACACAGAAAGCCACAGAGCGTTCGCGCTTAGAATTATATTGCGAAGACAATGTCAGATGCACGTTTGGTCATTCTTCGTTCCTCTCATTGGTATGTACTCAGAAGGAGATGTCTACTAACTCTACAGTAGCCTCTCTCCAGTAATGTGTTTACCAATTGATTGTTATATGAATGGATTTTTCTTTGGATTGAAACACGCTTGGCAAAGTGTTAATTATACAGGGTGTTTCAAAAAGAATACACGTATTATCAAATATTATTTTGTCTAAATTAACGATCACTGCGCCTTGACTCGGCTATTGGAGGAAGGAATACATCGGGTAGCTTATTGTCGAGTTGATTATGAAGGGCTACGTTAGAAAGCAGTTTGAATTGGTGCAACATTTTCTTCAGGAGGAGGGCGGGCAGGACTCTCCCCTTTACATAGTCATCCTGTATCAACAAACTGTCTACACCATCTGCGAATTCTCCAATCATTTGGAGGATCAATTTGGTAACTCAACCTGAAACATCTTTGCACGGAATTGCACTTCGCAAATTCGAGAACTCAAAATGATTTCAGCTGCGGAGAAGCTATTTTAAACATGGCGGATACGAAGCAAAACAGAAAACGACTGTTTTTTTTTTTTTTTTTTGTTTTTTTATTATTTTTTTTTTATCGGAGATTCAGAGGGGAATCAGATGATGGTTGGGAGACAGAGTGACCTGCCATGGTTGTCCCGACAGTTCATCTTCTACTGAACACTCTGAAGTTCTATTTTAAGGAGGTGTTGTGAGTTGGTATGGGGGTAAAATAGAACTAGGGTTGTAGGTTACCTGTCATCTGGCGGTGCTGGGTGGGTTGTGAGGATAGGAGAAAATGAAATAAGAGAGGATAGGGATAGTAGGAGAGGAGGTAATAAAGAAAAGAAGAAAGACTTAAAGATAAAAGAGTAAACCTAACTTAAGACTAGGATCACCGCAAGCCGACACCGGCCCAAAGCGGTCGCTGAGAGCGAAGGAAGGAAGGACGCCGAATATTAATTAAATCTAAACTAGACTAACGAACCTAACTAATAATAAATATAAAACTAAATAACCTAACCTAACCTAAGCTAAACGGCCGTAATTGATGGTTGTGATATTATCATTATTTGTGGTTAGTGCTCCCGTGCCCGAGCAGTGCCGTAAGGACTCAACAGCCGGTAACGTCGACTAGGGGTTCGATATCTTCGACCGCCTTCCGCCAACATACCGGCTGAGGAGGGGGTTGGAGGGAGGAATATAGGGGATTATCCATATATTGGAGGGAGTCGTAGAATTTGATGTGACGGCGGGAGATGGTTTGGGAAATAGGTTCGAGGTCGAGGGTAGGGTGAATTATCCGCTTGGGAGCTTTTTGGAGGGAGGTGTGCCGGACAATTTTACTGACGATTCCGTTCTGGTAGGATTGGAGTTTGGAGAGGGAGAATTTGGTGAGGTATCGAAGGACAGGGGATCCATGTAGGAGGGCAGGTTGGATTACACCTTTTAGGATGAAGAGTTATAGGCGTGGGCTGAGGACGGGAGAGGTGAGGAGATAGTTGAGGGATCGGAAACGGTGTTTGACAGATTTTATGGTGTGGATGATATGGGTGGAGAAGGTGAGAAAACGACTGGCATCTAGTGGCTATAATATAAACTAAAGTATGTATTCGTTTCTCCAATAGCCGAGCCGAGGCGCAGCCATCGATAGTTTGGACAAAATAATACTTCGTAATGGTTATATTCTTTTTGAAAGACCCTGTATTTCTTTTACTTTTTGTGTGTATTTGTTTCATACTATATTTTAATAAGTCATTATAAAATCCATTTTCTTTTCAGCATCAATTATGTTCATTTTTGGAAGCTTTTGGGTTCCACTATTTTCTGTTCAGAGAATGTTCTTGCATTCGAGCTGCTTTTTCCTCCTCATATTAAATTTATTATCACTGTATGAAACATTGCCAGCTCATCCAAATACTACACCCCATATAAGTAAGTATTATTATTTTTTGTACGTTTCATCTTTTTTTTTTCATTAATAAATATAAGGTTTGTCGAGTCCTAAAGAGAAATGAACTAGCTACGACTTCAATAGCCTTAAGGGAAATTGCTAAAAAGCCCGCCAAGCACGGTTTGCGTAAAATAAGCAGATTTCCCGCGTGAAGTTTTACAATAGATTAATTTACTTACAAGTAACATTATGAGTAGATTCTTGCTGGAGGATTTGACAATGCCTGGTGGCCAGAAAGATTTAGAAGCCCCAAGTTATCTCTTCGTGTGTCAAGTAGCTTCCTCGATGAGAGGTATGCAGGCCTCATCTGACAGGGCGGTACTGAGCCACCATACAAGATAACTAAAGACAGGGCCGGCTCAAGGCAAAATACTGACCCGGGCAACAACCGTTTTGTCGCCCCCCCCTAAAAAAGGGGGCTTCCGGGGCCCTCCCCCGGAAATTTGTTCAAAATAGGGTTTAGAATACTGAGTTTTGAGGCATCTTAAGTGGTAATTATCAATCAAAATATTATCATATTTTCAAGTGAAAAGATAAGATGACTGAAAAAGTATGTAGGCCATCACCTTTTTGCATACATTATAGTAGGCTATACGTTTTTCGTTGAAAAGGGTAAGTTAAAGAGTTGAAAAGGGGTTTAACAAATGAAGATTTTAGTCCAAGTAGTTTTACATATAGGT
>CM032228.1:256657500-256762500 GCA_019009955.1 Riptortus pedestris
TTAGATTTTAACAAAATTAACTTAAGAAACTAATATATATATATATATATATATATATATATATATATATATATATATATTTATAAAGAAAAGAAAACCCCTGGAATTACTCGGTCATCCCAGCCATTGCATTGATAAGATTAGCTAGCATAATTAGCTTGCAAAAGCACAAGATTATATGTTTCATTAATTCATTACTTTATTTATTGTGTCTATCGTCTGTAGACTATGTTTTGAGTAATTAATGAGTAATGAGGTGTCTCTTTTGAGAAAGTTGTTTTGGTCCGTTGGCCATTTTCCGCCTCTGTTTATAATCTCTTACTGTAATGTGTTTAACAACTAAATCCTGGACAAATCAACTTCTCTCCCCTCCCCCCTCTGTCTCTCTATTAATAAAAAATTAAGTTATTATAGAAAGAGTTAGGCAAAAATAATCAAATAAGAATTGAAAGTGTAAATGTAGGTATAACCAATGTGTGAGGCAATCACCCTGGTGAAGTAGACTATGTAAATAATAATAATAAAGTAGCTATAAAGGAATTTTATAAATGCATGACTTGTACATGTATTCAACATCAGGATATATTAAATCGGGATCAATTGACTAAAGCTGATAGTTTTTTAAATAATAGTAAAGGAATTTTTGAAGATGAATCAGGTCTAATAAATAAAACTCAAATTGAATTTAATATTCTGGTAGCTCAGAATACAATTAAGGGCAAAGTTCCATGCTATGTTGATCCTATTATCTTATTTTAGTATGGAGTTAAAAAATATAGTTATATAAAATTAGAAGGATTGATAAATGAATTACATAAGGATAAATATTATTTTAAATTAACAAATAATAGTACCAAGTTTAAATAAATTCATTAAGTTTATGATATATATTATCACCTTAGGTTTTCTAAAAAATATACCCGTATTAAAGAAAGATATTTTCATCCAATTTTGAGAAAAATCCAAGCATATTTATACAATTATAAAAAAATAAAAATAAAGAAAATATAATCTGGATAAACCTCTGAGGCATAGTGTTTAAAAAAAAAAAAAATTATATTAATAATATAATATAATTATCAATTCTTAATGGGTTCTCGAACATGTGTTTATTGTGTTAAAATGTTTAAAATTAAGGTTTTCAGAAATCACTAACTTATTGTTATCTCCCCCCCCCTCACTCACTCTCTCTCCCTCCCTGCCCCTCTTTTTTTCCCCTCTATTACCACTTTAGGACAATGTTTGATTGATTGTTACCAAATTCGATATTTAAGCGTTCTATATGAAACTAAAGGTCAAGATTGTTAATGGCTAATCTGAAATCATATGGGGGACTTGATGGGGATTTTCAAAAAATTTCTGTTATTATGAGCCGGAACAAAAATGTGTATATAACCGTTCTTATTGCAAATTTAATTTCCTATAAATGAAGTTATATACAAGTTGTTGGTATCTTAACCGAGATATTAGCATTTTTTTATTATATTTAGAATTCAGTAAACCCACACTCTTACTCATGTTATATTAACAATAAGTTGTTATATCATGTACCACTTTATTCAAAGCTTAAACACCAAATATTATTTTCATTTAACTTTTACTGAGGGTCATTCCATCTCGCATCATCCAGGCCATGTCACCCATGGTCTCAGATCAATGAAAAATTTTTTAACATCCTTTTTACCTTCCTTATGAAGAATATTAAATTTTACTTTGATATCTCCAGTAATTTTTGTGAAAAAAAAATGCTGAAATATTGAGAAAGTTTGTGTAACTGACATTTCAAAGGTTGCTTATTTGACACACATTGTATTAGAACAAAAATCATAACTTTAGTTATTTTCAACATGTCAAGATAAAATTTTCACTAAAGTGTTCACAAAAGCATGGAGATACAGGAAAAAATAATTTGATGATCATATTAAAATATAAGCCCCTCCCCAAAATTTCACGAACTGCGTCCTTATTAAAATTTTTATTAAAAAAACCCCAATTTTTCAAATAAGCCTTTGCACATGAGGCAGAGTAATTAAGCAAGCAAACATTTTTTTAAATTATGCGTTAATTTGCAAACTAAAAGACTAAGAAAGAAAAATAGCAGCTTTTTGAGTGCTTAAGCATTTTTTGGAGTTAAACCAAAATATTTTGGAATTTTCTCAAAAAATGCTATTCTATGAACAAATATGAAAAATAATACTTAACAAAAAAAATTAAATAATTGTTAATTAAGGTGTATGACCTTTTAAAAAGACACAAATTTTCCTTGGTTTAATATAGGGGTTTAATAGGGAAGGATGCCCATGGGGGAGGATGGACTCATATAAGAATTGTAAAAATTAAATCTCTATTAAATGACAAATTATCATTTGAAAAACTGGATTATCTTAACCCTTTCCTTGCGCAAAGCCACGTATAGTGGCTTAGCACAAGGAAAGGGTTAAATGTATTATAAAAGTTTAAATATATTACCATTTAGTGATGCCTTCTTTTTGAAATTAAGAGGTATGGTTTTTGAATGTCAGTTAAGTCCTTTTCAGGGAAATTGTACAATCTACCAGAGCCTTTTCTTGTTGGTGCAGCGACACAAGCTATTACATTACATATGGGAATAAAGCAAATATTTTCCTTCGAAGGCCAATAAAAAGATGGTGCAGGACCATGTGGGAGTAAGAATTTAACTTTGATGAAGGTGACATCATCTTCGTGTTTCGACAAAACTAAACCTAAATACCAATTATTGTCATAGATGCATGCAACATAGTTATATACAATGATGTCAGGCATTTTTATGAGAGGTTGTTCTCCTGAAAAACTGAAGACTTATATCCTGAAAATTTATTGTCAATGCTTATTCTTTTTGTCCCAATCGTATCTTCAGATATGGGCACAAAATGGTGGAAACTTTGTTTGCCAGGTACTGTTTTTGCATAAGAAATGTCCTTCCAATTCCTTTCGAGTTTCTGAAAGAGTCTCTTTCCTTAAAAGCCAGAACTTTATACCTTCAATCAGTAAATATTTTAATATAATTTTTTTATTTGACATATTGCATAGCACATGATTATTTTTTATATTCTCCTCTAATACTGAATTTAACTTTATAAGGGGCTCAGGTTAGCCATGTGAGTTAAAGCGTTGGCCTTAATCTCACATGGTTAACCTAGAGTGGCGAGTTCGATTCTTGCCTGGGCAAAGGAAATTATTTAGTGATGAAATTCATTAAATAATATCCTAAGTCCCGCCCTGGCTAGAAAAGGGTGCTAACCTGTAGATAACATGTCCCAATTAGCCTCAGTTGCAAAAAGCGGACGTTAATAAATAATAATAATAATAATAACTTTATAAGTCTAATAATTATTTTTCAGTTTTCAGACATAAATAGAATTAATACTTTACAGAAAGTGGTTTTAATTATAAATTTGTTACAGCATATAAATGCATTAAACAAACATAACAATAGTAATAAATCATAAATATTATTTTGATAATATTATTATTATTTATTAACGTCCACTTTTTGCAACTTAGGCTAATCAGGACGGGTTCTCTACAGGTTACCACCCTTTTCTAGCCAGGGTGGGATTTAGGATGTTGATAATTATTATATAAAAAAAAAGAAAAGACCATTTTTCTTTTATGTGTGTGTGTATGGGTACACACTATTTTTTTAAAAGTTTAATAAAGTAAATAAAAAGGGAAGGAAATATAATTAAGATCTTTGCTTTGGCACATACTTGCAAAAGCAGATTAAAAAATGACTCCTTTTTTCCCCATGGAATATCTTAATGAATATCAAATTACAGGAATTTAGATTCACTAAAAAATGGAAAGTAAACTTTTTCATTATTATAATTTAATGCCATGCATAAAACATGTATATATCATGTATTAATTTACATAGTTTAAACAAATTTCAAACTGCACTGTGCTATATAAATAAATTACCTTTCGTCTAAGTTATTAATAATTTTCATGTGACGACCAAATAATAATAAAAAAATATTAATAGAAATTCAAATTTAAAGCTTTAAAAGAACATGTAGCTTAACAAATAATTATTTAAATTGCAATTTTTACAATTACAAAACCATTGGTATATGTAATAACACTTTCAAAAAAAAAAAAAAAAAAAAAAAAATATATATATATATATATATATTTTTTTTTTGTGTCCAAAAAATGCATAAGCACTCAAAAAGCCGCTATTTTTATATTTTAATATGATCATCAAATTATTTTTCCTGTGTCTCCATGCTTCTGTGAACACTTTAGTGAAAATTTTATCTTGATATGTTGAAAATAACTGAAGTTATGATTTTTTTCTAATACAATGTTTGTCAAATAAGCAACCTTTGAAAAGTCAGTTACACAAACTTTATCAAAATTTCAGCATTTTTTTTTTCAAAAAAAATACTGGAGATATCAAAGTAAAATTTAATATTCTTCATAAGGAAGGTAAAAAGTGTTGTTAAAAAATTTTTCATTGAAATCTGAGACCATGGGTGACATTTTTAAATTTTGCTGGAATGGAATGACCCCTGAGTGAGTTAATGGCTTAAAGTAAATTAGGACTAGAAAAATTCAAAATATCGCTTATTATGAGTTAGGTAAAAAAAAAAAAAAGTTATAAAACCAATCTTTTTAAAGTATCGATGCTCTATAATTGTTGTTTTATAAATTTTTTCTTTGCGCAAATATTTAGCAAGTAAGCCGTTATAATTGTTTTCATCCCAGAGTAAACACCCACATCTAATAATCAGATATTAATTTAAAAATATAAAATGTATGATAAGAAGAGTTAAGTAGTGTGTTGTACCAGTAAGTGGGAAATCTGCTTAGATTGCGCAGCCCCTGTGTGACAAGAATTTTTTTTACTTTAAACAGAGCCTGAAGATGGTGACGATTTGGATAACTAAAACCGATAGCAGAAATAAATTTTATACAAGAGGACAACATCTTTTATAACAAGATATAAGAACAAATATTTACACAAGGAAGCATTGAAAAAATATAAAAAATGGTTAGCACTGGCAAATTTGAAATAAGCAGGAATAAAAAAAAAATGCATTGTAATGGAACGATGATTTTTAATCAGATATTCTAAAAAATAATATAATTTTTATAAAAGAATATATACATCACATATTTATATCATTACATCTAAATAATTGCAATAACAGAGCAGTCTTTTAAAGAGCTTATCGATTCTTAGAATCTTCAAGAATAGAAGTTACATCAGAGTCCAGCTGATTGGCAAAAGCTTGGAAAGAAAATTTTTCTAGAAATCTCTTATGACCAGCAAGACCCATTTTGCCTTTTAATTCGGGGTCCTTCACAATTTTCGCCATGCTCTCGGCAAAACTGGCGTCATTCGAATCGCAGAGAAAGCCCGTTTCATTATCCAGTACAGTTTCGGTAGGTCCACCACTCCTGACAGCAATGACAGGCTTCTTGCAGTACATCGCTTCCAGAGGTACTATACCAAAGTGCTCATTATGAGGCGTATAAATAAGGCAATCGCACCTATTCAACAATTCCACTTTATGAATATCTGAAGGCGATTTCATGAAGATAATTTTATCTCGAACTCCCAGCTCAGATGCGATATCCTCTAACTCCTTGTAGTATTCCACATTTTCAGTAACTTTGGTATCGTAGCCTCCGGCTATCACCAAGACACATTTATCATAATGCTCTTTAGGTAATAACTTTTCTAAATGTTTCAAAGCTTTCAAACTTAGCTCGATGTTCTTCTTCCTTTCGTAACGGTTAATAGAGAGGAAGACAAAATTTGTCGCATTAATTTTAGAATTTATCCAATCCGATTCGACAATCTTGAAATCGTCAAAGAAACTAGTGTTGATTGATGGATACAGTATTTCAGGATCCCTTTTCAAACTGGGAAATGTCCTTTTATAAACACCCTTCGTGAAAGCACTGTTTACATAAATTTGATCAGCACAGCCAGTAGTTTTCTCCTCGAGCCAATTTATAGGGATTCTATAGAATTTCTTTAAGAACCCTTCGGGTTTTGAAAGGAGCTGATCGGGAAAGTGACAGTAAAATATGACTTTCTTTATGAATAAGTGAAGAATTGGAATTTGAACAGAAACCAAATCGCAGAAAACGCAATCAGCTTGCTCAAATAGAATAATATAGAATGCACAAAATACCATTTTAATATAGGCGAATAAGGCGAAGAACCTGCCGAAAATTTGCCTCGGTATCCAATCTCCGACTACAGTCACATCTAGAGATCCATCTTTGGTTTCTTTGAAGCAGTGTTCTACATTGTGGTGAGCTGTGACAAACTTGACGTCGTAATCCTTCTCTTTCAATGCCATTGCCGCATCGACAACAAGGCGCTCTGCTCCACCAACCCCTAAATCCGGGTGGAGAAATATTATTTTCCCTTTGGACATAATAGAAACAGTGCGAACATCAACAACCCTGCCACATAATTCCTTGACAACACATTTAACCGGGGAGAAGGTAACTACAGGTTATATTATTTGTGAGCCACTGCCGAGTTTAGTAATAACAAATTAAACATCATTAATGGAACAGAAAATTGGAAGGTGAAGGAAAGAAGAGTGTCATTTCTTTAAGCAGCTATTTTTATTTTTCATTTGTATTTTGGCTATATATATATATATATATACAGTCCGTCACGCAGGGGCTGCGTAAACTAAGCGGATTTCCCACATGAAGCTTTACAATAGAGAAATTTCACGAGAACAGATCAGTTACGAAACGGCCGAACTAGCTTATGGCGGAAACTCACGACTATAGAACCGACGTTAGCTGATCTCATCTCGTACGTTATCCGCACACACTTAATAAAAATGCAAATATCTCGGTTAATATTCAAGATGGAGAATAAATCTATATAACAATATTTATAGTAAATTTAATTTGCAATAAGATTGATTCTATTCAATTTTTCAATCCGACGTATAGTAACGGAGATATTTCGAAAATCCTCCCCTCTACCCCCCCCCCCTTCCACTGGTCCGATTTCAGCCATTAACGAACTTGATCATCCGTTTTACATAAAATGATTAAACATCGAGTTTGGTAATGATCAAACAAAGATTGCGTTCACTAGAACGTTAACAGATATATATATATATATATATATATATATATATATATATATATATATATATATATATATATATAATTTTGAACGGACCTCATTTTCGTCATCTCCTGGGTAGGATCGATGGACATTTGAAAACAATTTTCGAAAATCGCGTCATGAGTACAACCTCAATAGCTGATATCTCTTAAGGGAAATCTGCTATTCCTCTGTCGCCGCTCTAGCAGTCTCCGTTCTTTTGTTTCATCGTTACCAAACAAGATATATAAGCGTTTTATATCAAATTAAAGATCAAGTTCGTTAGCTGCTGAAATTGGACGGGGGGGGGGGGGTTAGAGAGGAGGAATTTCGAAAACTCGAAATATCTTCATTATTGTATGTCGGATAATAATAATCAATTCTATTGCAAATTTTATTGCCAATATATGTTGTTATATATATATATTTTCTCTATCATGAATATTAACCGAGATATTTGAATTTGTAATATTTCCTGCCTTCAGTAAACCTCCACACTATAAGCTGTTTTATCATGAAACACTATTCTATTGACTCTTGAAGCTTAAATACCAAATATTGTTTTCAAGAGACCTTTATTATCCGAGATTCATGCAAATTCGTTAAGTGATGACTCCATCAATGAAGATTTTCGTTATTATGAGTTGGATCATAAAATGTTGTAGGACCAGTATTATTAAACTATTGTAGATCTACAATTGTTGTTCTTTGCACTTTTCGTAACTCAAGAATTAAGAGAGTTATTCAAACTTAGTTGTTTTCAGCCTTCAATAAAGTAGCGCTCGTAATTGATTTAAAATATTTTTGGCCAATATTCTAAATGTATGGATCATTTTTGAAGTGAAAACTTCTTTAGGCACGTTGTGCACCCCGTAAGGAAGCATTTGCGGGAGAGGAAAAAAGTATGAAATCGCGACACCGCCACCGCCACCTCTAGTACTCAACTCAAAGCTAAAGGAGCTTCTTTTCTTCATAACTCCTGAACCAAATTAGCTAGAGTTTTCGTTCGCATACCATTTTAAAGAGGACAAAACCAGCATCATTTCGTTCACAGATACTACATATCTACCATTTTTACTTTCATAGATATTTTAATCCGAAGTTTAAATAAATTCGAATATTTAAATAAATAAATTCGAATATTTAAATAAATTCCGATATTTAAATAAATTCGAATCAAAACTGTTTGTATCCTACTTTAGCTACCATATACCGATTGTATCAGTTTTAGAAATTGGTGATGATGCTGGCAGTGATGATGGTGCAAGAGTTGTTGAAATTATGGATAGAAATTGATTTTTCTGAGTGTACTTAACTTATTTTTGTAAAGCATTTGTAATAATTCTGAAATGTAATTTTTTTCTTTTATGTAAAATAACTGAAATAATTATGTATAGTATTTTATATTGATAAATAAAACAATTCGTGGTACATTATTTTTTTTTATCACTATTATTTTTGTCATTTCATTTTTTCATGTAAAATAGAACATAACTGTTACTTATTGATAAATAACTAAAAATATTTTTAAAATAAGACTTCTTAAAAAAAAATTCTCAGCAATGCCAAAATTGAGCGATCAAAGCTAAAGGAGTTTTCACTTCTACCGGCAGTCCCCTGACTGCTTTTTTTTACCCACTGTACATCAAAATATAGTTCAAATATCTCGAAATTCGGCTACATAAATTTGTATAATTTGGAAAGTTTAAGACTTAATTTCTATTTAATGCTCTATCTGTTATTTCTATAAAATCGACTCGCAATCAAACTTTATCTTGTTCCAATGTAAAGAGAATCTCTGGACACATTCATAGCCAGTAACATGTTCCAATTATAACATGAATGATAGTAATCGATTTGTCATCGCTCCGTCGTTAATTTTACTCAATTAAATATGAAGGTCAAATACGATTTTAAATCGTTTTTAAATTATTACAGAGATTTAATGCACTTGGAAAGTTTAATATGTTTGATTAGTCTTAAGCTTAATTCTATGACAAGACTCTCGATTACTTAATATGCATAATCGATTTTTCTTTAGTTGAATTTCAAAGGGAAACCTTCAGTTTTGAATTAGTGTGTTCATGTTTGTAGGCTTTTAAAAGTGTTTCTCTCATTTATTCTTCTTTTAGGATGAAGTCTGGAAAAGCTATAGACATCAGTAAATCTTCTGTGTGTAGCATTCATTGTCTTCTTGTTTTATTTACTTGTTTTGGCTATATTACTAAACTCTTTTCTCCCTTTCCATACAGTTGATCAGCCTTAAAGCTGAGCTGTCAAGAAAGAAAGAAGAGGTGCAGGAAGCTAAGGAGAGAGATTCTTATATAAAGCTCCCGCCGAAACCTAAACCAGTTGTCAAAAGCAATGCTGGAGTCGAAGATAGGATGAGACAAGATTTGCAACTTCAGCCAGAAGAAATTGATCTATTGAAGAAGTCAAGGTAGCTCTCTTAATTTTATTTGCCAATGTATGAAAATATTTATTTACGCTTATTGACACTTTTGTTGTTATTCAAATCTAGTTATTTCAGTAATTTAGATGCTTATATTTATTCCTGAAGTGTATTGTAAGTATTCCATAAGGTTTTGCATAAACTATGTGCTTACAGATTTGGTTGTCATTCATTGCCCTTTGATTCTGCTAGGTTTTCTTATCTGAATGTCGAGTCAGCTTTACGCTTTTGTATGATGCAAGTGTTAAGATCTGTTTTCTCCGAATATTTCCTCTGCCGCTGTCTTCTTTTTCAGTTTTAAGAAGTGTTCTGACTTGCTCATAACCGATCTATTTTGGTATTTTTGCCATTCTCATACATAATAATTTCGAGTGTTCTGATTTTTCTTAACAACTCGAGTTGTAAAATTGAAATTGGTCAATGAAGAAACTGACTAGATTATTTTCTAATGCTCATTGAGATCAGAAGACTTTTTTATTTTTATTTTTTTTTTTTTTTTATCAATTTCCCTTTAACTATACTCTCTGTTAAAATTGCTAAAATTTTAGTCCAAGTGGAAATCAACTAAATAGGTTGTACTCGACGTGATTTTCAAAGAATTTTAAATTGCAAATTTAATGATCTTATAAATGTTGTAATCTACACTTTTTCTATTCCTTAAATATTACCTGAGATATTGGCATTGTATAATTTAAAACAACTTTTTTATAATGGATATGGAGGTGTTTAAAGGGAGCAACGATGTTAGCCCTCTTCCTAATTGCTGAAACTTTGCCAGTTTCCAACAAACATTATATAACTACCATCAGCTTATTTATTCCGGCTAGGTTTTAGGCAAAAATCAACATACTGCAAGTACTTTAAAATAATTATTTTATGTAAGAAACCTCTGGTGATCTGTAGACTATATTGAATTCAATCACCTTTTGCCTTATTTTAACAGATTTCCCTTAATATTTATAACTGTTTTATGTCGCTGTGCTTTAAATGTCTTTTAAACCAAATATAACATTCATCAATGGTTGAAATGGATCAGCGTATTTACGACTACACCTAAACGGCGTACTAGACCCATCTCCTGCAATGGCATATCAGAAATTTTATTAAATTTATTTGTAACTTCATTTATTAAATGACTTGAATGAGAGGTGACATATGTACACATGCGCTGTTCAGTGTTGCCATGAAGCCTCATCTATGTGACTCGGAACCCTCTTTTCATTTATAGGAAAGAGTTGTTATTTGCAAGAGGCAAGTGAGTAATGCACAGCTCTTGGATTGGGCGGAGCTTGTGACTGCCCTTGGTCCCGTACAAGCTTTTCTAACAATTAGATTTTAGTTCTTCTTTTAGTCTCATCCTCTCTGTTACAAAGTCTCTTTCTACACTCCAAAGTAATCGGAATTTAAAGTTGTAATATTTTTTATATATGCTTAGTATTCGTTTTATTATCAATTTGTAACTCATTTTCCAGGGAAGTGCTTGAAGTAAAGTCGAAATTGTACGATGAACTCCAGAAGGGGAAATTGGTGTCGGAAGATGGGAAAGATAGATACTTGGTCGATTTTGCCCACAAAGAGAAACCGTCTTCTCCTGGGCCTAGCCATGGCGGCGACTCGGCTGATGATGATGTCGATGAAACAGAAATAGATGAAAATGAATGGTAAAACTCAACTAAATAAATTATTCCTTTATTGTATTTTTTTCCCTAACTATATTTATTTTATATAGAATATGCCATATCTTTTTGTTATGGATAACTCATAGAGTCAACAATAACCTATATATACATTCTGTGAAAATTAAATAACCGTTCTAGCCTTAAAAATTATCTTTTTTGAAGACGTTATACAATTAACTTTTAGTCCCTTCAACATACTTCCTTTACCTATCAACACATCAATCCGTATTTGCACTGTACTCAGGAGTGATAGGGTATCACCTTCTTCAGTAAGTCTGCTGTTGTTGTCTTCACCTCTTCTATACAAAATCTTAAAAAGAAAACTGACTTTTGGAACTAACATTTTTAGCAGATTTTCTTTAAGGGAAATCAGCTATTGAGGTCGTACTCATGATGCGAATTTTGAAAAATTTCTTCAAACGTCCATCAATCCAACCCAGGAGATGACAAAAATGAAGTCAGTTCAAAATTATTTATATATATATTTGTGTTGATGTTTTTGACCTGATTATATTTATATATGGTGTTGTTGTTTTTTTGGAGGTTTGGTCAATGATGGTGGTTTACAGCCCTGAAGAAGAGAAAATAAAATTCTCAAAATATTGTCATAAACTAAGAAGTTTCTTTCACCAACATAGACTAAACCTCCAAAAAAATAATAACACCACACACACACACACACACACACACACACACACACACACACACACACACATATATATATATATATATATATATATATATATATATATATATATATATATATATATATATATATTAATATATATAAAATTCTGTTAACGCTCTAGAGGTCGCAATTTCTGTTTGATTGTTAGCAACCTCGATATTTAATCGTTTTATGTAAAAAGAAAGATCAAGTTCGTTAATGGCTGAAATCGGTCCTGTGGGAGGGGGGGTTTAGGGGGAGGATTTTTGAAAATTTGAAATATCTCCGTTACTACACATCGGACAAAAACTTCTATAGAACCAATTTTATTGCAAATTATAATAATTTACTATAAATATTGTTATATACATTTATTCTCTATCTTGAATATTAACCGAGATATTAGCACTTTTATGAAGTGTGTGGGGATAACGGACACGATGAGATTGGCTATTGTCGGGTTCAAAAACTAGTTCGGCTATTTCAGTAACTGTTTGGCTCTTGTGAAATTGGTTTAGAAGCTCCTGTAACCTTTCACTTTGTGAGATATATGCAAATATGTTCTGTTCATCCGCCGCCCTTCTTTAGTTCTTGGACTACTAAAATTTGAGTTATTAAAATATAAATTATTCTGATTCATTATAAATTGCAGTACTATATATAGTAAATAGTTTGCAATAAAGTTAATGTGTTATATTCAGATATATATCAGTAATTGTTTTTCTTTCCGGCGAAGAATATGTCTATCTATCTGTTCAGCTCGGAGTGGTTGGCAGACGTATTTGTTTACAATTCAGAAGCCGTTCCCTTTGGGAGCTTATTAAAATTAACTGAAAGATTCCTCATTACCGTTTGTATTTACTCACGGTGGTGTTAAGAGTTACCAATATGCAGATTTCTCTATTTTAAAATTTCAAGTGGGAAATCTGCGTAGTTTACTCAGGCCCTGCATGGCAGAATTTTTCTTAGCTCAAATATTGAGTTATTCCTACTTCCTTGTTTTCAGCCTTCAGTAAACCCCCACTTCTGCTCCTCGGATTTTTACTTAGAAATATAGAATATGTGTTGAGATGAGATGAGTAGTCTGTCATAGGAGCACATGGAAAATGAGTTTAGTTTACTCAGCCCCTGCCTGATGGATTTTCTCTACTTGAGAGTTTAGTGATGATTTGCTCCAAGCAAGGCCGGCCAAGTTCAAGGAGGAGCTATACCTCTTCAAATCCAGTTTCAGGTTTCCACTATCTGCACCATCATTAGGAAAAATGTCCCAGTTTACCCTTGTCCCTCTAATTGCTCGATAACCTCGAACAGGGTGACTACAGAGTTACTGAAAGCCAATTGGTTGGATTTTTACTTAGAAATATAAAATACTAGCTAAGGTACCCGGCTTTGCCCGGGAAATCATTTGAGGCTGAATGATAATGGTATTTTTTGGGGGGGATTTACTTTGTACAATATTTTTACATTTTCTTTTCTCAATGCTTAGGGTTTACACCCAAGTCCCCGAGATATTTGCATTTTTCAGTTTTCCGCCTTCAGCAAACCTCCACTACTACTTGTGCTTCATAAACAATACTCTGTTATGTAATAAACCACATTATTCACAGTTTAAATACCATAAATTGTTTTCAAGAGACCTTTATTATACAAGATAAATGCAAATATGTTATGGTGACCCCCCCCCTTCTTAAGTCTTGGTCTATTAAAATTTGATTTATTGAGATAAAAATTATTCTGACCTATTATAAATTACAGTACTAGATATAGTAAATAGTTTTCAATAAAATTAATATGTTATAATCTGACATATTTCCGTATTTGTTTTTCTTTCCTGTAAGAAGTTGGCACTTCTGTTTGTTTAAGTTTCAGGATTATTATTTTTGTATTTATTCACTTGATGTTGGCGGTGGTGTTGTGTTAGCAGTATGTTGATTTATCTATTGTTAAACATCACGAGGGGAATCTGCTTAGTGTACACTGCCCCTGTGTGACGGACTTTTTTTATAGGAGTTACTTAGTTGTTATTGTATCATTTCAGGGTTGAGTATACTGACTGCTTGGGGAGAACTCGGAAATGCCACCGCTCTGAATTAGACGAAATGAAGGAGATAGACGAGAAGATGGCTCTGGAGCTGAGCCGCAAGAAGGGAGGAGAGGAGGGGGGTGAGAGGCCTCCGGAACTAGTGTCGGCCGACATGGAGCGGGAGCAGTTCCGCCAGAAGTGGGAGGAGCAAGAGAGAGAGCTGCTCAACAAGAAGGATATACACTACCAAGACATACTATTCGACGGTAAGTCCTATATTTATCTCTAAAAATTTGTATCCATGTTTCATTTTGGAATTCAATTCATGTGCCGTGTCATTGACAGATTTCTGAAATCATCTTAATAGTCATCTTACATAAACTGGCAGAAGGCCTACAAATTAAAAAAAAAAAATTAAGTATCTTTTATTATTTATTTTTTCCCTTACATATTTCACATCGTTTATGGCACCTCTTCGGGAGTTGTACATGCATTATAACATGATTTGACCATACTAATGCAGTCACGTTAAGACTAACCAGTTGGAGAGACAATAAAAATCAGCTGATTGTGTCAATACTTTAAAAATGATGAACAGTATGAAACATTCTGTGACACAGGGGCTGTATAAACTAAGCAGATTTCCCTTGTGCCATTATGACACCCTAGTCATCTCATATCACCACATATTCTGACTGCAAACCAGGAAGTACGAATTACTTGCTTAATATTTGAGTTACAAAAAAATGCATAGAACAACAATTGTAGAGCATCAATATTTGTTCTATAACATTTTTCGATCGGACTTACAATAACAAGTATATTTTGAATTTTTGAATCCTCCCCCCCTTAACCAATAACAAATATGATCTTTAGTATTGGTTGAAACAGTTAAATATCGTGTCTGGTATAGATCAAATTTGTATGTGTCACACATAATAAAGATCTCATGAAAACTATATTTGGTATTCAAGCTTAGAATGAAGTGGTTCATGATATAACAGCTTATTGTTAATATGGAGCTTTACTGAAAGGTGAAAATTTAAAAAATTGAAATATCTTGGTTAGTATTCATTTTAAAGAAAAAATATACATCATTTACGCCATCTTCTGGTTAGGATCGATGGACATTTGAGGCAATTTTTTAAAAATGAGTCATAGTACGACCTCAATAGCTGTATTCCCTTAGGGGAAATCTGCTAAAATTGATTAGGTTACAGGGTAGAAATATGAGAAATCCATTATATTGTTTATGACTAATCAATTTTTCATACTTCAACTCTTTTTCTTTAATCAATTTTTCATCCTGTTAATCATTTTTAAAACATCAATATAATCATTTGATTGTATTATCTGTTTCTGTGTTGTTAGTTATGGTGTGATTGGCTCAGTGGTACGGTGGAATCATTTTATAACATTAGTGTGCCTTGTGAAGAGGTGTCATAAAGGATGTGAAATATGTAGAGTGAGAAATAAGTAAGTGAAAGATATTCGATTTGTTTTCTCATAATTTGGCCTTCAGCCAGTTTACTTTCGATAACATTTGTATTCTGTTTACCTGATCTAAAATTATGTCCCGAATTTAATGAAATTGCTGTTTTTGCTTGCATGTGCACAATCTTTAGGAAATAATCGTAAAGTTAGCTGTGAGCAAAAAAAAAATCCTAACCTACATTAAAAAAATTAAACGTTAATGTTAAGCCTTTGGTACTATTATTATTTTGTATAATTTTTGCTGGAGATGTCAACAAAAAAAAAATCAACATGCTACACATATATTGTTTGTGCAAACCCACTAAACAAATCTACAGATCTTAATAGTTTTATTACTCAGGAGCTCATAATTGTTTGTCAAACAATCCAATGGCATTCGGAGAGCTGAACATCCTCCCTAAAATGCCTCGTGGCCTTCAAAAAATATATACTTTAGGTTCCTATGACTGATCAGGATCAATACAGAGTACACTTTGAGGGACAATGCTCCATCATCAGTGCCAGGTGACAAAACTAAAAACTTTAAGAAACAACACTCATAGCATGGCCAACAGTGAAGAGAACACTAACAAACAATAAAAATTTCGAAGAAATTTTGTCGATTTATTTTCAACGGATGCTAAGATGGTGAATTCATTTTATTTTGACCGGAAACTAGATTTATTTGATCCCTTTGGGGGCTCAGGTTAGCCTTAATCTCTCAAAGTAAACCTAGAGTGGTGAGTTTCATTCCTGCCTGGCCAATAGGAATTTATTTAATGATGAAGTCATTAAATAAAATCCTTAGTCCCAGTCTGGCTAGAAATGGGTGGTAGCCTGTAGATAACCCGTCCCAATTAGCCATAGTTGCAAAAAGTGGACGCCAAATATAAATAAATTTGATCTCAACGATGATAATAAATTAATTCTTATTCATCCAATAGGCATAAATATGAGCAATAAATGGATTATTTAATGCTTCTGATAATCCAATATATCGATGGCAAACCATTACTATGCCAATTAATTTTTGGATAACAGCTATTGTAATCTTAAATTTGTCTAACTACTTACATCTGAGGTAAAGTAAATGAATAGCAGCACTTTTACAGGGCATTTGTGTTATTAATGAATATGACCGGATGATTTTGAGTATCCAATCCTTATATTTCCACGAGAAAACATGCCTCCCATCTTTTGCTCTTTGATTACTTAAATTAGAGTGATTGAGATAAAAATTATTCTTATTCACTATAAATTACAGTACTAGATATAGTGAATAATGTTCAATAAAATCAATATATTATATTCAGATATACTTCAGTGTTTTTCTTTCCGCTCAAGAATATTTCTATCCATCTATTCAGCTCTGAGATATTTGACGACCTGTTTTTTAACAATTCAGAGACTTTCTGGTTTTGAGGTTATTGAAATGTAAATTGATTGAAAGATTTCTCATTATGGTTTGTATTTATTCATGGTGGTGTTAAGTGTTAGCAGTATGTAGATTTATCTATTGTAAAACTGCTTAATTTACGCAGCCCCTGCGTGACATACTTTCAGCCATGGCGCACATAAGTCATTTACTTTCACTTGCCTCATTTAGAACTTCCAGATTGGATTTTTGTTGAGTTCAACTTGTTCTAGTGATTCTACGCCAGATCCACATTTCCATTGCTTCCAACCTATTCCCTTGTGCATAGAGTCCAACTTTTGCTCCCGTAAGACAGTACACTCCCAACATGTTTTTGTTATCCTTGCTCATATGACTGTTAGTTAAAATTGTTCTTTTGCTTTGGAAGGCTAGTTTACCAATTTCTATTCTTCTATCAACTTCAGCTCTACTATCATTGTCTTCGGTGGTGATACTTACTAGGTAAAAAAACTCCTTCACTTTTTCAAGCACGTTTCCAACTCTAATATTTATATTTCCTTGGCTTTCTTTCCTCTCCACTATCAAAAATTTTGTTTTATGTGCATTTATCTTGAGTTTAAACTGATCTAGGGCATACTTTCGTTAATGCATTTTTCTATCATATTTGTTTCAGACTTTGCTAACAGTGCATTGTTATCTGAAAATCTGATGGAAGAACGGTTTTATCTTTAATCTGCTTACCTTTGGTTGTTTCTTCCATTTTCATTATTGCCTCTTCAATGAGCATATTGAACAGATGACATACCAGAGGCCACCCTGTCTTACATCTTTCAAGCTTCTCTTTCAAACAGAATAATGATGATTTGTGTACTCTGGTTTTTAGCACAGATTTCCCTTAAGGGAAATCAGTTATTCAGGTCATACGCATGATGCGATTTTCAAATAATGTCCTTGAGATGACGAAAATGAGGTCCGTTCAAAATTATATCTATGTCTGTTAACGTTCTAGCGCAGGGGTGAGCAATCTTTTTCATCAACGGGCCAATTTAAATTTTAAAATTTTTTGGCAGGCCGCACATAAAGTAACACTTATTAACAATTTAGAAAACTTTATTTATTATAAACATTAGAATAGAAAAATATAAAAGTTTAGAATAAATAAAGATTTCATATACGAATTTTAATGCAAAATTAAAAAAAACAAAAAAAACAAAAAACAAAAAAAAAAAAAACAATAAAATAACAGAAAAAAGAATTTACTTGAACCCATTAATGAGGTGCTGGATGGTGAAGGAATTATCAAGAACAGTGAAGGAACGAGGCGTTTTTTCTTACCTGAGAGAATTTACTTGAAGTTTATAATCAGTCATTTGACACTGTTTTTTTTCGGTACAAGCTAATCAATATCTGCTGGAATTGATGAAGTAGCTACACGTATGCAGCTTTCTAATGGTACATCAATCAGTCTTGATCGGTGGTCATTTTTAATTAATTTCATGGTAGAAAATAATTGTTCGTAAACACACGTACTTCCGAACAGAGACATCATTTGCTTTGCATTTTCGTCAAAAGGTTAAATTTCTCAGGGCTTACATACGATTTCTAAAAAGTTTTGATGTTTACTGTGAAAAATACAATTTTTAAATTGGTATTATTCTGCATGTCAATCATTCCCACCACGTCGCCATATTCAGTTCCTAAATCTTTCAGGAATTCTTTAAATTCACGGTGATAAAACACGCACGATTTTATGAATCTGATTAGTTTAATTATTGGTACTGTTGGCAAACTCAATCTTTTCGCACACAAATTTATTGAAGCTTGTTGCTATGTTCTCGGACAAGTCTTCAATTCTCCTTGCAATGGTGAATCTTGATAAACTAATGCTTGAAATAATATTTATTTTATCAGGAAATGCTATTTCTGCAACAGCAGTCAGACATTCTTTTATCATCTCTCTATCCCCAAAGAGTTTCATTTCTTTTGCCAGTATTTGACTGACAATAAAACTAGCCTTAAATGTGCTATTTAATAAATTAGCTTGATTTTTAAAAATAATCTGTTTTTCCCCCAAGTTTTTCTCCATTTGATTAAACTTATCTATCCGGAGTTGTCCAGTTAAGTTTTTCTATTGTTGTTCATCTTTTGTATCCTAATGCCTTCGTATGTTATATTCTTTTAATATCGACACAGTCTCGGAGCATATTAATAATACAGCTTTATCTTTGAGGAAAGTGAAAAAATAATCAAATTTCCACATTTCTTAGTAATGCCTGTGCTCATCAACAACCTTCCGTTCTTTCATTTGCTTTTCCGACATGATATTATAGATTAAAAATATGAAAGTTTGTATTTGTAGGGAAAATAAATTTTGAATAAAAAACTCTAATATTACCTTTTTGACATTAATATTGCACTCACGCCTTTCAAGAAACACCAGAATTTCTAATATTGCTAGTGAATAGCTTATCCAACTGATTGTGTGACAGAAGCAAAAACAAACGAGCACAGACACGGCTCGTTCGTATTGCATGTTTGAACAAATCGCTGACTCGTCACAAAAAATTGTTTCGGTTTAGTATGTACTACCATTAAATTATAATTTATTTTTTACAATATGTTGATGGGAGAAAGTCAATAAAATAAATTCAATTTTAGAAATGCTTGGCGGCTGCATAAATATGTTGAAGGGCCGCAAGCGGTCCGCGGGCCGTGTGTTGCTCATCCCTGCTCTAGCGGTTGCAATTTTTGTTTGATCTTTATCAAATTCGATATTTAATCGTTTTATGTAAAAACAAAGATCAAGTCCATTAATAGCAGAAATAGGACCAATGGAAGGGGGGTTTAGACGTGGGAATTTCAAAAATTTGAAATATCTCCATTACTATAAGTTGGATTGAAAACTTATACATAACTAGTTTTATTGTAAATTGAATTACCTATCAACTTTTTATGCACATTCTTTCCCCCCATCTTGAATATTAACTGAGATATTTGATTTTTTAATTTTCAGCCTTCAATAAACTTCAAAGAAGGGGGCTTTGTCATCACAGATTATAAATAAGCCGATTTTTCATGAACCGTGCTATTTCAATCTGAAATACCAAATATTGTGTTCAAATCATTTCTAGATGAGATACATGTAAATACGTTCTGTAGATCCCCCCCCCCCTCCTCCCCTGCCTTTTGTTCTTTGATTACTAAAATCAGATTGATTGAGATGGAAATTTTTCTGGTTCATTATAAATTGTATCACTAGATATAGTAAATAGTTTTCAATGAAAGTAATATGTTATTTTCAGATATATTTCAGTAATTCTTTTTCTTGCCCGTCAAGAACATTTCTTTCCAACTATGCAGCTCGGATAGGTTCGTTGACCTGTTTGTTCTCAATTCAGACGTTTCCTGTTGTGGAAGTTATTAAAATATAAATTGACTGAAAGATTTCTCATTGCTATTTGTATTTGTTCACATAATATTCACGTTGGTGTTAAGCGTAAGAGTAAGTTATTTATCTATTGTAAAACTTCATGACGGAAATCTGCTTAGTTTATGCTGCCCTTGGATGATGGACTTTATAATTTTATTGATTTCTCACCTTCCCTTCAGGATAATTCAGTGTTAAAATAGCTTCTTTTCCTCTTCCAAATTGAAATTCGATTGAGTCTTCATCGATGTAGTGCTATATATAGTGTATTTTATAGCATGAGAGAAAGTTCTGTAATTACTGCAGTTCATTGTGCTATAATTTTTAGTTAAAAAAAAGTGTTTGTCTTCTCTAAACTCAGTGGGAATATTTCCATTTTCATAAGAATTTATTGTTACATCAAACAACAATTCTTCTTTTCATCATCAATGTTCTTATGCAGATCAACTGGTATCTCATTAACCCCCGTTGCTTTTAGAAGAAATCAGCTATTGAGGTTGTACTCATGGCACATCTTCGAAAAATTTCCTCAAATGTCCACCGATTTTACCTAGTAGATGAATGACGAAAATGAGATCTGTTTAAAATTATATATATATATATATATATATATATATATATATATATATATATATATATATATATCTGACGAAGATGGACGCATTTCCATCGAAAATTTGCAAAACAACGGAAATTCCAACCACTGGAGCAGACAGCCGAGGTACTCACAATGATAATACTCCCCAGCGATGCAGCCTCAAAAATAGAATATATATATCATTACTTAACTGGATATACAAGTGTTTCATGCAAAAGTAAAGGTCAAATTCATTAATGGCTGAAATCAAACCGGTTGGAGGGAGAACTTTGAAAATTGGGAATATCTCCGTTTCTATCTGTCAGATTGAATCATTGTATAGAGTCGATCTTAAATCAAATTAAATTACCTATAAATGTTATCATATTTGCTCTATCATGAATATTAACCGAGATTATTAGATTTTTTAGTTCTGAGGCTTCAGTGAAGCCCCACTCCTACTCTAGTCACATAGACTATCCTCTATTATATAATGAACCACTTTATTCGAAGTATAAATACCAAATATTGTTCTCAATAGATATTTAATAGATTTGCTACTTGCAAATACCTTGTGTGATGACATCATAATTTAACATTTTACATTCTTAATTCGAAAATGTTTATTTGTTCTACACTGTACTCGATATTTAACTGTTTTATTCAATACGAAAGACCATAATAGTCGATGGCTGAAACCGGGCCTGGAATAGAGGGTGTTTAGAAAAGGGGAATTCAAAATATCTCCGTTATTTTATGAAGAAATATAGAATATGTGGTGAGTTGATATAACAAATGTGTTATATCAGCACGTGGGAAATCTGTTTTGTTTACGGAGCTCCTGGAAGGACTTTTTTATTCTTCAAATTCTCAAGATAGTGGTTGAATCCCTCCAACAAAACACATTCTCGCACACATAAATTAAATTTCTAAAAAGTTCTAATTTCATGAATTATTAACACAATAAATGCCAATTGGATTTAGTTGTACTGAGGTATCAGGTAACAATGCATTTCCTGAACCTTGGGCTACCAGCGGCTCTTTCTACCTTTATTTCTTCATTTAATTCACTGCCCATGGTTCATTACTATAACTTGATACTCTGCATATTCATAAAATACTTCTAATATAATTTATAATAAATAATACTTCATAATTATTGTGGCTTAGGTTAACCACATTGGTCTCAATCTCATATGGTAAACCTAGATTGACGAGTTTGATTCCCGTCTGGGCGATATTAACTTTTTTAGTGACAAACTCATTAAATAAAATCCTTATCCACACCTTGGCTAGAAAAGGGTGATAACCTGTAGATAACCCATCCCGATTAGTGGCACAATGTTGCCATAATTAGTCTAGGAATCTAACACAGGTATTGACAAATACTACTCGTAGTCGTATGTTTTAAATAACTTAATATTTAATAAATAAATATTTTCCATATCTTTGAATCGAAAGATAATAGAACATTTTTTATTGCATACACACAACAAATCAACAAAATAAACTTATAATAATTCAAATTAATTCTAGAATGGGAATTGAAGGGCAGGCCTTTGACTAGGAAAACTCCTTTTTTTTTTTTTAAATACACAGAAATGTTGGAATAATCCTTATAATACATTGGACACAGATAGTGCATATTACAAACTCATGGAATGTATTCAATCTGTACAAATTCATTAAATTATTTCTACATTACTGTTGCATAACAATCTCTTTTACCTATTCACATATTGAATATTTGTAATAGTAAAAGTATAAAGTTACATCCCTAGTGTTTATAAATAAATTATTTTGCAATAAGCTGACCCTGAAACCGTATTTGCTATGTTGAAGGGCCGGTGAATGGTCTTTCACATAAACTATCACATTGCTGATATATTTTATGATGGCCTACATGTTTGACACGTCTGCCAATAATAACTAAAGACTGAACAGTTGCTATTTACACCGTTCTGACTACCTTCTGCCAGGCTGCTTGCTGATAAAACTGTGATGGTGTATCACTGCGATGGTTGCCACATGTTTCAAATTGATTTCCGTATAAAGCTGGCTCAAAAAGGAAACATTATTTAAAGCAGAAATCGTCCTATGTCAATAATAATAAAATATATATGGTCCAAATGCTTTATCTCTATTTTCCTCCTTATTTCAAATTTTTAATTATATGAATATTTTCTTTTATTTTCCACTTGGTTATGTTTTTTTGTCAATGACCATTAAATTTTTAAAGTTAAATGTGTGTAAATAAATTAGTTCACTTACCCCTTAAAGTAGCCTTTCAACAGTAATAGAATTTCAATGCTGTCAATATATTTTTATTAACGAACTCCCTATTATATAATCTCTTTGGAATTTAAAGTTTAGCGAATCTGATTTACTTGAGTATAGAGCACATTTCTTTGCAACATATATGAATGAATGAATATGTTAATTGCTTTTAAAATTATGAAATTTTATAGCAAAGGTTTAGCCATTCACATATTTTTATGATTACATTTTTTTTAAACATAAACAGAGAATTAATTTTAAAATATCGTATACTAAAACTATTCAAGAGATTAAAACAAAAAAATTAAACATTTACTTCATTTTAATAATTATATGACTTGCATTTTTTTCTTTCTGAGGTAAAGATTTTTAAGGAAAGTATATATGCAATTTATTTATTCATTTTCATATTGTCAAAATATTTTTCATGGAGATTATATCTTCTTGCTGTGGAATGTAGAGAATTTTCATGAGATTGCTTCTTGTTTCTTCTAAGATGGGGCATTTAAGAACGAATTGAGTAAGTGTATGTTGTCTATGTTCGCAAAAGGGGCACAGCTTATCTAGATTAAATGTCTTCCCAACTACTAATCTTTGATTTTTTTACAAACACCCTTAGTTAGTTTTTTTTTAAACAACCTTAGTCTTATGAAATGGCATTTTTATGTTTAGGTAGTCCTCGCCTCTGCCAAGAGAGCTAATTCTTCTGAAGTACTGGCTATATGTGCTTTTAGAATTCTTTCATTATCTAAAGAAATTAAATTGCTTTTGAAAGCCTCTAAATAATTTTTTCTTTAACATTTTCTGCTCTTAATTCTATTAAGTTTTGTCCTACTTGTTCAAGGTAATGTTCCAGTTGATTGGCCCAGTTAAACAGCATTGAACAATTTGCACATAATTCCTTTAGGCACATGTAACACAGTCTTGATAGATCGTCTGCCGACTTCTCTTGTAGAGCCTTCCACCAATTCAACATCCTCTTGAAAACTTTCAGTAGGCTGTGTGTTTGGTTAAATTCTATTCTAATGTAAGCATTAGGACTGTTTTCAGGAAGACACATAAGGCTTTTAAAGAAGTTTAGAACAGCTTTCTCAATCCCATCTGAATAAGCAGAAGCCCATATTTCAGATACATACAAGAGTACACTTTCACTAAGTGTATCAAACAGTATACATTTGGTTGGCAGTTTTGCTTTTATTAAGTTTGCGTTAGATGGCAGCACTGGCACAGAAACCTTTTGCCAAAAAGTGACTACTGGCTCGATAGAATTTTCTTTAGGATGAGGAAGATACTCTGAAATAAGTAAATGAATTTGTGAACTGGATTGGAATATTATTATAGAAGACGGTTTTAGTTTTCCCAAGTCGACCTCCTTTATGATATGGTGAAATCTTTGTTTTCCGAGCGTTCACTGAGAGTAACATTGTGTCACAGTATTTCTTTAATATATTTCATTTACGTTGCGAATCAGGCCATGATATTCGCTTGCCCCATTGGCAGAGACCTAGAACATGGGGGTGTGTTTCAGTCTCGCTGCACACATGTTTTCCTAGGTTCAAGGGACAAAGCAGTACTCCATTAAGAAGAGGGGAGCTCCTCTTTTTCATATATGCCACGTTTTCCATTCCTCAAAAGTGCCCATACTTTTCCCATTAAGTTAGTGATCACCACTCATTGAAGGATATAAGGTGCAATTCTTGTCAGAAACTCTCGACTTACTAATTTTCATTTTCCTCCGCATGTAACCTGAGTGCAGACAAGCAATCTGTTATTCGAGAGACAGAGCACATATGGCTTTCCATCGCCCGAGTACAAAACATGCATTTAAAAGCTGTAAAAATTGTAATTACCAATAAATTTACGAAAATTATTAATTCAGTTGAATAGTGTGTGGTAATCAGATCAATTTCAGAATTTATTTTCTCGAAACACTAAATTATTAACAAACATTTCTGAACAAAAATAATCTATTAAAAACATTTAGAAAAAGCTATTATAGCGATAAAATTGAGAAAGAATTTTTTTTTCTTTTCTTTAAGCTAAATGAAATTTTGTTTTTTTGTACAATAGAGACTATTTTATTATTATAGTATTATTAACTTTTTTTGTTAATTATTTAAGTTTTTAATTTAATTTTATGTTTTTAGGCATTATTATATATGTATTTTATTTCATTTTGGCACCCAAGCAGTTTAGGATGCGATCATAACAAATAAATTATTTTATTAAAGTAGTTACTTTTATTTAAATGTTTTAAAATTTGTTTGTTAATATCTTAGTTTCTTGAGAAAGGTAGAATATAAATTCCGAAACATTGGCTAAACTGTCATTTTAAGTTTTAAGTTAACTGATTAACATGCCACAATTGTTACTCCAAGGCTGTTAGTGAGGAGGGTAGCCTGTGAGATATATATATAGTAACAGTTGTTTTGTTTTTGTTTATAAGCAGCTGAAAAGGCACCGGTAGACGTGTGAACCATGAACAGCTTTTTAAAATAAATACTTAGCTCAAATGAGTGCTTCAGTCAACACCTTTCCATCATTCAAGCTATTATAACTGATTACCGCATTGTATCCATCTGAATTATTAATTTTTGTCTCTCAAAGTGCTCTCAAATTTTCAGGAAATATTTTCTTATATTGTTTTGTGCCATCCTCCAGGTTATGAGAAGCTACCGAGATGTTTTTATAACTGCATTACAATGCTGGGGCTTGGAGGTGGTTGAAGCTATTCCATGTAAGTCTAGTCAGCATCTGCCTGTGAAAGGAACTCGATGTACCTGCTCTACTTCTCCTCCCATGATCAAAGATGCCTTACATCAGAGGAGAAAGCCACGATAAGAAGACCATGACTCCCAATAGGAAACATTACGAGTTGAATGTTAATATCAATGTGAATTCATTAACTGGAGGGCTCCTTCTAAAAAGCAAGATTCAGTAATGGACCTATGAGCATAAAAGGTTTTTTCTGAAGTACTTCAGTTTCTATCATTTTATTTGGAGAAAAGATTGGGCCTGTTTCCAAAGTGGCTGGTTTTTTTCCTAAAAACATCCTAGTATATAAACTCACGTCAATCCTTCTTGGAGGGAGGGAGCCCTTCAACTATTGTGCCAACCTGTTTCTTTATTATTTCATTGTAGTAATTTATTTGAAATAAAAAGTTGTTATTTTGTATTGTTTTGTGAAACATTAGATTTTTATAATGTCCCAATTAATATTCCTTAAATTGTAAACCACTAGAGCCATCCCTAGGGATGTAACATAATATTTACACGGTTCAATACATTCACATTGGGTTTGGAGTATAATAAGGAAGCCTCTTACAAATCTCTCTCATCTGGTTGCCTTTCTTTTTCTGATAATTGTTTCACATTTTTAATACAATAAAATTTCTTGTAGCCTTTGCAAAAAGGTAATATTGAGAAATTATTTTTAGAGTGAGGGAAAAGTTTATGTAATGTGTTTTGGCTCGGACCCAGGTCTTAAGATATCTAGTTTGTAGTTACTATAATGCTAGCTTAGTAGTTACTATAATGCTGGCTTAGTAGTTACTATAATGCTGGCTTAGTAGTTACTATAATGCTAGCATAGTAGTTACTATAATGCTGGCTTAGTAGTTACTATAATGCTGGCTTAGTAGTTACTATAATGCTAGCATAGTAGTTTCTATATAGCTAGTTTGTAGCTACTATAAAGCTAGCTCAGTAGTTACTATAAAGCTGGCTTAGTAGTTACTATAAAGCTGGCTCAGTAGTTACTATAATGCTGGCCAAGTAGTTACTATAAAGCTGGCTCAGTAGTTACTATAAAGCTGGCTTAGTAGTTACTATAAAGCTGGCTTAGTAGTTACTATAAAGCTGGCTTAGTAGTTACTATAAAGCTGGCTTAGTAGTTACTATAAAGCTGGCTTAGTAGTTACTATAAAGCTGGCTTAGTGGTTACTATAAAGCTGGCTTAGTAGTTACTATAATGCTAGCTTAATAGTTATTATAATGCTAGCATAGTAGTTACTATAAAGCTGGCTTAGTAGTTACTATAAAGCTGGCTTAGTAGTTACTATAAAGCTGGCTTAGTGGTTACTATAAAGCTGGCTTAGTAGTTACTATAATGCTAGCTTAATAGTTATTATAATGCTAGCATAGTAGTTTCTATATAGCTAGTTTGTAGCTACTATAAAGCTAGATCAGTAGTTACTATAAAGCTGGCTTAGTGGTTACTATAAAGCTGGCTTAGTAGTTACTATAATGCTAGCTTAATAGTTATTATAATGCTAGCATAGTAGTTTCTATATAGCTAGTTTGTAGCTACTATAAAGCTAGATCAGTAGTTACTATAAAGCTGGCTTAGTGGTTACTATAAAGCTGGCTTAGTAGTTACTATAAAGCTGGCTTAGTAGTTACTATAAAGCTGGCTTAGTAGTTACTTTAAGGCTAACTATGAGTGAACATCTTTATCACATACAGGCATATTTCTTTTGTGAATTAACATTCAGATGAGTTAGATTTGTAAATGGTTCTCCTTCCCCAGTGTTTATCAGCTCTTTTAATACTTTAGAAATTATTCAATTAAATAGAATACTACAGGCTAAATTATCACAATGAACTAGGTACTTTTAGAAAACCTAGCGTGCTTCCTATAACTAAAATCTACTTCAGTGTTAAAATTGTTTGGCACAAAAACTTTGGTCCTTAATCTCCTCGTGTTACATTTTTTTTCATTTTACAAATTTACCAAAAAAAAAAAGTATTTTTCTTTTTACACATTTTGATTTCTTCTTTTTTGTAATTCATAATTATAATACACTGTCGTTTTTTTTTAAAACCATGCATGTTGATTTTACGAGCGTGCCAGGACCACTTACAGCTGCTTACATATTTATAATGGCTACCAATGTAAAACTTTAAAATAGACATAATTATCCATAAAATATATTCTGGAGCTTTTCAAATACTACATTTCAAAATAATTATGAATAATTATTCATTAATTTAATTCTTTAAATTATTTGTTTGGATAATAGTGTCTTTACAGCTTAAAAATAAGTTCTCACTTTTTTTTTATTAAACAAATCTAATTAACATAATAAAACAACAAGACTAATTAAATAAATATAATTGTGAGGCCTAAATTTTAATAGTTAAAAACGTAATGGAATAAACAAACTTGTAGCCTTTAAAGAAATCTGTTAATAAAAATAATCGAGGGATATTACATGTATTAATTATTATCAAATTGCTTGAAAACTTGATATGTTAATTGTTATAAACTATTGCACATTCCTTGTATACCAGTTCAGAAAGTTATTTGACATTTGTATATTTTATTTAAAAATCACATGATATCTGAATACTATTTTAAGAAATTAAAGAGTTATTTGTAAATTTTGTATTTACTGGTATAACTAATGAGATCGGAATGTTATTTACATATTAACAATATATAATATGTATAATATGAATATTTTCCCTCAAATAATTTTATATGTACATTAAGATGGATTTTCATTACTTCAAAAGCCGATAACTTTCTGTTTTTTTTTTTTTTTTACTAATTATGGTGTTATATACCTCAGTTATAATATTTACTTATCCTAAAGAGAAAACATCAAAATGATATAATACTGTTGAATGCACAATTTCTTTATATACATTTATCCTGAAGGAGATGGCTTAGGAACATGCACCAGTTCTTTTAATAACAAAACAATTTACGAACCGTTTTCTCTGAGCTCTTGTTCTATATTTTCCGGTGCAGATTATATGGCGGTAGATAATTATAGATCCAAATGTGTTATACAATCATCATCAACAACTCTCTTAATTTCTCATCCACTTATCAATCCTATGCAAGATAAAATCACAACTAGTTTTTGTGACACTTTCTGCTAGCTAAGTCAGGCATAAGACTAACTAAAATCAATATGACAGGCCTTGTCAGCTGATCACGATCTATGTGTCAGAAATGGAAAAAAAGTCCGTCGCACAGGCGGTGCGTTAACCAACCAGATTTCCCAAGTATTTCCATTTATCTCAAGAAGTAAAAGTTCAGTGAGAACAATATTTGGTATTGAAGATTAAAATAAGGTGATTCATGATAGAACAGCTTATTGTTAATATGACATTAGTAGGAGTGGGCGATTACTGAAAGCTGAAAACTAATAAAATTCAAATGTCTCGATTAATAATCAAGATAGTGAAATAATGTATATAACCTATAACATATAGAACAGTTAATTTGCAATAAGAGTTGTACTATACTTTTTTAATCCGACAGAGATAGTTTGAATTTTTGAAATTCCCCATCTAAATCCCCTCGTTCCGATTTTAGCCGTTAACGAGCTTGATCTTTATCTCTATGTAAAATGTTTAAATATCCAATTTGGTAACAATCAAACAAAAAATACAATCACTAGAGCATTAATATATATATCTATATATATTTAAAATTTTGAACGGTCATTTTTGTGATCTGTGTAGACATGGACATTTGAAGAAATTGTTTGAAAATGCGTCATGAGTACAACATCAATAGCTGATTTGTCTCAATTGAAATCTGCTAATATCGATTATCAATAAAGAAATATAGTCTGGATACGAATCAAAAATATTACATTTGCTTAAAAGATTAAAATAGTAAATTAATCTATGAATTTTCACCCCCCCCCCCCCCCACCCCCCCCCCCCCCCACCCCCCCCCCCCCCCACCCCCCCCCCCCCCCACCCCCCCCCCCCCCCACCCCCCCCCCCCCCCACCCCCCCCCCCCCCCACCCCCCCCCCCCCCCACCCCCCCCCCCCCCCACCCCCCCCCCCCCCCACCCCCCCCCCCCCCCACCCCCCCCCCCCCCCACCCCCCCCCCCCCCCACCCCCCCCCCCCCCCACCCCCCCCCCCCCCCACCCCCCCCCCCCCCCACCCCCCCCCCCCCCCACCCCCCCCCCCCCCCACCCCCCCCCCCCCCCACCCCCCCCCCCCCCCACCCCCCCCCCCCCCCACCCCCCCCCCCCCCCACCCCCCCCCCCCCCCACCCCCCCCCCCCCCCACCCCCCCCCCCCCCCACCCCCCCCCCCCCCCACCCCCCCCCCCCCCCACCCCCCCCCCCCCCCACCCCCCCCCCCCCCCACCCCCCCCCCCCCCCACCCCCCCCCCCCCCCACAGAAATTTCTCTATTGTAAAACTTCGCATGGGTAATCTGCTTAGTTTACGCAGCCCCTGCGTGACGGACTTTTTAAATTTTAGCCGATTTCCATTAGGAGGAGTGGATGGGTCAGAAATTGAGAGAGGCCAATGTGAAAAAACTTAAATATATCTTTTATTATGAGTTGTCAAAATGTTGTCTGCCTTGAGGGATTACAGCTGAAATAATTGGCACTACCAGAGTCATAACTAGGTATTGTAGCGTGGTTACCTCGTTTCTGGGTGAGGCATCCTTTGCTGAACAGCGGCGGGCATACTTCCCTGAGAGGTGACTCTAGCCCGCAGATCGGCAGGTGCTCCTGAGGGAACTGTTTCTCCAGTTCACCGTCTATCAGTGGATCGCCTTCTGCTCTGCAGATGTAGCATTCCTGCTGTTCACACTGCACTTCGCCTGCAATACACCCACAATATAAATGAATGTGTGTATGAAATTGGCTGTAAATCGCTAAACTTGCGTGACACCAAACAAATAAATAAATAGTATGTATGGAATTCACGCGGGGCGCTAATGAATTCTACAGGAGATGGATATATTGATGGAAAATATTGTAATTTTATAAGTTCTGTTTAGGCGAAGTCGGAAGTGAGTAGCTAATAGTGTTTTCACTGTTTCAAATAAAACTGTTTTCTCGAGGAAATTTATTAATGTTATTCCAATAAAACCATTACTCCTGGTAGAAGAGCGCATAATACAGGCTAACTAATATCATTACCTAAACATATATATATATATATATATATATATATATGCTTCTTGAAGTAAGGTTATCGGGAGGCCGTTTATTTACCATATCCCGTACATCCTTTCATACATACATACATAACATGTGTTTGATATTAATAACAATGTGTTTTTAGCAGATTTCCCTTAAGGGAAATCAGCTATTGAGGTTGTACTCATGACGCGAGTTTCGAAAACTTTCTTCAAATGTCCATCGATCCTACCCAGGAGATGACGAAAATGAGGTCCGTTCAAAATTATATATATATATATATATATATATATATATATATATATATATTTGTCTGTTAACGCTCTAGCGGTCGCAATTTTTTTGTTTGATCGTTCCCAAACTCGGAAATTAAATCGTTTATGTCAAAAGGAAGATCAAGTTCGTTAATTGCTGAAAATCGGACCCAGTGGGGGGGGGGTTTAGAAGGGGAATTTTCGAAAATTCGAAATAGCTCCGTTACCATACGTCGGATCAAACATGTAAAGAACCAATCTTATTGGCAAATTTTAAAATTTACTATAAATATTGTTCTATACATTTATTCTGTATCTTCAATATTAACCGAGATATTTGCATTTGTATTGTGAGTGTGGTCGGCTATGTTCGGGAGTTTCCGCCGAGCGCTTGTGTGACCGTTTCACTAACTATTCGTCCTCGTGAATAGGTTACTACTACTGTTATTATTAGGCAGATTTCTCTATTGTAAAACTTCACGTGGGAAATCTGCTTAGTTTACGCAGCCCCTGCGTGACGGACTTTAATATAAACATGGGGCTCAGGTTAGCCATGCCAGTTAAAGCGTTGACCTTTATCTCACATGGTAAACCTAGAGTGGCGAGTTCGATTCTCGTCTGGGCAAAGGAAATTATTTAGTGACGAAATTCATTAAATAACGTCCTAAAATCCCACCCTGGCTAGAAAAGGGTGGTAACCTGTAGATAACCCATCCCAATTAGCCTAAGTTGCAAACAGTGGACGTTAATAAATAAATAAATAAATAATATAAACTGAAAAAACAATGAATAAATTAAACAATTTGCGACAGCAAAAATAGCTCAGAATGATTAGTTAAATTAGTTTAAATACTTAAATTAAGAATAGTGTAGTTTTAAGTAATTCATACAGTTGTACACTTAATCATATTTTTCTAATTGTGAATTGAATTTATAAAACAGAAGTCTTTCCTCAACAGGCCAATTGTCTTTTCGGCTTTTTACTTCCGTTCTAAACCTTTTAAAGAAAAAAAGTTAAAATTGAATTCTTTAATTTTATTAAAACATTGCCTGACGGAGGTGGACGCAATTCCAACGAAAATTCACAAACCAACAAAAGTTCGTGACGCAGGGGCTGCGTAAACTAAGCAGATTTCCCACGTGGTTATACAATAGGAAATCTCCATACGAGAGCCGAACAGTTACGGCAAATGGCCGAACTAGCTTTTGGCGGGAAACTCAGTCGTACGTTATGGCCCAAATTTAATAAAAATGCAAATATCTCGGTTAATATTCAAGATAGAGAAGAAATGTATATTATTATATTTATAGTAAATTTAATTTGCAATACGATTGGTTCTATGCATATATATATATATATATATATATATATATATATATATATCTATATATATATATAATTTTGAACGGACCTCATTTTCGTCATCTACTAGGTAGGATCGATGGACATTTGAAGAAAATTTTCGAAAATCGCGTCATGAGTACGACCTCAACAGCTGTTTACCCTTAAGTTTTTTTATCTACTAAAAAAACCTCTGGAGCAGATAGCCCAACTCCTCACAATGAACATACTCGATATGTTAGCCTTTTAACTCTAAAGAACATATTTGCTGTTGGCGGAAATCTGAGCTGGAATGTGAGGGTGGGGGCGATTCGAAAATTCAAAATTACTCCAATAATTTGAGTTGAATCGAAAAATGTTATTGAATTGAATCTTTTTAAATTACTGATGCTCGTAACTCAAATATTATGCGAGTTATTCGTGCTGTATAATTTTCTGCCTTATCTAAAGCCCGACTTCTACAAACACAGGATGTATACTGAGATGAGTTGAGTAGTGTGTCATTGCACACATGTGGGAAATCTGCTTAGTTTACGCAGCTTGTGCGTGCCGGAGAGGGTACATGGGCTGGAGCTGGGGGCGTGAGGGAGGTTTGACAGGGGGCGTGTACCCACCTGTCACTCCTTGCTACATGTCAACAGCCATTAGCTGTCAATCCCCTATCTAGTCAACGGCCTTTCAGCTATAATAACCCTGACTGCAGAGGGGAGAAGGAGTCTTGGCTCTCCTCTTACTCTGGAGGCAGTTAACTTTTAGCAGATTTCCCTTAAGGAGATTATTGTCTTATCATTACCAAACTTGATATATAATCGTTTTATGTAAAAAGAAATATCATGTTGTTCGGTAACGGCAGATATCGGGCCAGAGGGAAGGGAGGATATTATATAAACGGGAGGAATTTAGAAAATTCGAAATATCTCCGTCACTAAATGTCGGATCGAAAAATTGTATAGGACCAAACGTATTGCAAATTAAATGTACTTTAAATATTGCTTTATACATTTTTTGATTATTAACTGAGACATTTGCATTTTTTTTAGTTTTCTGCCTTCAGTAAACTCCCACTCCTACTCATGTCGCATTAACAATACTCTGTTATATAATGAAACACTTTATTTGCAGCTTAAATACCACATAACTTGAACCAACTACTGACTCAGGATAGCCCACACATTAACACGATTCTGACATATTTAAAAACAATTGGGCAGTTTCAGAATATTTAATTCCATATTTTACATTTTTTTTAATGTGTGTTTGTGTGTGTGGACATATTTAAATTTGAATTGTGGTTTTTTTTTTTTTTTTTTTTTTTTTTTTATTTTTTTTTTTTTTATGAATAGTTTCTGTTTCAAAGTCACCAAGTTTACTTTTTACCTATTTATTTACCACCTGTTTTTAGTTCTATGTTCTGTTCGTGTTTCTTGTTTCTTTTGTGTTCTGTTCCTTTAGTTTTGTTCTTTATATTTTTTGTGTTCCATGTTTTGTTATTATTTGTTCTTATTATATGTTGTGATGTTTTTCCCCCACGTTTAAGAAGAGCAAGTCGCCATAGTTGCGGAGCTCCACATAATAAATAAATAAATACCTAATATTGTTATCATTGAACTATTACGTTTTGAGATAAACGCACGTGGAAAATCTGCTTAGTATACCCAGTCGGACTTTATTCATATATGTAAGTCGCTGACCGAGATGGGTACCAGATTCTACGAGGTTCCTATGTGCCACTTGTGAAATCAGGTTGAAATTTCATATTCATGTCGTACTGATTATTGTTAATAGCAGATTTCCCTTGAGGGACGTCAGGTAGTGAGAAGTACAACCTCAATTGTTCATTTTAATGAAATAAACAACCATAAGGATTTCCTTGACTAGACTATTCTTTCATTTTGAGAATGGCTTAATCTTTGGTAACGGAGCGAAAATAGGAAGACATTTGTTGAGTCGTAGTGAGCCAATGTTGGTCTGGATTGGCAACAGGACAAAATCGATGAGAGTGGAGGCGTATCCAGAGGGGAAGAGGCGCCGGGGGAAGGTTCGGTGCACTTTGTTTGTCTCGAGATGTCTGCTAGAGAACCACTTCACTGTAGCCTTGCACAATGCAAGCAGACCATTTGTGCAAAGCGCATTGTTTGCATTTCCCACCCTCCACTGCAGAATTACTGCTGTCTTGTCAATGAGAACAACCCCTGTTCTTCTGCCCGCATCTCCGGAACTTACCAGCTGTCTTCTCTACAAATTATATTCGAGCCGTAGGAGTACTAGATGGAAGTTGTTCTTGCCAGATTGAGGATCGGCCACAAATACCTCACACATAGACATTTAATGACGAGGACAGACACCACCTACACACACACATAGATTGGATAAAAGCCCATTCGGGAAATATTGGAAACGAACAAGCTTACACGTTAGCAAAGGAAGCAGCTCATGGTACAAAAATAATCCCAGAATTCTCTCTCATACCTCTCTCATACATTAAAATAGACTTGGGTACCGATTCAATACAAAAGAGGAACAGAGAATGGACATGTAACAAATCTTACAGCTTACATCAATACATACCGAATATAACTCACAACTACAACACAATTAAGAGTCACCATCACAAATGCACACAATTTCTAACGGAACATGGACAGACAGGACATTACTTAACAAAATTAAAAATTCGAGACAATGACAAATGTACTTGCGACTCACAGACAACACAAACGTTTTTATAAATACTTTCTGACTGTTCAACATTTAATCAAAATAGATGAAATTTAATAATGAACATAATTTTAAAAGGAGGTAATTGACCAGAACCACCTCATATTATATTTAACAAATATAATAAAAGGCTTATAAAGTTTATCAAAAGTATAGATATGGATGTAGCAAAAATAGAATATTAGAATGTGAAGTTGATTGTGAGGAATGGGAATTACAACTCAGTATATTTACCTTACATAAACTCGCAAATTAACCATCGGTTGAGTTTAACTTTAATTGATTGCTTTTTATTTTTTTCATTTCATTTATAAATTTTATTTGTAATTTTCTTACTTTTTTAATATTTTTTTTATTATTATTTTTTTTTATATTCTATTTGATTAGATGGTTGATTAACGTGTATATATTGTAAAATAAAAATGTATTTAAACATAATCATACATGTAATATGCCATGTGGCAATGGAACATGTATTCAAATAAATAACTCCTCATAGGGTTACTAGCAGGAGAAAAAAAAAGTCCGTCACGCAGGGGCTGCGTAAACTAAGAAGATTTCCCGTGTGATGTTTTACAATAGAGAATTCTCCATACTGGTAACACAACAGCATGATGATTAAATACAAATGGTAATGAGACATCTTTCAGTTAATTAAAATAAATTCCCAACTGAAACGGCTTCTGAATTGTAAGAATAATTTATATTTTAATATCTCAAATTTTAGTAGTCCAAGAACTAATGAAGGGGGGGGGGGGCGGATGAACAGAACGTATTTGCATAAATCTCACAAATTAACGAAGGTAAGGTAAGGTTAGAAGAATCTTCCACCTGAGCCGAGAAGTTACGAAAATGGCCGACCTAATCCGAACTATACCCGACCACAGACTTCATAAAAATGCAAATATCTCGGTTAATATTCAAGATAGAGAATAAATGTGTAACAATATTTATAGTAAATTTAATTTGCAATAAATAATAACGGAGATATGTTGAATTTTCGAAAATCCCTCCCCTCTAAACACCGCTCCCTCTATTCCGATTTCAGCCATTAACGAACTTTATCTTTATTTTTACATAAAACGACTAAATATCGGGTTTGGTAACGATCAAACAAAAATTGCGACCGTTAGAGCGGTAACAGACAAACATATATGTATGGGTATATATATATATATATATATATATATACAGTTTTGAACGGACCTCATTTTCGTCATCTACTAGGTAGGCTCGATGGACATTTGAAGAAAAATTTCGAAAATCACGTCATGAGTACAACCTCAATATGATCTTAAGTGATGACTGAAACGGTTAAATATCGAGTATGGTGCAGACCAAAGAAACGTTTTCGGGACAAGAACGTAAAATCATAAGTGATGACGCAATCGCAAAACGAATTTGCATGTATCTCGCATTATAAAGGCCTCTAGAAATACGGGGTGTACAGAATGTTCTAAGCCTGGTGTACTTATGATACCTCAGCTGTCAAGGTTGTTTTGGAAGGTTTTGACAACAATTTTTTTTTTGACCGGGTTACAGATGTTGGAAAAAGCGGGGGAATAAGTGCAGTGTTGCTGTTGAGGGGGACTATATTGAAAAATAAAAATATGTAAGTTGAAATCAGGCTTAGAACTTTCTGTACACCTGTAATTAACACCGTTTCTGTTCTTTCTGTAAATTTTTGATGTTTAAGCTTAGAACAAGGAGTTCCATGATATTACAGCTTATTGTTAATATGACGTGAATAGAAGTTGTGCTTTACTTAAGGATGCAAACTAAAAAATACAAATATCTCGGTTATTATACTTGATAGAGAAAATATCTATATACGATTTTTAATTTGTAATAAGATTAGGTATGTAAAATTTTTCGATCCAATTTACCTTGACGCAGATATTTTATTTTTAATCTTCCACTCTCTACCCCTTCCACGTGTCCTATTTCTGCCATTAACGAACTTGACCTTCCTTTGTACATAAAAGGATTAACTATTGAGCTTGCTAACGATATACCGGGTAAGATCCATTGAAATTGTTTGGAAATCCCGTCATGAGTACAACCTCAATAACTGATTTTCCTTGTGGGAAATAAGCTAATATATATATATATATATATATATATATATATATATATATATATATAGAGAGAGAGAGAGAGAGGGAGAGAGAGAGAGTGAGTGAGTGAGAGAGAAAACATTTTCGAAAATCGTGTCTTCAAAGCATCTGTGACAGTAAAGCATATTTGGTGTGTAATCCTAAAACTGTTTGGAACAGAAACCTAACAGTCTTCAGCCCAGATGATAAAGTTAATAGCTAGGCTAGGAAGAATGCCGACCGAGAAAGAAAGAGACAGACACATGGCCGAGAGGACAACAGCCAAACCAAACAAGACTCACATGTTGGAAAAAGAGAAAGAAAAAAAGCTAAATGTTCCCAGAAGCAAATTCTAGTCCATTTAAAGCCTTCTGTGAATAAAATAAAAATCGTTTTCTTATTGACGAACCACATCTGCGTTTGACAGTGTTAAACTATAGACTAGTCTTGAGAAAGGTGGAGCAGAGAAATGGAGGTATGTACTCCCATATGTTGGAAGGCACATGTCTACAGTACATTCCACTGACATACATTCAAGAAAAGCACGTATACTTAGCAGATTTCCCACCTGTGGGGAATGACCCGTCCAATGTATCATGTTAAATAAACTTCTATATTTCTTCTGTAATTAGAAATGTAAAAAGGATTAGAACATTAAACTGGTTATTGATTCACTTGCTTTAGTTGAAAATCATGTCTCTTGAAGTGGGCTTATTATTGACTGAATAATATATATATATAATTAGTTTAGGAGGAGTTCAGTGACATACACACGTACAGTAGAATCTTTATATATATAATTCTACTGTACGTGTGTATGTCACTGAACTCCTAAACGGTTGAACCGATTTGAATGACTTTTAGCAGATTTTCCTTAAGGGAAATCAGCTATTGAGGTTGTATTCATGATGGAATTTTCGAAATTTTTCTTCAAATGTCCATCGATCCTACCTAGTAGATGACGAAAATGAGGTTCGTTCAAAACTTTATATTTTTCGTTAGTATTTGTCTGTTACCGCTCTAGCGGTCGCAATTTTTATTTTTTTTTTATTTTGAACGCAGTTTGATTGTTACAAACTCGATATTTAGTCGTTTTATGTAAAAAGAAAGATCAAGTTCGTTAATGGCTGAAATCGGACCAGTGGGAGGGTGGTTTAGAGGGGAGGATTTTCTAAAATTTGAAATATTTCCGTTACTGTACGTCGGGTCGAAAAATTGTATAGAATTAATCTTATTGCAAATTTAATTTACTTTAAATATTGTTATATACATTTATTCTTTTTCTTGCATATTAACCGAGATATTTGCAATTGTATGGAATCGGGGCGGAGAACGGATGAGAGTGAGTTTCCCGCCAAAAGCTAGGTCGGCCGTTTTCTTAACTCTTCGGCTCTCGTGAAATTTCTCTATTGTAAAACTACACGTGGGAAATCTGCTTAGTTTACGCAGCCCCTGCGGGACGGACTTTTTTGTTGTAGGCGGTGAGTGACGCCCTGGATGGTTTAGCGTCACTCATCAGCCCAGCAGATGGAGCAGGAGTCCGAGGGGGTCGGAGGGAGGCCTAAAATTATAAATAGCAATATTTCGTTTCCTATTGGTTTTTCGGCAAATATGCACAGGATAAAAGTTTTTTATGTTGTTATTTAGAGTAACTTAAGTTATATTCACTTTTGTCGTATAACAAAGTATAAACGAGATATACAGTAAAAAAGTAAAGTGGGAGCCAACAATGTTATTGGGCACCAAGGATTGGACCTAACTTAACAAAACTCGGCATGTGGCTTAGCATTAGTTCTTCCATGATTATAAGCTATACTAAATTTTTTAGGTTCGAACGGGAGTGGGGGTTTACTAAAGGTCGAAAACTAAAAAAACGCAAATATCTCAGTTAATATTAAAGATAATGAACATAACAACATTTATAGATCTTTTAATTTGCAAAAAGATTGCTTCTATACAAATTGTCGATCTGACGTACAGTAACGGAGATATTTTGAATTTTCAAACAACAAATGTTGTTTTTAGCAGATTTCCCTTAAGGGAAATCAGCTATTGAGGTTGTGCTCATAACAGAATATTCGAAATTTTTCTTGAAATGTCTATCGATGCTACCTAGTAGATGACGAAAATGAGGTCCGTTGAAAATTGTATGTATACAGGGTGTCCCCAAACCAAACGGCCAAACTTCAGGGATCGATAGAAGATCGAAAAACTAAGAAAAAAGTCCTCTGGCATATGCCTCGTTTTCGAGAAAATCACAAAAAAACTGAAAATATTTGTGTATAAAGTGTATTTTTTTTCAATAATGTATTTAAATTACAAAAAACTATTGGCTTTTTGAGTGAGCTTAATTTTTTAATTTACGAGGAGGAAATTTAGAAATCATGAATATTCTCACGCTTTCCTTATCAATAAAACGTCTAGGTTGAGTGTTTAAACTTAAAAAGAAAGGATTAAAATGTTTACTATCATTTTAATCCTTTTGGGGGGGGGGGGAATCCAGCCTCGCATTCTCACATTAGTGGTGTTGCTAGTATTGTTCAGTGAAGTCAACAAATATGGCTAGATTTACCAACACTGAATACGCGGACATAGTCTACGTCTACGGATTCTGCGATGGCAATGCACGTCAGGCAGTTCGGGGATATCGCAGACGGTTTCCTGACCGAGAAACCCCACACAGAGGTGTTTTTACCAGCACTTTCAGAAGGCTTCGAGAGACTGGGTCCTTCTCATGTAATCGTCGTGGAAACCGTATGCAGGCTCCGATAGAAGCCGACCTGAGGCGGAGGGAGAGGATACTGAGGCACTTCAATACCAACCCTTGCTCAAGCGTCCACATGAAAAATCCCCGCGCTGTTAGAGAATTTCACTACCAGCATGAGTTTTCTGTAAATGTGTGGGTCGGTCTTTGTTATAATCGCATAATAGGTCCCGTATTTTTACCTGCTCGACTTCACGCTGAAAGTTTCATCTATTCCTGGAGAATGACTTACGGGCACTTTTGGAAGATATCCCTTTGGAAACAAGGCTTGAGAGCTGGTTTTCAACTCGATGGTTGTCCTGCACATTACGGAAAGGGCCGTACGAGACTGGTTGGACATCAACTACACAGGTCGCTGGATAGGACGAGGTGGGCCGGTGCCTTGGTCTCCCCGGTCTCCGGACCTCACGCCACTAGATTTCTTCGTGTGGGGATACGTGATAAGAAAATGTCTACCGAGGGCCCGTCCGCACAAGGGATGACCTCATCGAGCGCATCAGAATGGTTTTGCAACCAGCTCACCGCAGAACAATGTTTAGATGCAGTGCGATCTGTGAGTACGCGATGTGATGCGTGTATTGCAGCGAGAGGCCAGCACTTCGAACAAACATTTATGTTGACGCTTTAGAAATTAACGATGCAATTTTAGAGAAGGTAAAACCTTCAAAATTTTCAGGTTTTTTTTTTTTTCACTAAGGTAGACCCATATAAAAACTGAAACATTTATGTTTTCCAAGTAAGAATATTTAATTATTTTATTAATTTTCTAAATTTTTAATTATTTTTATGTTTTAATCTTCAGTTATTGTTCATAATGTTATCTACTTTAATAGGTAATTTTTTTTTATACTATGAATATTTGAATAAAAAAGTATTTATTATTTTTCTTAATAAAAAATAATTTTTTAATAAGATTAGAATACAATATTTGTATTGGAATAACATTTATTGATAAAATTCATTCAAGGAATAAAATCCCCTCTTCCATTGGCCTTAACTAGTTTTTGCACAACTATTTTTTAGTTTTTTGTGATTTTCTCGAAAACGAAGCGAAAACGAGGCATATGCCAGAGGACTTTTTGTTTTAGTTTTTCGATCCTCTATCGATCCCTAAAGTTTGGCCGTTTGGTTTGGGGACACCCTGTATTTATCTATCTATCTATCTTCTATATATTTGTCTGTTACCGTTCTAACGATCGCAATTTTTGTTTGATAGTTACCAAACTAGATATTTAATAGTTTTTTTTTGTAAAAAGAAAGATCAAGTACCTTAATGGATGAAATCGGACCAGTTGGAGGGGTTTTTTAGAGGGGGGGGACTTCGAAATATCTTCGTTACTATGTGTCAGAATCGCAAAATTGTACAGAATTAATCTTATTGCAAATTAAATTATTATAAATATTGTTATTTACATTTTATTTCCCTATCTTGAATATTAACCGAGATATTTGCATGTTATTAAATTTGGGCCGATAACGGATTTTTTAATTTCCCGCCAGAAGCTAGTTCGGGCATTTGCCGCAACTGTTCAGCTCTCGCATGGAGATTTCTCTATTGTAAAACTTCACGTGGGGGATCTGCTTAATTTAAGCAACCCCTGCGTGGACAGACTTTTTGTTTGTGTTATTAAAAGTAGCTTTTGTTTTAATCATAATATTATTAAAATTAATACCCTAATCACTTGAAATATGCAGGACAACGCCTGTTAGGTCAACTAGTGTATATTCCATCGATCCTACCCAGGAGATGACAAAAATGAGGTCCGTTCAAAATTATATACATATATATTTGTCTGTTAACGCACTAGCGGTCGCAATTTTTGTTTGATCGTAACGAAACTCGATATTTAACCGTTTTAATGTAAAAAGACAGATCAAGTTCGTTAAATGGCTGAAATCGGACCAGTGGGAGGGGGTTTAGAGGGGGGATTTTTCGAAAATTCGAAATATCTCCGTTTATTATGCATCGGATCGAAAAATTGTATAGAACTAATCTTATTGCAAAATTAAATTTACTATAAATATTGCTATTTACATTTATTCTCTATCTCGATTATTAACCGAGATATTTGCATTTTTATGAAGTTTGTGGTCGGTTATAGTTCGGATTAGGTCGGCCATTTTCGTCATTTCTCGGCTCAGGTGGAAGCTTCTTCTAACCTTACCTGTCGTTTCTAACCTTACCTTACCTTCGTTACTTTGTGAGATTTATGCAAATACGTTCTGTTCATCCGCCCCCCCCCCCCTTCTTTAGTTCTTGGACTACTAAAATTTGAGTTATTAAAATATAAATTATTTATTCTAATTAACTGAAAGATTTCTCATTACCGTTTGTATTATTCAGGGTGGTATTGTGTTACCGGTATGCAGATTTTCTTTATTGTAAAACTTCACATGGGAAATCTACTTAGTTTCCTGGTATCAATGCATGGTTATTATTTTATTCATTTGTGTTTGTAAGTTCGTTAGAAATTCCTGAAGGACGTCTCGTGAGTGGCTGAGTTGTGTAAAGATCAAATATTGACTGTTTAGAACTGTAAGAGCCGTAAAATCATGGAAAAAAAATACTGAAAAATGGTTTTTATACTACTTCATTTCCAACAACATTATTATATAATATAATTATTTTTATTTTTAGTTTATTTATTTGTTCTTTATTTAATTTTTATTATTTTTTTTTTCATTTTATACACCTAAAAATGCTTACCTCAATTAATTTAATGTGGTACAATATATATTAAGACAGTCTTCATTAGCATGTATGTTAATACAAATAATGTATGCTACATGTAGGAAATAAATTCCCTTTGCTAATCGATAAGGTTTAAAGATAACACAAAAAAATTGAAATCTATATATATATATATATGTGTGTGTGTGTGTGTGTGTGTGTGTGTGTGTGTGGTGTGTGTGTGTGTAATATATAGTTAATTTTGTTTGGAAAAGCAGTAGTTTACCTAATAGTTAAATATTTTTCATTATTTTTTTTCTCAAACTCGTATATTAATCGAGTTTTATATATATATATATATATATATATTATATATATATACTATATATATATATATAAAACGCTTGTTGCTGGCGAGAAATAAAGAAGTGATAGTGAGATGAGCATATCATATTGGAGAAATATGCTTAACTTACTCAGCCCCTGCGTTACGACCTTCTTTTTCATTTTTTCAAAGCTGTTATTATTATTTATTAACGGCCACATTTTGCTACGGCTAATTTGCACAGGTTATCTACAGGTTGCCACCCTTTTCTAGCCAGGCTGGGATTAAGGATTTTATTTAATGAGTCCGTTACTAAATAAATTCCTATTACCCATACGAGAATCAAACTTTCCTCCCTAGTTTTACCATTTAAATTATTAGATAACAGTGATACAAATTTATAGAATTAATTTTCATTCATCCTGAGATTATGGGATGAGTTTATCAAAGGACGAAAACTGGTTGAAAATTATACTTGAAAATTAATTTATTCTCGAAACCAGTTTTAGGTTTTTTTTTTCCTTCTTTTTCTTTGAAGTATGATCCTTGCCGGCTTTCGTTAGCTTCCTTCACGAATCGAAATTTTATATTAGTAAAATTTTATTATTATTGTCCAATTTGTACGACCTTTCTTCACCTGTGCCACCCTGCCACTAAGGATTTTAGCAGATTTCCCTTATGTCCATCAATCCTACCCAGGAGACGACCAAAATGAGGTCCATTCAAAATTATATATATATATATATGTATATATATATATATATATATATATATCTATATATATAAAATTTCCATGTCACAATGTTAGTTAGAGTACTCCTCCGAAACGACTTTTACCGATGTTTACCAAAATTTTATATGCGTATTCAGTAGGTCTGAGAATCGGCTACTATTTTTCATACCCCTAATTGATAAGGGTTGTTCACCCTTAACATTTTTTTTTAAATTTTTGGACGAAATTTTTTGTTTCTATTTTTTTATAATGTGGCATTAAAAAATACATACAACCCTAAATATTTACTTTTTTTATCACCAACCCCTATTTTTTTATATCCATTTTAGTAATTTAATCATTATCATCCCGCTCGATAACTGATCAATTATAGTGTTTTTAACTGTACTTCGATTAAAATTTCCCTTAGCTTATGGCAAATCTAAAAATTATTTTATGATGAAAATAAACATTCTATAGCGGTGGCAAAAAGTTTTTTTGGAAACTAAATATTGAGCCGAAATTAAAAGAACTCGGAATGTGAATTTGCATTCTTCCATGATTATAGGATTACAATTTTTAGGTCCAAACGGGAGTGGGGGGGGGAGTTATGAGGGAGGTCTGAAATAAAAAATTGTGATATTCCGATTCCAATTGATTTTTCAACGATTTTCTATAGAAATACAATCATTAGTCAGTCAACGATGATTTCCCGGGCATTGCCGGGTTGTTAGCTAGATCGTATATACAAAATACGCACATTATAGATGATATTTAATTATAATAAATGCTATCCATGATTATGATTTGAATTATTCACGGTAGCGTCAAACAGTGGAGAGGGAATGATTAGAGACTTATTTTCATTTATTCTTCAAACCTAAATTTTTTTTTCTCCATAAGTCGCCTAAGGGACCCTTACGGGGAAAAGTGCGCCTAGACGGGAAGAGCAGTCCTGCAGATAGTAGCATTGCCAAAAACAAAATAAAATCTTCCCGTTTCAAATGATTTCCCGAGCGAAGCCGGGTACCTTGGCTAGTATATATATTTATATATAATAACTAGCTCAGATACCCGGCTTCGCTCGGGAAATCATTTGAGGCTGAATGGTGATGGTATATTTTTGGCAAGGCTTTACTTTGCTCAATATTTTGACATTTAACCGTTCCAGTGTTTAGGGTTAATACCCGTTGTTGGCATTTGACAATGAAATATCGCGAATTTTTGTTTCAGGTCCCCTTATAACCCCCACTCCCGTTCTAACCTAAAAATTTTAATATAGCTTATAATCATGGAAGAATTAATGCTAATTGACATACCGAGTTTTTACGTTCGGTTTAATCGTTAGCGCCCAATGAAATAGATGACTCAGGCCCCCCTTATAACCCCCACTCCTGCCCGTCCCTAGAAATGTTAGTATTGCTTATTATAAGGATGACGTTAGTGCTAATTCTCATACCAAGTTTGGTTAAGTTCGGTTTAGTTTTTGTGCCAAAAAAAAATTGTTGACTTGCGCAGTAGTTTTTAACGAATAACTCATTTATACTTAGGTATACGACAAAGTGTATATAACAAACGTTACTCCAAATAACAAAAATAAACAACTTTTGTTATTTGCATATTTGCCGAAAATGCAATAGGAAACGAAATATCACTATTATTAATTTCAGGCCTTCCTTATAACCCCCACTCCTGCCCGTCCCAAGAAAATGTTAGTATAGCTTATTATAATGAAGGCGTTAGTACTAATTCAGATACCGAGTTTGGTTTAATTCGGTTGAGCATTTGTGCCAATAAAATTGTGGACTTCCGCTATAGTTTTTAGCGTATAACTCATTTATACTTCCGTATACGGCAAAAGTGCATATAACAAACGTTTCTCTAATAGCAAAATAAATAACTTTTGTTATGGGCATATATTTGCTGAAAAAGCAATAGGAAACGAAATTATCGCTATTTTTAATTTCAGGTCTCCCTTATAACCCCCCACTCCTGTTCTTCTTAGAGAATATTAATATAGCCTAAAGTCTAAGTTGGGCTAGTAGTAATATACATACCAAGTTTCATATAATTCGGTTCAGCCGTTTATGCCTGAAAAGGTAACAAACAAACAAACAAACAGACACCAAAGAAACAAAATGGCAGTTATTGTGTCTATCTATGACATGTGAAACGAAAAGTTATCGTGAAATTTCGCGAAAAAAAATCAATGTACAGACAGAGGTTACAATTTTATATATATATATATATTTATATATATATATATATTATATATATATATATATATATCTGTTATCGCGCTAGCCGTAGCTAGCAATTTTTGGTTTGATAGTTACCAAACTAGATATTTAATCGTTTTATGTAAAAATAAAGATCAAGTTCGTTAATGGCTGAAATCGGACTAGGGAGGGTGGTTTAGAGGGTTTTTTTTTTTTTTTTTTCGAAAATTCGGCATATCTCCGTTACTATACGTTGGGCTGAAAAAGTATATAGAAAAAATCCTATTGCCAAATAAATTTGCAATAACTATTGTTATATACATTTATTCTCTATCTTGAATATTAACCGAGATATTTGCATTTTTATTAAGGACGAGATGATCTCGTAAGGTTCCGGATTAGTTCAGCCGTTTCCGTAACTGTTCGACTCTCGTGAAATTGGTTTAGACTCCCGTAACCTTTTACTTTGTGAGATATATGCAAATACGCTCTGTTGAACTCCCCCCCCCCTCCCCTCCCCTTCTTTAGTTCTTGAAATACTAAAATTTGAATTATTAAAATATATTTTATTCTGATTCATGATAAATTCCAGTACTAGGTATATTAAATACAATAGTTTGCAATAAAGTTAATATTTTATAATCAGATATACATCAGTAATTGTGTTTTTTTTTCCGGCGAAGAATATGTCTATCTATCTATTCAGCTCTGAGTGGTTGGCAGACGTATTTATTCACAATTCAGAAGCCGTTTCCGTTGGGAGCTTATTAAAATTAACTGAAAGATTTCTCATTACCGTTTGTATTTACTCACGGTGGTGTTAAGTGTTAGCAGTATACAGATTTCTCTATTGTAAAACTTCACATGGGAAATCTGCTTAGTTTACATAGCCCCTGCATCACGGACTTTTTATTTAATGAGTTGATCAATAAATAAATTCCTATTGGCCTGACGAGAATCGAACTTACGGCTCTATGTTTGCCAAGCGACATTAAGAGCAACGCCTTTACCTGAGTCTCCAATTAATAATAAACTGGAATATAATTACTATAAGCGTTCGGTCAGCATTTAAAGTCACGGTTGGACCACCATTTGACTTTTACGACCTCTTTAATGAAAATTGTGTATTTATAATTGGCCTTAACCAATTTCAACACTGCAGATTGAAATGCTTCAATAAAATGGACTACCACTAAATATAACAATCAACCCTTCAATCACTCCCTGCAATATAACATTTAACCAGCTATAAAATACAACTGCCAAAGTGCTTTTTAAAACATTTATATTTTTTTGTTGAATACTAATTATGTTGTTAGAGGAAACCAATTAATAGTTGGAGGATTTCCGGAGTTAGGCTCGTAAAAACGAGTTGTTGGTAGCAGATTTCCCCCAAATAAAATCTACTATTCACGCTATACTAAGGATTTTATTCAATGAGTTGGCCACTAAATAAATTCCTATTGCCCAATAAAGTACTCGATTTGTATTTGAGTTGGGAAAACAAATTCATTGAACAACAATTTTAAGCATCAATAGTTTAACAAGACTGATCATTAGGGCTAGGATTTTCATGTAATTAAAAAATGCCAAATATGTAAATATATATGTATTGATTTTGATACAAATATGTAAATAATTATGTAAAATTAGTGAAATATGTAAACAGTGAATAACCTTCTAAAACAGTTTGTACTCTCATTTTAGCAGATTTCCCTTAAGGGAAATCAGCTATTGAGGTTGTACTCATGACGGAATTTTCGAAATTTTTCTTCAATTGTCCATCGATCCTACCCAAGATATATGACGTGAAAGTAAGGTCCATTCAAAACTGTATATATCTATTCTATATATTTGTCTGTTACCGCTCTAGCGTCGGAATTTTTGTCTTATCGTTACCAAACTTGATATTAATCGTTTTATGTAAAAAGAAAGATCAAGTTCGTATATATATATCTATATATATATATAAAATTGTAACCTCTGTCTGTACATTGATTTTTTTCGCGAAATTTCACGATAACTTTTCGTTTCACATGTCATAGACACCATAACTGCATTTTGTTTCTTTGGTGTCTGTTTGTTTGTTTGTTTATTTGTTTGTTTGTTTGTTACCTTTTCACGCATAAACGGCTGAACCGAATTTTATGAAACTTGGTATGTATATTACTACTAACCCAACTTAGACTTTAGGCTATATAAAATTCTCTGAGACGAACAGGAGTGGGGGTTATAAGGGAAGCCAGAAATTAAAAATATCGATATTTTGTTTCCTATTAGTTTTTCTGCAAAGATGAACAAAAGTGTTTATTTTGTTATTTAGAGTAACTTTTGTTATATACACTTTTTTCGTATACCGAATTATAAACGAGATATACGCTAAAACCTATAGCGGAAGTGAACAATTTTATTTGGGACAAAAGATCCAACCAAAATAAATAAAACTCGGTATGTGAATTAGTACTAACGTCTTGCTTATAATAAGCCATACTAACATTTCTAGGTACGGGCAGGAGTGGGGGTTATAAGGGAGGCCTGAAATTAAAAATAGCGATATTTCGTATTGTATTGGTTTCTTGGCAAATATGAATATAACAAAAGTTGTTTATTTTTGTTATTTAGAGTAACTTTTGTTATATACACTTTTCTTTTATAACAAAGTATAAACGAGATATACGCTAAAAGCTAAAGCGGGGGCAACTATTTTATTAGGCACTAGCGGTAGAACCGAACTTAACAACACTCGGTATGTAAAAATTAGCATTTATTCCTCCATGATTATAAGCTATACTAAAAATTTTAGGTTCCAAGGGGAATGGGGGTTATGCGGGAGGCCTGAAATAAAAAATTCGCGATATTTCATCGTCTATTTGGTTTTTGGCAATTGTGCACATAACATAAGTTGTTTACTTTTTTAAATTAGTGTAAATTATGTTTTATAATTATTTTTTTTTGTAAAATAAGGTATGAAGCAAGTAATTTGCTTAGAAAATTATTGATATGCTCAACAATACATTCCAATATGAACTACCCAGGTATCTCACCTGGATAAGTTAATTCAAATCCATGTTAGGAATTTTATCCTTAATAATTCAAAACTATGATATTTTTTAACGCCAGTAACAGTTTGCACCAAATAAGGTATACTGCCCCCACCCTTCTCTAAGTGTATTTAATACATTATTTAATTAAAACGTGAAAATATTTGAAACAGTTTTAAAATTGTGAAGATAATGTAATATGATTTTTTAATATATTTGAATGAATTAGAGGATAGCTATCCAAAATGGATTGCAGGTTGGCAGCACTGAGGCTATGTAAGTGTCGAGCTACTTCCTTTGTCCTATCAGTTCTGCCGCTTCCCTTCCGACCTCATATTGCTCTATGTTTTACATGTTAATTGGTGCTTATAGCAATGTATTATTATTCTCAGGAATGGTGAATTTCTTAATTATCATAAATAAATAATTTACTAGAATAAACGCTAGGGAGGTGCACTCAGATATTTCTGGTATTTATTAACTCTGCTCCGTTAATGTATTATGATATTACTTTACTGAAAAACCAATATGAATACACAGTTTACAATCGAGACTTATGAAAGAGTGTTTTAAATATAGGCTATGACGTACCTAAAACAGCTGTCACGTTGGACATTGTACAGCATGAAGGGAAAGAAAAATTATTCATACATGGTTTGGAAGATAGAATACATTCTAGGATTATGAATTATATGGTCCATCACTTTATAAAAAAAAAAAACTACATACAAAACGACGGGAAATATAAGAATATTGAGGACAATGAAGTCTTAAATAACAAATAATTTTATTATTAACAAATCCACAGTAACGACGGGTATAAATTCTAAACACTTGGGACAGGGAAATAAAAAAAAATATTGTGGAAAGTAAAGCCTTGCAAAAATATCTCACATATCTACATCTTCATTCAGCATAAAATGTATTCCCGGGCGAAGCCGGGTTCTTTAGCTAGTGTATATATATATATATAAATATATATATATATATATATATATATATATATATATATATATATATATATATATATAAAATTGTAATATATACATATATATAAAGTTGTAACCTCTGTCTGTACATTGATTTTTTTCGCGAAATTTCACGATAACTTTTCGTTTCACATGTCATAGACACCATATCTGCATTTTGTTTCTTTTCGTGTATGTTTGTTTGTTTGTTTGTTACCTTTTCACGCATAAACGGCTGAACCGAATTTTATGAAACTTGGTATGTATATTACTACTAGCCAACTTAGACTTTAGGCTATATTAATTTTCTCTGAGACGAACAGGAGTGGGGGTTATAAGGGAAGCCTGAAGATAAAAATAGCGATATTTCGTTTTCTATTGGTTTTTCGGCAAATATGCACATAACAAAAGTTGTTTATTTTGTTATTTAGAGTAACTTTTCTTTGTACACTTTCGTCGTATACCGAGTTATAAACGAGATAAACGCAAAAACCTATAGAGGAAGTGAACTATTTTATATGGCACAAAAGAATCAACCAAACTAAATACAACTCGGAATGTGTATTAGCACTAACGCTTTCATTATAACAAGCCATGCAACATTTCTAGGGACGGGCAGGAGTGGGGGTTATAAGGGAAGCTTGAAATTAAAAATAGCGATATTTTCGTTTCCTATTGGTTTTTCCGCAAATATAAACATAACAAAAGTTGTTTATTTTGTTATTTGGAGTAACTTTTGTTATATACACTTTTTGTCGTATACCTAAGTATAAATACGTTTACGAGTTATACGTTAACAATTTAGCGGGCACTAACGGCTGAACCGAACTAAACAAAACTCGTATGTCAATTAGCATCGTCCATTCTTGCATATTGGAAATGCGCTAAGACGGCCGAGCCCTGCCCCCTCTGTCATCCCCTTGCTCGGCTCATAGAGCTTTACGAGCTGCAATAAAAGCTATTTGTCCGCCCCGACATCTAGGGGAGAGGTCTGAAGGACATCTCTGGCTATCGTCCGAATTGCTGGCCACTATCTCTAGCTCTATCGCTCTCTCTAGGCGATTTCCGAAATGTTTCTTCAAATGTCCTTCGACCTTACCTTAAAGGTGACAAAAATGAGATCCATTCAAAATTATGTGTGAGTATATATATATATATATATATATATATATATATATATATATATATATATATGTGTGTGTATGTATTTATAATCTCATGCTGCCTCAATTTTCGTTTGATCGTGTACCGGCCAAGCTGGAAGACGGCCTATATAGAAGACGTTCATTCTTAATAGAGATGTGCCATCGCACGAAATATTTATTTATTTATTTATTAACGTCCACATTTTGCAACTTAGGCTAATTGGGACGGGTTATCTACAGGTTACCACCCTTTTCTAGCCAGGGTGGGATTTTAGGACGTTATTTAATGAATTTCGTCACTAAATAATTTCCTTTGCCCAGGCGAGAATGGAACTCGCCACTCTAGGTTTACCATGTGAGATAAAGGTCAACGCTTTAACTCGCATGGCTAACCTGAGCCCCTCGCACGAAATAGTATAATTTAATAGTATTTTACACACTATTTATATGTCGCCATCGAGTTATAAAAACTCTAGGAGATGAGAAGTGGTACTCTATAGAATTAGATCTTAGATGTGTTTGTATACATGTATATGTTTAGCCTGAATGAGGACATTACTACAATCATTAGCAAAAGTACCATTTTCAGCCATTCATTTGCTATTCATCATCCACCAACTATGCTCAGCAAAATTGTTTTTTTAATGTTTACTTATAAAATGCTTTTGTTATTAGCCATTCTTTTTTCTGATATTCGTTATTGTTACTTGTTGTTATCTATTTTACTTTTGTTATTTAAGTTTGTACAATTTTTGGAAGGGCAAATCGGCTTTGATGCGATGTCCATAAACAAATAAAATAGTAGTTTAATCAAAAATATTTTATTTAAATTATTTTATTTCTGCGCAATGTCTAATGTAATTTAAGCCATGCGAGTTAAAGCGTAGACCTTTATCTCGCATGGTAAACCTAGAGTGGCGAGTTCGATTCTCGCCTGGGCAAAGAAAATTATTTAGTGACGAAATTCATTAAATAACATCCTAAAATCCCACCCTGGCTAGAAAAGGGTGGTAACCTGTAGATAACCCGTCCCGATTAGCCTGAATTGCAAAAAGTGGACGTTAATAAATAATAATGTAATTTACAGATGTTAAGAATCCATTCTTAGTTAAACATTATTATGCATTGCGACTAGAAAAAAAGAACATTAAAAAGATTGTTAATTTAATAAAGTTGAATATATTCAAGGAAATTGGTGTCAGTGATTCCAGTTCCCTAAAGTTACAGCGTTTGTTGTGAAACTAAAGATGAAGTTCGTTAAAGCCTGAAAACTTTCGGTGGGGGGGGGGCGATAGAGGTAAGGAAAACAATGACCATTACCATGAGTCGGTTTGACAAATCGTCCGTACTTTATACGATTAAATACGTTAATATGTTATAGATACAATCTTGTTAAACTATTGATCCAATACCATTTGTTGTATACTTAACTCAAATACGAAAAAGTCCGCCACGCAGGGGCTGCGTAAACTAAGCAGATTTCCCACGTGAAGTATTACAATAGAGAAAAGCCTAAGTTGCAAAAAGTGGACGTTAATAAATAATAATAACAATAGAGAAATCTGCCTAATAACAACTGTAGTAGTAAGAAACCTCTAAACCTAAAATATTATTTAGGGCGTAATAACCCAGTAGTTTCTAGCCCCAAAACACAGTTAACCTAACCTCTAAACCTATTCACGAGGGACGGATAGTTATGGAAACGGCCACCAGAGCTCTCGGCGGAAAGTCCGAACATAGCCTACTGGTGACCACACGCAGAATACAAATGCAAATATCTCGGTTACTATTCAAGATACAGAATAAATGTATAGAACAATATTTATAGTAAATTTAATTTGCAATAAGATTGATTCTGTACAATTTTTCGATCCGACGAATAGTAACGGAGATATTTCGAATTTTCGAAAATCCTCCCCTCCTAACCCCCCCTCCCCGTGGTCCGATTTCAGCCGTTAACAAACTTGATCTTTCTTTTTACATAAAACGACTATATATCGAGTTTGGTAACGATCAAACAAAAATTGCGACCGCTAGAGCGGTAACAGACAAATATATATATATATATATATATATATATATATATATATATATATATACAGTTTTGAACGGACCACATTTTCGTCATCTACTAGGTAGGATCGATGGACATTTGAAGAAAGATTTCGAAAATTCCGTCATGAGTACAACCTCAATAGCTGATTTCCCTTAAGGGAAATCTGCTAAAAAGGTATTGATACTTTCTTGTTCTCAGCCATTAGTAACCCCCACTTCTATTCACCGGATTCTGTTTAGAAATAGAGGAAATATAGTAAAATGTTATGAGTAGAGTGCCATATCAAAATGGAAACTGTTTAGTTTCCCCGAGTTCCGGCCTTAAAGTATACCAGCATCTAAGAATGTATAACGGTTCCGTTTGTGGAAGCCATGTTTTGTGGTGGTGATGGTGACCTCTGTGAATGGCTTACTCTAGAATCGTTGGCCTATATATGGGTTGGGCTACCTGAGTTGGTGATCCTTGCCACTCGAGATAAGGGCTCTATAGATAACAGGGCCTAACAGCAAAAATAAACCTTAACACAGATAAGGCTGCCTTTAATAGTATCATTATGAAACGTTATGCGTTAGGCCAATTAACACCTTTCAGATCGTCTGTGGAAAGCATGCCTCTCTTCCAACCTCTGAACATCGAGGATATGAGCAGAAAGTCCTTCACGCAGGAGCTGCGTAAATTAAACGAATCTCCAAAGTGCTGATATAACTGGAGATATTTCGAATTCTCCGGAAGGATCGATGGACATTTGAGGAAGTTTTTCGAAAATCTCGCCACGAGTACAACCTCAATATCTGATAATAGGCGCATCAATACCTAATAATGTTTTTCTTTCCGGTGAAGAATATTTCAATCAATATGATCAGATCTGAGGCGTTTGTAGGCCTGTGTGTTTACAATTCAGATGCTTTCCGATGAGAGGTTATTAAAATTGACTAAAGATTTCTCATTACTGTACATCACTTCATATTCACGGTGGTGTTAAATGTTACAATTATGTTGATTTTTCTATTATAAAACTTCACGAGGGAAATCTGCTTAGTTTACGCAACCCCTGCGTGGCGGATTTTTATTCATTTTTTCATAACTCAAATGTAAGACGACTTATTTGCATGAGACATTAGATTTTGGGAGATTAATAATAAACGTCCGCCACGCGTAAACTAAGCAGATTTCCCACGTGAAGTTTTACAATAGAGCAATTTCACGAGAGCCGAGCCATTCAAGGAAACGGCCGAACTAGCTTTTGGTGGGAAAGTAACTCTCGTCCGTTAGGCGCCCACTTTTAATAAGAATGCAAATATCTCGGTTAATATTTAAGATAGAGAATAAATGTATATATCAATATTTATAGTAAATTTAATTTGCAATAAGATTGATTCTGTACTATTTTTCGATCCGAAGTATAGTACCGGAGATATTTCGATTTTCGAAAATCCTACCCTCTAACCCCCCCCCCCCTCTCCCTCGTAATGGTCAGATTTCAGCCGTTAACGAACTTGATCTTTCTTTTTACATAAAACGACCAAATATTGAGTTTGGTAACGATCAAACAAAAATTGCGACCGCTAGGGCGTTAACATACAAATATATATATATATATATATATATATATATATATATATATACAGTTTTGAACAGACCTCATTTTCGTCATCTACTAGGTGGGATCGATGGACATTTGAAGAAAAATTTCGAAAATTCCGTCATGAGTACAATTTCAATAGCTGATTTCCCTTAAGGGAAATCTGCTAAAAGTTAAAACCTTCAGTTCAAGTACGTAAAAGTGGAGTAGCTAGCATCAGATCAACAGTTTGTCCAGCAAGTGGGAAATCTGCTTAGCTTACGCAGCCCGACAGCATTCAGCGTTGGCGGTCTGTCTGGGCCAGCTGTTGATTAGACCGGCTGATTAATTGTATAAAAACGGCGGGAACGAACAGCTGTTGGCGGGCATAGCTTCCCTCCAAGCTACACTTGTCATTCTCTTTGCTAATATTGTAGTGTTGGAGCAGAGCCAGGATTTTTATTAGTACTTCCGCTAGGGCCATTACTCTCCACCTGGATAGCAACAATTGCTACAAATCATCGCAACACTCTTACTAGCAATACTATATATATATATATATATATATATATATATATATATATATACACACTCACACAATAATTGTCTAAGCTTTCTCTAAAGCACATTTTAGGAGAGTAAAGATACTCAGCTATTGAGGTTGTACCTATGATGTGTCGTAAAATTTTCTCAAATGTCCATCCTTTCTACCGATCTATCGATTCCTTTCCAATTGGTTTTTATTATGTTATTTAAAGTAACTTCTGTTATATACACTTTTAGCAGATTTCCCTTAAGGGAAATCAGCTATTGAGGTTGTACTCATGACGGAATTTTTGACATTTTTCTTCAAATGTCCATCGATCCTACCTAGTAGATGACGAAAATGAGGTCCGTTCAAAACTGTATATATATATATATATATATATATTTGTCTGTTACCGCTCTAGCGGTCGCAATTTTTGTTTAATCCTTACCAAACTTCATATTTAAGGGTTTTATGTAAAAAGAAAGATCAAGTTCGTTAACGGCTGAAATCGGACCAGTGGGAGGGGGGTTTAGAGGGGAGGATTTTCGAAAATTCGAAATATCTCCGTTACTATACGTCGGATAGAAAAATTATACAGAATCAATCTTATTACAAATTAAATTTACTATAAATTTTGTTATATACATTTATTCTCTATCTTGAATATTAACTGAAATATTTGCATTTTTCAGTTTTCACCAAACCGCCACTTCTACTCATGTTACGTAAACAATACTCTGATACATAATAAATCACATTATTGTAAGTTTAAATACCAAAAATTGTATTCAAGAGATCTTTATTATACGAGATACATGCAAATATGCACTGGTGAATCCCCCCCCCCATCTTAAAGTTTTGGACTACTAAAATTTTATTGATTGAGTTAACAATTATTCTAATTCATTATTAATTACACTAGTAGATATAGTAAATAGTTCTCAATAAAATTAGTTTGTTATATTCTGATATATTTCAGTAATTGTTTTTCTTTCCGGTGTGAGGCGGGACCCGTTTGTTTACATTTCTAACCTAACGCTTCCTGTCGGCAGGCTATTGAAATTGGATGAAACATTTCTTATTTCCGTTCGTATTTATTCACGGTGTTGTGTTAGCAGTATGTATATTTATCTATTACTAAACTTCACGTGGGAAATCTGCTTAGTTTACGCAGCCCCTGCGTGACGGACTTTTTATAGTGTATTAGTTACAGCAACTAACTAACAATGTATAGAAATAGCTTTGTTATTTATTTCCAATAGAAAAGTAAACTATAAGATCATTTCCATTGTTTAATTTGTATAATGTACAATTTAAACAAAGCCATGCTGAATTTGTACAATTGCACTGTGCTTAAACTATATGTACTCGGATAGGTTTTTGACAGGAAATATGTACATTATAGATGGTATTTAATTATAATAAATGCTATCCATGGTTATGGTTTGAATTATTCAGAAACGGTGTGTCAAAAAGTGGAGAGGTATAGATTAGGAACACATTTTCATTTATTCTTCAAAACTAAAATTTCTATTCTATTAATCCCCAAAAGATACCCTTTTTCTATTTCGGAAAAACAGTGCGTCGTGGATGCAAGTATAATTGTACACTTTGAAGTCTTGCTATAAAAATACTATGATTAGTCAGTCAACAAAAATTTCACACACACACGCACGCACGCACGCACGCACACACACACACACACACACACACACACACACACACACGTCTGTTAACGCACTATCGTTCGCAATTTTTTCTTGATCGTTACCAAACTAGATATTGAAATTTTTTTTGAAAAATAAAGATCAAGTTTCTTTAACCGCTGAAGTCGGATAAATGGAAGAGGGTTTTTTTATTTTTTATTTTACGTCCACTTTATGCAACTAGGCTAATCGGGACGGGTTATCTACAGGTTACCACCCTTTTCTAGCCAGGGTGGGCCTAAGGAGTTTATTTAATGAGGCCGTCATTAAATAAATTTCCACTGCCCAGGGCGGGATTCGAACCCGCCACTCTAGGTCTGCCATGGGAGATTAGGACCAACGCCCTAACTCGCACGGCCAACCCGAGCCCTGAAGAGGGGTTTGTCTAGAAGTGCGAATTTCAAAAATTCGAAATATCTTTGATGTTATACGTCGGATAGGAAAAAGTCTATTTAACCAACCTTATTGTAAATTAAAACACCTATAAATGTTGTTATATACATTTATACCTCAATAGCTGGTTTCCCTTAAGGGAAATCTGCTATTATTCCTAAGTGTTTGAAGTAAATTCATGTGTAGACTCCAGCCATGGAGGTAGGACTATATTCCTGTCGATAGTTACCCCATAGAGGTAGAAATATATTGCTGTGGAGATGTCTCCCATAGAGGTACAAGTCTCCATATGATAAACGATAAGAAGGCTAATTAAAGAGAAGCAGGCTTCCAGCTGATTAGCCCTCCAAGGAGCTATGAATAATCGCATCGACTCCCACACCTCGCTGTTATCACCCTTATCAGCTGTCATCTTACCAGCTAATTCAGCCAGCCCCACTTTTCGTAGATTTAATAAGGCAAAGTAGCCTGTTACAGGGATAGGTATTGGGTATCACATTGCTAACCAGGGTCTCCGCTATATCCTAACACGATATTCGGAAGGAGGACTACTAGAATAATATATATCGAAATATCTCCGTTACTATAAGTCAGAACTGTATAGAATCGAATCAACATTGCAAATGAAATCTTATATGTAAAAATGAATGTTTGTCTGTATGTAGACTCGTAAACGGATGAACCCAATTTTATGAAACTTGGTATGTATATTACTATTAATCCAAGCTAGATTTCTGGTTATATTAGTATTTTCTGAGACGGGCTGGGGTGGGGGTTATAAGGGAGGCCTGAAATTAAAAACAGCGATATTTCGTCTCCTATTGGTTTCTCGGCGAATATGCACATAGCAAAAGTAGTTTATTTTTGTTGAACTTTTGCCGTATAACGAAGTTTGAATGAGGTATACACGAAACACTACAGAAGGTGTCATCATTGTTAAAGGAAAGACTAAATCGAAATCAACGAAGCTCTGTATTTTTGCCCAGGAACCGGAAATAAAGAGATACCTGCGCAGGAAACGGATAATTTAAAAATATCCCACTTCTACTATCCGTTACTATATCGAATATGGATCGAAAAATTCTATAGTACCAGTATTATTGAAAATTGAATGATCTATAAATGTTGTTCTATACATAATTTCAATATCATGATTATTAAACGAGATATTTGGATTTTATACTTTTCAGGTTTCCCACTCCATCTCATGTCATATTAACAATAAGTTGTTATAGCATGAATCACTCCATTACAAGGTTAAATACCAAATATTTTATTCATTGAACTTTTACTCTGTGAGATATATGCAAATACGTTCTGCCGAACCCCTCCCCCTTTTGTTCTTGGATTACTAAAATTTGTGTGATTGAGATAAAACTGATTCTGATTCAAATTACAGGGCAAGTAAATAGTTTTCAATAAAATGAATACGTTATATCTAGATATATTCCATTAATTGGTTTTTTCCTGTCTTGAATATTTCTATCCATTCAGCGCTGCGAGGTTGGCTGGTCTGTTTGTTTACAATTCAGAAGTTTGTAAACATTGTTAACTTTGTAATTTGACTGAGAGATTTTTTTTCTTTTTTGTTGGCATTTATTCCCTTAAGATTCACGCGGTGGTGTTGCCAGTGTGTAGATTTATCTATTAATTTGCTTAGTTTTCGCACCACCTACGTGACGCTTTGTTTTTCTCTGTACTTGGGACATTTTCTTAATCAATTAAAGAGTATAAAGGGAGAGTGGCTTTAAGACCCTGAGCCTATCTGATGAAGAACTTCCATCGCCATGTATAATCCTGGCTGGCCAACCACATTATTACGTGGTTACAGCCATAACCACATCAAGTACCGATGAAGCTAACTACAGCCATTACCTCAGCCTTTCAGTGCCAGGCAAGAAGCTGCCTTTCAAAACAGTTATTGACGTTATACCCAGGAGATGAACAATATGTATATATACATTTGGCTGTTACCGCTCTAGCTTAAATACCAAATATTGTTTTCAAGAGACCTTTATTATAGGATATATGCAATCCGTCTTTAGTGTTTGGACTACTAAAATTTGATTGATTGAGATAAAAATTATTCTGATTCATTATAAATGACAGTACAATATATAAGAAATACTTTTTAATAAAATTAATACGTTATTTTTCTTATTACCGTTCGTATTTATTCACTTAATATTCACGGTGGTGTTGTTTTACCAATATGTAGATTTATCTATTGTTTAAATTCTGGAGGGAAATCTGTTTAGTTTACGCAGCCCTTGTTGGGCGGATTTCTTTTTTATTAAGGTTATTCCCCGTGATAAAACATGAGGGGATTATTTCGGGCATAAATTAATCAAATCAAAAACAATGTTTATTTCAACCGACAAGGACAGGTAAAGCAGCTAGCAACGAATAAGATTAAGGAAATATATTTTCTCGATTCGAAAAAGGACCAGCATATATTTTTATTCTTGTATAAAAAGAGCTTAAGCTCCCCAAGGGAATTCATCGGCTCGGAAAGAAGGGATGCCCGGAAACACGGCGGAAGAAGAAGCAACCGGAAATAGGAACCCATCCAGTCTCCACTTCCTGGAATATGAGTCTTTCTTTCATACACAATATCTTCATGGCTTCAGGGATAAATCCAACCAGCAGCCCCACACAAATATATTTCAATTTTCTTCACAAGAAAACTCACAATCCTAAATAAGCTAAGGAGAGTTAAAGGTATTTATAGCACAACTGTATCTAGTTTTAGCAGATTTCACTAATTGGAAATCAGCTATTGAGGTCGAACTCATGACGCGATTATATATATATATATATATATATATATATATATATATATATATATATATATATAAAATTGTTACCTCTGTCTGTACATTGATTTTTTTCGCGAAATTTCACGATAACTTTTCGTTTCACATGTCATAGACACCATATCTGCATTTTGTTTCTTTCGTGTATGTTTGTGTGTTTGTTTGTTACCTTTTCACGCATAAACGGCTGAACCGAATTTTATGAAACTTAGTATGTATTTACTACTAACCCAAACTTAGACTTTAGGCTTATTAATTTTCTCTGAGGACGAACAGGAGTGGGGTTATAAGCGGAAGCCTGGAAATTAAAAACAGCGATGATTTCGTTTGTATTGGGTTATTTCGGTTAAATAGGCACATATACAAAAGTTGTTTTTTTGTTATTTTGGAGTAACTTTCGTGTCATATACATTTTTTGTTCGTATATACCCAAGTATAAAGAGATTATACGTTAAAACTTAAGCGGGCACTAACGGCTGAACCGAACTTAAACTAAACTTCGGTATGCCAATTAGCATTAATTCTTCCATGATTATAAGTTATATTAAAATGTTTTAGGTTTCTAACGGGACGGGGTTTTAAAAGGGAGGCCTGAAATTAAAAAATTTACACCATATTTACTGTATAAGAGGACGGGTAAATATAAAAAATATCGAAGACAGTGAAGCCTTATCGAACAAATAATTCTATTATTAGGCAAATCCACGGCAAAAGGATGGGTATCAATCCTAAACATGGGACGGAGTAAATGTGAAAATATTGTGCAATGTAAAGCCTGCTAAAAAATACCATCACCATTCAGCCTCAAATGAATTCCCGGGCGAAGCCGGGTATCTGAGCTAGTATATATATATATGTGTGTTAACGCTCTAGCGGTCGCAATTTTTGTTTTATCGTTTCCAAACTCTATATTTAAACGTTTTATGAAAAAATAAAGATCAAGTTCGCTAATGGCAGGAATTGGACCAATGGGAGGGGGTTTAGAAAGGGGGAATTTCGAAAATTCAATATATCTCAGTTACCATACGTCCGACTTTGAAGTGCTATTTCGAAATTAGGGACACGATTTCCAACAAGCTCCGAAGCAGATTTCCCTTAAGTGAGACTAAACTAACCATTATCCAAGCAAGGTCCATCAGTGTAATGGAGCATACACAAACGGTTTCAACAAATATGAATCTTTCTCCTCCGATGAAGCAACCTCACGCGCTGCATTATACTGGCATTATGAAATTTTATTCTAATATTATTCCTTTATTCGAGACTCCAAACTCACAATTATTGAAATGGCTCGAGGAGTGAATAGGAAGTTGGGCAGATATCAACTTAATAATGAGACAGGTGCGTAGCTAGTCCGAGTGGACAGAGGAAAATGTGTAGCGTATTACCATATTCATGTGTTGGCCATTTACATGAGAAGTTGCTATTAGCATAGAGCCTACCACGGGATTTACTGTTCGACGCCCGACAAACTAAATAGAAATTAATTTTGATATTTGTTCAACCCTTTCACTACGGCAGCCACTCTCGACCCACCTCTACAAATATACGACTCAGATATTTTGAAACGTGAAGGAGGAAAAAATTGAATCGAGCGGAATTATACTAAAGAAACTTCGGATCTTTATTACATTCCATAGTTTGCGTTGACTTTCTCCAAATTTCCATTAAGACAAATATTTACGAATATATTATTATGGGTTTTCAGCGTATTGGGGGGGGGCCACACGGTAACTCGTTAATAAAATAAAGGTCTCTTTCTTGAAAACAATATTTGGTATTAATTAAATAATATTAGCTATGGAATAATGTGGTTTTTTGTTTATTTCGGCCTTAAATGAGGTCCATTAAAAATTGTAAATATATGTATATATCAAAATAAAGGTTTGTAGCCTCGCTAAATGCCAAAAATTATTCGCTGCCTCTGTGCTTGTGCTCTGTTTTTTGGTTGTTTGCCTGTTAAAATCATGAAACCTCTTTGAACCCACAGTTATTCGAAAAAAAAAAAAGACATACTAACAATATAAAAATACCAAATATTGTTTTCAAGGAACCTTTATTAAACGAGATAGATGCAGACTCGTAGTCTGATGATGTCAACAGCTAAGATTTTAGGTTCCTGTTTCGATAATGTTTTTTATATTTTAAACATTTTATAACCCTAATCCATTACTTATTATTACCACTTATGTGCATATTTGGAATGTCAATCTTGATGATAGAAAAGCGGGGGGCCGGGGGGGGCTGCCTCTTGGGCTTATCGGAAATAGTGGGGGTAAGGGTATTAGTTTTAGTTTGTAGGGGGTGTAGATAGTAGTTAGGGGTGTAGTGTTGGTAGAGGGTTAGGGGCGGCGGATGAGGTGAGGGAATGAATGAATATTTCAAAATATTTCAGCTATTATTAGTCGGATCTTAAAATGGTACAGATCCAATCAATGGTTAACCTATTGATGTTCTACAATTGTTGTTCTATGCGTTTTAGCAGATTTCCCTTAAGGGAAATCAGCTATTGAGCTTGTACTCATGACGGAATTTTCGACATTTTTCTTCAAAATGTCCAGTCGATCTCCTACCTATAGTAGTGATGAACGGCGACGAACCGAAAACGAAAACGGAAACGAAAAAAAATGAGGGAGGCCGTTTTCTTCAAAACTGTATATATATATCTATCGATCTATATATTTGTCTGTTACCGCTCTTAGCGGTCGCAATTTTTGTTTGATCCTTTACCAAACTTCATATTTAACCGTTTTATGTAAAAAGAAAGATCAAGTTCGTTAACGGCTGTGGAACCTTGAATCGGACCAGTGGGAAGGGGGTGGGTGGGGTTTGGGTTTAGATGGGTCAGTGAGCGCCTTTTTTTTGAGGTGGTTTAGATGGTTTTTTTTTGGGGTTTTGAGATTTTTTGGGGGTTTTTTTTTTTTTGTTGGGTTTTTTAGATGGGGGAGTGATTTTTCGAAAATTCGAAAATATCTCCGTTACATATACGTCGGAATCAAAAGATTGTATAGAACCAATCTTATTGCAATATTAAATTTACTATAAATAATGTTCTATACATTAATTCTCTACCTTTGAATAATTTAACCGAGAGGGGATATTTTTGCCCTCATTTGCTGAATTCTGATCGTGTGGTCACCAATAGGCTAATGTTCGGTGTTATCCGAACGAGAGCTCTGGCGGCCCCGTTTTCCATAACTATCGTCCCTCGTGAATAGGTTGTGTGAGATTGTGTTATTTGGTTGAGTATAGGTGATCCTGTTTTTTGTGCTCGCACTGGAGATGTGTGTGACTGTGGGTTTTAGTGAGTACTGCCTTGCCCCTAACTGTTAAGCTCCCAGGTCGCGCACTGGGTTATTACGCACTAAAATAATGTTTTTTTTAGGTTTAGAGGTTCCGTTCGCCCCCCCACCCCCTACTACAGATGGTGGGGTAGTTTTTGTTTGGTTAATTGGGCCAGATTTCTCTATTTGTTAAAACTTCAGTTGTGAAATCTGCTTAGGTTTACGCAGCCCCTGCGTTGACGGACTTTTTTTTTCGAGTAAATCAAGTTTTTAAAAAAACGAGGTTTAAGTTATTGGTTGTTACTTGATAGCTGAATTTCCTCAAGGGAAATTTCAGGAGCTATCGAGGGCGCGGAAGGTTTTGTACCCTCAAGACGCGATTTTTGAAAAAAATCTTCAAAAGTCCATCGATCCTACCCAGATGACGAAAATGAGGTCTGTTCAAAATTATATATATATGTGTGTTTGTGTGTGTGTGTGTGTGTCTGTTAACGCTCTAGCAGTCGCAATATTTGTTTGATCGTTACGAAACTAGATATTTAAACGTTTTATGAAAAAAATAAAGATCAAGTTCGTTAATGGCCCTAAAATGGAAGACCACAACAGATCGAACAGTGCGAGGGAGTGGGGGGGGGGTTAGTAGAAGGCGGGTATATTTCCGAAAGTTTGAAATCATTCCGTTACATGGTCAGTCCTTATCGAAAACTTTTTCTAAATAACTAATCTTATTGAAAATTAAATTTACTAAAAATATTGTTCGACTCGCTTAATTAACAAACCCCCTATCTTGAATCATGAACGGAGATATTTGCATTTTTTCAGTTTTTGAAACCTTCAACAAACCCCCCACTTCTACTCATGTAATATTAACAATAAGCTGTTGTATCATGACCACTTCACTACAAGGTTAAATGCCAAGTATTGTTTTCATTGAATTATTACTTTATATATAAATGCCATATATTTGCAAACACGTTCTGTTTAACCCCCCCCCCCCTCCTTCCTTTGTTCTTGGATTACTAAAATTTGAGTGATTGAATTAAAACTGATTCTGATACATTACAAATTACAGCACTAGCTTTCGTAAATTGTTTTCAATAAAATTAATATGTTATATTCAGATATATTTCATATAACTGTTTGTCTTTCCGGTCTATCTATTCACCGCTTCGAATTTGGCTGGCCTGTTTGTTTACAATTCAGCCGCTTTCCGTTGTAGAGATTAGTTTAGTAACTTGTAAAATGTGTGAATGATTTCTCATTACCGTTTGTATTTATTCACTAAACATTTTCGGTAGTGTTACCATATATCTAACCTTCGTGTGGGAAATCTGCTTAGTTTACGTAGTCTCTGAGTGTCGGATTTTAGCAGATTTCCCTTAATGGAAATCAGCTATTCAGGTTTTACTCATGACGGAAGTTTTGAAGTTTTTCTTCAAATGTCTATCGATCCTACCTAGTAGATGACGAAAATGAGATACGATCAAAACGTGTGTGTGTGTGTGTGTATATATATATATATATATATATATATATATATATATCTATATATATATAAAATTGTAAACCTCTGTCTGTAACATTGATTTTTTTCGCGAAATTTCACGATAACTTTTCGTTTCCACATGTCATAAGACACCATTAACTGCCATTTTGTTTCTTTTCGTGTATGTTTGTTTGTTGTTTGTTTGTTTTTTTGTGTTGTTTGTTACCTTTTCACGCCTAAACGGCTGAAAACCGAATCTTTATGACACTTGGTATGTTATATTACTACTAAGCCCAACTTAGACTTTAGGCTATATTAATATTCTCTAAGACGAACAGGAGTGGGAGGTTATAAGGGAGACCTGAAAATTAAAAAATTTAGCGATTATTACGTTTCCTATTGCTTTTTCAGCTAATATTGGCCCATAACAAAGTTGTTTATTTTGTAATTTAGAGTAACTTTTGTTGATTTATTTAATATGGAACTTTTTGCCGTATACGGAACAAAGTAATAAATGAGTTTATACGCTAAAAGCTATAGAGGGAGTCCCTCAATTTTATTTAGGACAAAAGACTACGACCGAACTAAACCAAACCACGGTATGTGAATTAAGCACTAACGCCTTCCTTATAATACAGCCTATACTAACATTTTACTAGGGACCTGCCAGGAGTGGGGGTTTATAAGGGAGGCCTGAAAATTGATAATAGTGATATTTTCGTTTCCTATTGCATTTTGGGCAAATATGGCACATAACAAAAGTTGTTTATTTTGTTATTTAGAGAACACTTTTTTATATACACTAACAATCGTATACCGAGCTTTATAAAGGCATTATATGCTGAAAAATTATAGCGGGAGACAACAATTTTATTTGGCACAAGAAGACTCAACCGAACTAAATAAAACACTCCAGTATGTGTATTAAGCACTAACGCCTTCCTTCTAATAAGCCATACCAACATTTCTAGGGGTACGGTCAGGAGTGGGGGTTAATAAGGGAGGCCTACTAATTAATAATAATAATTTCCTATTGGGGTTTCGGCAAATATGCACATAACAAAAAGTTGTTTATTTTGTTATTTAAGGAGAAATTTGCTCAAACACGTTCATTTTCAATATGAACTACCAGGTACCTACTCCTGAAAAAATTTTAATTCAAATGTATGGTCAATATTTTCTCCTTATTAATTCAAATCTATGCATAATGCACAGGAGACGGGAAATATGACAATATGCAGGACAGTGAAGTCTTACATAAAAAAAATAATTTTTATTATATAACAAATCGCCAACAACGGGTATTAACCCTAAACACTGGAACGGGTGAAATGCAAAAATATTGTGCAAAGTAAATCCTTGGCCGGGTGCCAAAAATATAACCATCACCATACATTCAGCCTCAAATGAATAATAAAAATAATACTTTGAATCAATATTTTAAGGAAAAAACTATGGAGATGCTGGAGCGGAAGGAGGTCGGAGCCTAAACAGTTAATTGAGTTAATTTATTTCCTGTGTAAATGCTAGCAATTACTGGGAAATGATTTCCACTGAGCCTCTACTAATTACGAATATAATAATCTAACGTACAAAACTATGTTTAAACTATATGGGCTCGGATCGGTTTTTTGACAGGAAATAAGTTTCATTATAGAGGATATTTAATTGTAATAAATGCTATCCACGATTATGGTTTTGAAGGTAATTCATAAAAGGTGAGTTCGAAAAGTGGAGAGGGATTAGATTAGGAAAACACATTTTTATTTTTATTCTTCAAAAATTAAGAGTTTTCTCATCTATACGTCGCCTGCCTGACCCTCACGGGAAAAAACAATGCGCCCCAGACGGGAAGTGTAGTAAACATTGAAGCCTTGCTCAAAAAAAAAAAAAAAATACTATTATCATTCTGACTCAAATGATTTCCCGAGCGAAGCCGGGTACCTTAGCTAGTATATATATATATATATTTGTCTGTTAACGCTCTAGCGGTCGCAATTTTTGTTTGATCGTTACGAAACTCGATATTTAACCGTTTTATGTAAAAAGAAAGATCAAGTTCGTTAACGGTTGAAATAGGTCCAGGGGAAGGGGGGTTTAGAGGGGAGAATTTTCAAAATTCAAAATATCTCCGTCACTATAAGTCGTATCGAAAAATTGTATCAGAATCAATCTCATTGAAAATTAAATTTACTATAAATATTGTTTTATACATTTTGAATATTAACCGAGATATGCGCATTTTAATTAAATCTGGTGGCTAACGGACGAGTGATGTTCCCCCCAAAAGCTAGTTCGGCCGTTTCCTTGACTGCTCGGCTATTGTGAAATTTTCGTCATCTACTAGGTAGGATTGATGGTTATTTGAAGAATTGTATCTATAATCTCGTCGAGAGTACTGTCTCGATAGCTCATTTGCCCTTAAGGGAAATCTGTTTATATTCGTTAAGGTAAATAAGCCAACATTAGTTGTTTGAGTGTAACCATGTTGTTGTTTATTCCAAGCCTAGATTGGTTACCTTGTTCACATTCCGATAAGACCGGTTGCTAGATATCTCACTCTGGAAGCCTCTATCTCCTTCTCTCTAATGTCCCATCTCAATCATGCATTTTATATCTACATTCTATTTGTTTTTTTTTTAGAAAACAACTTAATTAAATCCTACAATGACACTCGTTTCGTTCTTAATATCTAGTCGTCCATTTGTCTTCAAAAGCCTTCCGAGCATCGTGTTGATGCCATTAAGATCTTAATGAAGATTGGCTGGTTTTCGGTTGGCTGTGTCTTGAAGGTATTTCGATACCCCAAAACAGTATTTATCATCTTCTAGTTCAACATTTTTTCTTAAGCTTTCTAAAAGTTTATATTTTTAGTACCATCGTCCCATGAATATTATTATACAGTATTTCTTAACATAGTTATTGGTACTTTCTTGTTTTCATCCTTCAGAGCCTCCCCTCCACCCTTCCCATCTGTTTTTACATAGATCAGCAGCCTGTTACAACAGCAGGTGGGAAATCTGCTTAGTCTACGCAGCCCCTGCGTGACGGACTTTTTCCTATTAAAACTGCCAATTTTTCGTTCGAAGTGACTGCGAAGCTACATAAACTCTACAATATTACCGTTCATTTTGAATCTGATAATTCTGTTGCAAACTGAAAACCGGACCTGCAAGTAAAAAAAAAAACATTTATGTCCGAAATAATCCATTGATAATACAACCAGTAATAATGATTAGTCCTCAGAGTGTTGCTGAGAGTTGGTTAAATTTGATTCCAGGTAACCTAAATTATTTTTATAAACGTTTGAAAGTACTTATCTTATTTTAGGATTTGATAACAGGAAATTTCCTTATCTATGAGCCGTGTTATCTAATGAGTGACAAATATAGGGCGATCACGTGAATGTTCAGAATTCAGATTTGATTATGACCAACTTGGTCTACTGTCCCAGGATTAGGAACACTGACCTAATACTCTCTACGCAACTTGTGCTACTGTTCCAGGATTAGGAACACTGACCTAATACTCTCTACGCAACTTGGGCTACTGTTCCAGGATTAGGAACACTGACCTAATCCTCTCTACGCAACTTGGTCTACAGTTCCAGGATTAGGAACACTGACCTGATCCTCTCTACGCAACTTGGGCTACTGTTCCAGGATTAGGAACACTGACCTAATCCTCTCTACGCAACTTGGGCTACTGTTCCAGGATTAGGAACACTGACCTAATCCTCTCTATGCATCTTGAGCTACTGTTCCAGGATTAGGAACACTGACCTAATCCTCTCTATGCATCTTGGGCTACTGTTCCAGGATTAGGAACACTGACCTAATCCTCTCTATGCATCTTGAGCTACTGTCCCAGGATTAGGAACACTGACCTGATCCTCTAACGCAACTTGTCTACTGTTTCCAGGATTAATGGAACACTGACCCTAATACTCTCTACGCAACTTGGGCTACTGTTTCCAGGATTAGGAACACTGACCTAATCCCTCTTGCAACTTGGGCTACTGTTTCCAGCATTAGGAAAACTGACCTAATCCTCTCTATGCATCTTGGGCTACTGTTCCAGGATTAGGAACACTGACCTAATCCTCTCTATGCATCTTGGGCTACTGTTCCAGGATTAGGAACACTGACCTGATCCTCTCTATGCATCTTGGGCTACTGTTCCAGGATTAGGAACACTGACCTAATCCTCTCTAGACAACTTTGGCTACTATTCCAGGATTAGGAACACTGACCCTCTCTACGCAAGTTGGGCTACTGTTCCGAGATTAGGAATTCTGACCTGATCCTCTCTACGCAAGTTGGGCTACTGTTCCAGGATTAGGAACACTGACCTAATCTTCTCTTCGCAACTTGTGCTACCGTTCCAGGATTAGGAACACTGACCTGATCCTCTCTACGCAAGTTGGGCTACTGTTCCAGGATTAGGAACACTGACCTTCTCTACGCAACTTTGGCTACTATTCCAGGATTAGGAACACTGACCTGATCCTCCCTGCGCAAGTTGGGCTACTGTTCCAGGATTAGGAACACTGACCTGATCCTCTCTACGCAACTTGAGCTACTGTTCCAGGATTAGGAAAACTGACCTAATGTTCTCTACGCAACTTGTGCTATTTTTCCAGGATTAGGAAAACTGACCTAATCTTCTCTTCGCAACTTGTGCTACCGTTCCAGGATTAGGAACACTGACCTTCTCTACGCAACTTTGGCTACTATTCCAGGATTAGGAACACTGACCTGGTCCTCCCTGCGCAAGTTAGGCTACTGTTCCAGGATTAGGAACACTGACCTAATCCTCTGTAAGCAACTTGACCTTCAATGATTTTTAAAATATTTCCCTGTTCTAAACGCCCGCCACTGAGTGATTGCATACGCTCTGACATTCGATACGGCGATTATCTCATCTAATCTCAAAATTGTGTCATGAGTACAACCCTTCGTTGCTGTCCCCCCCCCCCCTTTGCATCCCTGGAAGAATTTTTTGTTTTTATGAATTAGAAGGCTAATGCTGACCATGGGAAGCATGTCGAGCCTTCGATGTTTATATTAGTTGATGCATTATAAGGAAATTGTCGTTAGAATGTGTGTGGTTTCGTCAGAGGTCTGCCACTGGATGAGGTCGGATTACAGCCAGTCAAGGATATCACGGTTGTTTTGAATAATTCCTTCCATATTACACAGTTCTAGCCAAGGTCACCCTTCTCTTATTTTCGTTATTCGCTGCCTTATTAACAGGTATACTGGCTTTGGTAGGCACAGCTCCTAGTGCTGGGGCTGCGTACAATAAGCAGATTTCCCGCGTGATGGAATGGCACTTTGGTAATCTCATCACGCAATTAATTCGTTCTTCCGATAATAAAGTGTAAATGTTGCCATAATTGATTATGGCCGCAATAGGTGATTAAGCTTAAAGGAAATCAGAGGTAGGTGCTATTTTGGAATATTGGTAGAACGGACCCTCTAATTAGAGTGGCTTTGCATTCTATGAATGACAGCATTTGCCCATGATTCCAGTTGATATTCTAAGTGTGAGTGATCAGAACTGACTGTCGGCTTCTGCCCCATTAGCTGCGCTGTCTGCAGAAATGGATTAATAAGCATTAATCTTTGCTTTGATGGAGGATTAGGTTTTTAGCTTCCATTTTAGAAAGTGGAACCATTATTTCACATTATCATTTAGTCCCAGTCCTAGATGTCCTCAACTTCATGGCCCGATAATCGAGTAATTTCTCCTAATGTCCATCGATCCTAACATCCTGACCAGGTTGTGATGGAAACTAGATGAAGGAAATATCGAATATGGTTTAGAAGAAATAAATATTTCCGGTACTTGAGCGAAAAATCGTAATTGATGACGTCACCTCTCTACATGTCGCATTGAAGCATGTGTCTCACAGAGTAAACGTTCAATGGAAACATTATTTGGTATTTAAGCTTGGAAAAAAAAGAAGTTCATAATGTTACACCTTATTGATAATTTGACCCGAGGCGTGTTGGGGGTTTACTAAAGACTAAAAAATGCAAATATCTCCGTTAATATTAATGATAAACAAATATGTATAACGATAGTTATCGCTCATTTTATTTGAAATACATACAAATCTATCTTCTATACAAATTTCCCTTAGGACGTATAACAACAGACATATTTCAAATTTTCCGCCCTCTAAACGATACCAAACTCAATAGTAGTAGGCAATGGTAATTAGCAGATATATCTTGACGTTGTGGTATACCTCGATTTTGGAAACATTTCCACAAATGTCCAATGATCCTACCCGGCAGATGACGAAAACGAGGTCCGTTCCGTTGTTATCTCTATCTATGTATATATATATATATATATATATATATATATATATATATATATATATATATATAAAATTGTAACCTCTGTCTGTACATTGATTTTTTTTGTGAAATTTCACGATAACTTTTCGTTTCACATGTCATAGACACCATAACTGCATTTTGTTTCTTTCGTGTCTGTTTGTTTGTTTGTTTGTTACCTTTTCACGCATAAACGGCTGAACCGACTTTTATGAAACTTGGTATGTATATTACTACTAACCCAACTTAGACTTTAGGCTATATTAATATCCTCTGAGACGAACAGGTGTGGGGGTTATAAGGGAGGCCTTTTCCGGTTGGTTCGGCCAATATGACCATACAAAAGTTGTTTATTTTGTTATTTAGAGTAACTTTTGTCATATTCATTTTTGTCTTTTAACAATGTATAAACGAGATATACACTATAAACTAAAGCGGGAGTCAACTATTTTATTGGGCGCTAACGATTGAACCGAACTTAACAAAACTCGCCATGTCAATTAGCATTAATTCTTCCATGATTATAAGCTATATTAAAATGTTTTGGTTAGAACGGGAGTGGGGGTTATAAGGGAGGCCTGAAATGAAAATTCGCGATATTTCATGGTCTATTTGTTTTTCGACAAATATGCACATAACAAAAGTTGTTTACTTTGTTATTTACATTAACATTTTTTTTTTTTTTTTATACATTTCTACAGGAACAATGTGGGGAGCAAGTAATTTGTGAAGAAATATTAATATGCTCAACAATTCATTCCTATTTGAACAATCAGGTACCTCAGCTGGAAAAATTAATTCAAATTTATGTTAATATTTTGTCCTTAATAACTGAAATCCATGGATAATGCACAGGAGGCGGGAAATATGACAATATGCAGGACAGTGAAGTCTTACTTAAAAAAATAATTTTATTATTAACAAATGCCAACAACGGGCGTTAACCCTAAACACTGGAACGGGTAAATGTCAAAATATTGTGCAAAGTAAAGCCTTGCCAAAAATATACCATCACCATTCAGCCTCAAATGAATTCCCGAGCGAAGCCGGGTATCTGAGCTACTGTATGTATATATATATGGTGTTGTTATTGTTTCTTGGAGTTTTGGTCAATGTTGGTGAAATCATATTAGTTTATGCAAATATTTTCAAACACCAATAGTTTATAGCTTACATTCCCCAAAACTCCAAGAAACAATAACAACACCATATATAAATACAACCTAGTCGAAAACATCAACACAATTATATATATATCGGAATTTAATCGTTTTATGTAAAAAGGAAGGTCAAATTCGTTAATGGCTGAAATCGGACCAGTGGTAGGGGGGGTTTAGAGGGGGAATTTTTTGAAAATTCAAAATATCTCCGTTATTTTGCGTCGGATCGAAAAAGTGTATAGAATCAATCTTATTGCAAATTAAATTTACTGTAAATATTCTGAATCTTGAATATTAACCGAGATATTTGCATTTGTATTTGTGAGTGTGGTCGGCAGGAGTCGGCTATGTTCGGGACTTTCCGCCGAGAGCTAGGGCGGCCGTTTCTGTAACTGTTCGTCCCTCTTGAATAGGTTTAGAGATTCCTTACAACTACTGTTGTTATTAGGCAGATTTCTCTATTGTAAAACATCACGTGGGAAATCTTCTTAGTTTACGCAGCCCCTGCGTGACCGACTTTTTTACTCAGGAATAGAGAGTATATTGTGAGATGAGGACAATTGTCTGCCATCTCATACCTTGGAGATATCTGCTTAATTTACGCAGCTCCTGCGTCGTGGACTCTTTTACATGGAAATAGAGAACAGGTGTCCTATAGGAGCAGGTGGGAAATCTGCTAATTTACGTGACCCCTGCGCGATTGAGTATTTAGAATGTTCGTCGCCAACCGCTTTGGCCAATCCAGTTTCTGGAAGGAATGGCTCCTGATTAAGCCAACATTTCGAAAAGCTGGACAGAACGATAATTATGATTATGATTAATTGGCTGCCGATAACAAACCTTGCCGAACACTCGATAATGGACGACTTACAAACTAGAACTCCCTAATAAGGCAGTTATCTAGCTGGCATCGATCAAACAAATCCATGTTAGGCAGAAAATCAACGAGGCCGTCAACACAGTGTTTAGAAAATTTTTGGAAGAATTCTTCGTTCAACCAACCGTCTCAGATTGAAATCCATTTAATAACAGCACTTGTGGCGGTAATTTTCGGGGAGGAGGGCTCCATAGAGATAAGCAGCGAGGTCTAATGGGCCGACAGGCAATTAAATCGAGTTCCTCGTTATTACGTCATAGTTAACCTGTTATATCTTTTTAATAACCTCCTTGGATTATTGGGCAAGCTATTCGATTCTCTTTATCCACCCCACTCCTCTATCACTGGAAAAAGTCATTCCGCAGGGGCTGCGTAAACTAAGCAGATTTCTCATGAACTGTTATAACACACCGCTGGTCCCATCTCACCACAAAGTCTCTATTTCTATGTAAAATGCCGACGAGAAAAGGCGGTGGGGGGGCGGTATTGAAGGCTCTGAAAAAACGAAAGTACGAATAACCTGATAATAATAACATTTGACTTACGAAAAAAATGTAAAATAAATATAACAACAATTGTAGAGCATCAACAGTTAAACAATATTGGTTGTATAACATTTGACGATCCCATCAAAATATCGGATAACAGGAATTTTGCATTCCCTTCTACACTTCTACTATTCCAAACTTCTATCTTAATCAATATCTTTAGCGACGAATGAAACCGATAAATATTGTGTATAGTATAGATAAAATAAATATTTTTAGCAGATTTCCCTTAAGGGAAATCAGCTATTGAGGTCGTACTCATGATGCGAGTTTCGAAAAATTTCTTCAAATGTCCATCGATCCTACCCAGGAGATGACGAAAATGAGGTCCGTTCAAAATTATATATATATATATATATATATATATATATATATATATATATATATATATATATATATATATTTGTCTGTTAACGCTCTAGTGGTCGCAATTCTTGTTTGATCTTTACCAAACTCGGAATTTAATCGTTTTATGTAAAAAGGAAGATCAAGTTCGTTAATGGCTGAAATCGGACCAGTGGGAGGGGGGGTTTAGAGGAAGGGATTTTAGAAAATTCAAAATATCTCCGTTATTATGCGTCGGATCGAAACATTGTATAGAATAAATCTTATTGCAAATTACATTTACTATAAATATTGTTCTATTCATTTATTCTGTATCTTGAATATTAACCGAGATATTTGCATTTGTATTCTGCGTGATACTGGTCACCAGTAGGCTATGTTCGAACTTTCCGGTGAGAGCTCTGGCGGCCGTTTCTATAACTTCGCCTCTTGTGAATAGGTTTAGAGGTTAGGTCAACTGTTTTTTGGGGCTAGAAACTACTGGGTTATTACGCCCTAAATAATGTTTTAGGTTTAGAGGTTTCTTACTACTACAGCTGTTAATAGGCAGATTTCCCTATTGTAAAACTTCACGTGGGAAATCTGCTTAGTTTACGCAGCCCCTGCGTGACGGACTTTTTATTTTTCAAGCTTCAGTTAACACCCACGTCTACGCGTCCAATTCCTACTTTGAGTAACATAGCCCCTAAACATTTCATGTTATTTGGCTTATATTTCCTCCTGTACTGCTTATGTTTTATTCCTGTTCTTAAATTTCTTCCTACAGGAGAAATAGAGAATAGAATGTGAGATGAGATCATTAGCAGGGGTAGGAGATCTACATCAACAGGTACGCATCCAGCCCATACCTGACGGCATTACTCATTCTGTACTCGGGACGTCAGCTTCTATGGCCAACATTTTCCCTCAATATATTAACATTTCTTCCGGGATTAACTAAATAAACATTATATTATAGCCTTTTTAGGAAGTGGTGACTCGACGGCATATTCAGTAATATGCCATATTTATTATATAAAGGTGACATCATTTTGTCCTTGTGAGGAGCATCGTTGAAATGCCCAAAATAATCGCAGGTGCCTAACACACGACTTCCATTAAACTAAATATATACAAGAAATTTTATAGGACTTCATTAAAATTGTTAGCAGATTTTCCTTAAGGGAAACCAGCTATTGAGGTCGTTCACATTACACGATTTAAAATATTTCATCTAATACCCACCGATCCTACCTAGCAGATCGAAAAATCTGGAAAAAGTCCGTTAAAAACTGTATATATACATATATCTGTTAACGCTGCAGCTGTAGCAATTGTGTTTTAATCTATGTAAGATGAAAAAATTGTTGGCTACACTTCCACTATAATAATTTATTGAAACGGTAAAGCGCTTTCGATGCTGTGCATCATCGTCAGTGCCCTGTTGACACACAAAATAATAGTTACAATTTCTATTAAAATATGTTAGACACATATTAAAACATGTTAGACACACACATTAGAAGTCACTTTCAACCTGCCAGAATACCAACTCAGAATGTGTTTTAATCATTACAAAACTCGATATTTAAATGTTTTATGTAAAGGTCTAGTTAGTTAGCGGCTGAAATAGGACTATCTGAATTGGGAGGTGGGGGGGGGGGCTTAGAGAGGGGAATTTCGAAAATTCAAAATAACTCTTTAGTTAGCGTCGGATTGACCAATTGCGTAGAATCAATTTTATAGCTCGTTTTACAATGCCCCTGGATGACTTTTTTATTCAAAGCCATATACGATATGTCTGTTCCGATTGAATGTATACAACAATGCTACAGGTTATAGTTTATAGATATTTTCATGTTAAACATAATAAAGTTCATTACAAATTACTGTATCTATATTAGCTCCGAAGAAATTTTCAATCCCTTATTTTCGCTCTTCTTTTAACCTTTTTTTACATGGAGCTATGCAGGTGGAAAAATGTATGTAATACGTAATTAGTTTAAAATAAATTAATTCTATGAACGTTATTTGTTATGTCGATGTTTAAACATTTTTTTTGGATTCATTTATCGTTATTCGTTTTAAATATTCCGTTTTTTTTTTTTTTTATTTATTTCAAAATCCATTCTTTTCCCATAGACATTTTTCAAAGTTAATTTTGTTGGTGACATCAAGGAGGAATGGACCCTGGAATAAAAAATAAAGTATTTAAAACGAAATAACTCAAAGATATTCTTGGATGAATAAAAAAAAAAGTTTACTTCAAAAAACATCAACATAACAAAAAACTAAATACGTACAACATTTATTTTAACTAAATACGTAGTATTTATTTGTAAAAGGAATATATTTTCCCGCCTGCATAGCTCCATGTAAAAAACCGGTGCTGTATCTTCCAGGGAAGAATCACCAAGAATGTTTTTGCGTTTTTTTAATTTTTATTTCAGGATTCATTACTTTTCCCATAGACTTGTTTCAAAGATAATTTTGTTGGCTACAACTTTTATGTTGCCGCATTTTTTAATAAAACGAGCCGTTACTGAAATAAATATTTGTGCATTTTTCAGTTAAACAATGCGTCAAATCGAAACATTCTCCGATATAATTTCTTTTTAGAATTGGATTTTCTGCAAGAATCCGTCATAAAAACTGTGGCATTCCATTGGAAATTCCAAAGTTATGGTGGCTGGAGAAGTATTGTAGGAGGTGGAATATAGACTGAAAAGAATCTTTAGTGGCCACAATTCTGCCACACAAAGTCTCACCCCTTAATAAACACAATTGGCGATTTTAATGGGAAGTTGGGACACCCTGTTTATTCGCCTGTAACCGTTCTAGCGCAACCTTAATAGCTGATTTCCCTCGAGGGAAAAATAACATGTTTGACTGTTTGACGCCATATCCTGGGGCAAGAGTATCCTGTGGAGTTGTGTGCAAGAATATGTGGCCTAGGGCTGTAGTTGCTAGGTCCTACCATCTGCCATTCATCACCTTTAACCAGACTCACCGGGATGATATATTGCCATGGTAATGGAGTCAGCTGATGCCTGCATTGTTATGCAGCCTGTCACCTCACTCTTCCTACGTCCATCTCTTAGCTGGGATTTGTCCAGTAATAACAGCTGACTGGTCCAGCAATGAGATCATAGCTCCAAATCACTCTCACTGTCTAAACCTATTATCATCTCACTCATTCTCGGTGTATATACATTAACGTTTTTCTACACCTTTCAAAGTTGCTCATTACATGGAAACGTCATTATAACTATTTATTATCTTACCAAAAATATATACCTTTACTTTTGCATTTTAACTCTTGCGTTTAGGTCAAGGATTAAAACACTTAATTAAAATATGTAAATATATATGTATTGATTTTGATACAAATATGTAAATAATCATGTAAAATTAGTGAAATATGTAAACAGTGAATAAGGATCTACTCCAAAACAGTTTGTACTCTCATTTTTTATTACATACAAAAACCGTTTTATTTTAAACATAAAAATACAAAACAAAAACTTTTTAATCGCTGTAAGGAAAACAGTTTGAGACTAAATGGATTTTCAAATTTTCAAACGTAAAAAACTACGTCGATTGGGCCTTTAGTATCGACTTGAATCTTGCTGATGAGCGTTCGACGTCAACTGATTAACTGGAGCGTTTCGGAAAGCGCTATTTCAGAAGGGTTCCATTCAACTGAAAGCTTGCTGTCACTCTCCTTTCCACTTATGATGTCTGCAATCAGCAGCATATCTTTCCAGCCAGGATTTTTTTTTAAGACATCTTGTAGATGAGATTTTTCGCGTGGATCCTATTTTCTCCTGAACGTCTTCCATTTTGCGAATCGCTTCATTGACAATTTCTATATTTTTTCAATAGATGCACAATTCTGGGATTCCAAGCTGCGTTATAATGGAAGGGATGTGAGACACAATTGCAGGATACTAAATGCCAAATTATTTTTTAAATTCGGGTTTTCTCCAACAAATTCTGATCCTGATACATTCAGATTTTAAAAATTCTATTTTTATTGATGAGATCAATGGAGTCTACCTCAGGGAAAAGCAGACCGAACTGATTCAGCTACACGTTGAAAATGCGTGAGCGAGCATGTTGACATGAAGCAGTTTTTTGGGAAAAATACTTTAAGATGCTTTCTTGCTTTGACAAGTACGGAGCTCCCATCTGATAAAAAACAAGAAGACGTTTTCGTGTAGTACACCGTTTGGCCAAATTTAAGACTCATAGAGTCGTTGAAAAAACCGCTCTCGATTGTTGCTGAATTGAATTTTTCTATAAACTCCTGGCAATAAATTAAAAGAAATGGTTTTGAAAAAGAATCTGGGCAGAGACTTCCAACAATAATATTCGCAATGTACCGGCCTTCAACATCGGTTGTCTCGTCAACTGAGACCCAAATTGGCCCCTCCTTGATATTTTCCCGTATTTTGGCAAAGTATGTAAGAAATATGTAAATTTAGTCAAATATGTAATAATATGTAAAATTAAATTGGCTCAATTTGATCCCAATTGCGTTAAAACATATACTATGAGTTGATATAAGGTGATATCGAAGTCAGTAGCAGATATGTATTTACATAGGAATCCTAGCCCTAGTCACAACATTTACTGGATACATGGATATCCTCCTGCCAGAAAAGATACAATGCTAACTCCAGGAATCAAGATGGCCGCCTCCCATCAGCTGATTCATGTTGAATACTATCACCCTAACTCATATCCATAAAGAGCTCGGTCCAATCCTTTCTAGTCTAAATAATTCTAGGGCTTGTTACTTTCAAAGCAATATTACTTTTCCATATTTAATTACTACATATTTAACACTAATATTTTGGTTTACCTGATTATAGACATTGGATTATGGTGGCTGTGGTTGCAGCAGCTGTTTGAAGCTCATACTTTTTTGAATGCTCATCATTTCTTTTTACATATAAATATTATACTAGCAGTATAATATACTGTTATACGACTAGGTGTGAAATCTGCTTAGTTTACGCAGCCCCTGCGTGACGGACATTTTCGACGTCGGACCTACATGCCAACACTTTGCTTCTTACAGTTACCTTTTTCTCGTTGTCTTTTGATTAATCAGTTGCCGGCTAAGTTCTTTGTTGTGCAAGTCAATCAATGCAACTTGTTATGCGAGTTTTGTTAGATATGGACTCAGATTAGTTTTCTCCTACTAAGACTGGTGGAGTAGTTTCCTTGAAGGGGCAACAAATTTAGACTCAAGAGTTTTATTGACAGCGATCTCGGGTATTTGAGGGCTGTTATTTTGCTAATAGTGATTGAAGGTAAATGATTGGAGAGCCGATAAAACATTGTTAGCATTAGCAGCTTCAATCTCTTGTAAACACCTAATCAATAATCCCTTAACACTCCCTCTTATAGTCACTTCCTCTCTAGCTCACGTTACGTCAGTTTTAGAATTATTTAGACAGATTTCCCTAAAGGGAGCATGATTCGATTTTTGAGAAACCTCTTCAAATATACATCGATACTCCCTGACATCGAGTTTAGTTATGTTACAAGGACTAAAGATAAAAATAAAGTCCGTCACGCAGGGGCTGTGGAAATTAAGCACATTTCCCACATGGAGTTATACAATAGAGAAATCTACATACTTTACACTTAACACCGCCGAGAATATTAATTGAACAAATACAAATGATAATGAGAAACCGTTCAGGCAATTCACATTTTAATAACCTCCACAACAGAAAGCGTCAGAATAGCAAACAAACAAGTCAGCCAACCTCTCAGAGATCTGAATAGATAGAAATATTCTTGAGCGGCAAGAAAAACAATCTCAGAAATATATCTGAATATTATACATGATTGTATTCATAACAATTTACTATATGTAGCCCTGTAGTTTATAATCAATCACTATACTTTTTATCTCAATGACTCTGGCTTTAGTAATCCAAGAACAGAAGATGGGGTAGGGGGAAGGAGGACTAACAGAAGGTATTTGGATGTATCCCGTACAATAATAATGTACTACTGAAAACAATATTTTGTGTTTAACCTTGGAAAGAAGTGGTCCATGACTTAACAGCTTATTGTGCCAAAAACTAAAATAAAAGTCCGTCCGTAAACTAAGCAGATTTCCCTCGTGAAGTTTAGTAATAGGTACATCTAACACAACACCACATTGAATATTAAGTGAATAAAACCAACTGTGATAAGAAATCTTTCCCTTGCTGATGGGAAGGGTTTGAATGGTAAACAAACAGGTCTGCCAACCTCAAGCCGGAAAGAAAAACAATTACTGAAATATATCAGAATATAACATATGAATTTTATTGAAAACTATTTACTATATCTAGAACTGTAATTTATAATGAGTCAGGATAATTGTTATCTCAAATCATCAAAATTTAGTAATTCGGATCCGGGAGGGGGGTTATGATAACATATTTGCATGTATCTCGTATAATAAAGGTCTCTTGAATACATTATTTAGTATTTAAGTTTCTAATAATGTGGTTTATTATATAATAGAGTATTGTTTATGTAACATGAGTAGAAGTGGGGGTTTGCTGAAGCCTGAAAAATGCAAATATCTCGGTTAATATTCAAGATAGGGAATACATGTACATGCCAATAATTGTAGTATATTTGATTTGCAATAAGATTTGTTCTATACAATGATTCGATCCGACGTATAGTAATGCAGATAATTCGAATTTTCGAAAATCCTCCCCCCCCCCCTCCCGATTTCAGCCGTTTACAAGCTTGATCTTTCTTTTTACATAAAATAGTATGTATTATATATATATATATATATATGTGTGTGTGTGTGTGTGTGTGTGTGTGTGTGTGTGTGTGTGTGTGTGTGTGTATACACGTACAGTTTTGAGCGGACCCCATTTTCGTTATCTCCTGGGTAGGATCGATGGACATTTGAAGAAAAAAATCGATGATTGCATCATGAGTACGACCTCAAAAGCAGATTTCCCCTAAGGGAAATTTGCTAATATGAAAATATCTCGGTTAATATACACTTTTGAACTTACCTTATTTTCTCCATCTACTAGGTAGGATCGATGGACATTTGAGAAAAATTGTTGAATATTTCGCAATGAGTTCAACAGCTGATTTCCTTTAAGGGAGATTTGCTAAAAATGACACTTAGAACATTTGTCAACTTAACCACTTGTTTATATGATTGACGATAATGGATTTGGATTATACAGAGGTTATACGCAGGTTATATAGTACATTTATTGAGTCTTGAGTGTAAATAAATGGCCTAGCTCATTATGTTTAAGGTTTGAGAAGGCCTTAGCACACTCGGCTACCTCGAGCCCACGCTACATTATATAAGAAGGCTGTACATTTACTGGAGTGAGGTTCTTCTGAATCATTTCTACCTCTTATTAGCAAAACTAGAGTAGAACAGGTGTAGGTTATAGACACTAGGCCAAAGAGGTAGTTAGTTATTTATGGAGGTAGATGGTCCCACCTATGGCCTTTTCAATAAATGAACACCTTTTCTCTGCAAGCACTATATAAATAGAATATAAAGTTTAATACGCTTGGGAGCTAAACGCTCAACCTTTGAATTGCTTCCTTATATCTCTGCGTGTATATACGAGTATATATCCGCTTAAATTGTTTGAAAGCGTAGCCATACACGGTCAAAAAAAGTCAGTCAAGCAGGGGCTGCGTAAACTAAGCAGATTTCCCTCGTAAAGTTTAACAATAGAGAAATTTCAAGAGAGCCGAACAGTTACGGAAACGGCCGAACTAGCTTATGGCGGAAACTCACGACTAAAACCGAAGTTAGCCGATCTCATCTCGTCCGTTATCCGCACACACTTAATAAATTGCAAATATCTCGGTTAATATTCAACATCGAGAATAAATGTATATAAAAATACTTATAGTAAATGTAATTTGTAATAAGATTGATTCTAAACAATTGTTCGATCCGACGTATAGTAACGTCGAGATATTTCGAATTTTCGAAAATCCTCCCCTCTAAACCCCCCCCCCTTTCGCTGGTCCGATTTCAGCCATTAGAGAACTTGATTTTTATTTTTACATAAAACGTTTAAATATCGAGTTTGGTAACGATCAAACCAAAATTGCGACCCCTAGAGTGGTAACAGACAAATATATATATATATATATATATATATATATATATATAGAGAGAGAGAGAGAGAGAGAGAGAATGATTGAGCCAGTCACGGGAGATTTGTCCTCCTCTTACTATGGAGTAGTGTTTTCAGACTTATTCTTCTAAACTTACAGATTTTTTATAAGTTGCCTCAAAAAGAGCGGCTCTGCCTTTGATGTCCCACCAAATGTATGTAGAAGGGATGGCTGGAGAGAGGGATGGGCAACAGCTGACTTAAGTACTAAGGGTTAAAACTGGAACACCCCGAAATAAATATATAGCTTTTTAACACGTAAATCGTTGTATCAAAAGAAGTTTTCAGGTTATTTTTGTCAGATATTTTTAGAAGATTTGCCACTATTAAGTTGTAAGTTGGACTTTACTGGTTGTACTCATGTTTTTCGGAAAATGTCTTGAAATGTTCGTCGAACCTACTCGGGATGACGGAAATAAGTCCCGCCATTCTAATTGTTATACATATTTGCCTCTTATAGCTCTAATAGTCCTAATTGATTGAAAAGAATAATAAAATATATGTTTGTGTGTGTGTGTGTGTGAAATTGTTGTTTTATAGATTTATTCTCTAAATTTAAGATGAACTGAGTTATTTGTATTTCAGTACATTTCCATTGAGTGGAAGGTTTCACTCAATACTAAAGATCATTTTGGTTACTGGCTGACATCGGGCCAGGGATAGTGAAGGGGTGTATGGGGGGGGGGGGTGTACCAGCAGGTTTAAACTATCTCCGTTATTAAGGGTCTAATCAAAAAATACCTCACAGGTTAATTTTAGTCCTCTTATTCCCCCCGCCCCTAAACACATTAAAAAAAGTCCGTCACGCAGGGGGTACGTAAACTAAGCAGATTTCCCACGTGAAGTTATACAATAGAGAAATCTCCATACGAGAGCCGATCAGTTACGGAAACGGCTAAACTAACTTTTGGCGATGAAACTCACGTTACCCGCCCACATTTAATAAAAATGCAAATATCTCGGTTAATATTCAAAATTGAGAATAAATGTATAGAACAATATTTATAGTAAATTTCATGTGCAATAAGATTGGTTCTATACAATTTTTTGATTCGACGTATGGTAACGGAGATATTTCGAATTTTCGAAAATCCCTCCTCTAAACCCCCCTCTCCCCCTTGTCCGATTCCAGCCATTAACGAACTTGATCTGTCTTTTAATGCATAAAACGTTTAAATATCGAGTTTGGTAATGATCAAACAAAAATTGCGACCGCTAAAGCGTTAACAGACATATATATATATAATTTTGAACGGACCTCATTTTCATCATCTCCTGGGTAGGATCGATGTTGAAGAAATTTTTCGAAAATCTGATAAAAAAAAGTTAATGTGATGAGATCACAAGTTTGTTATCCCTGCAAGTGGGAAACGTGTTTATTTTCCCCGAGTGCCTGCTTAGTGGATTTTATTTTTGTTTTCATTTCTGCTAGAACCATTAATTAGCCTTGGCAACCTTATAGCTCAGCCTATCACCTTGTGACAATAGACTAGTCGCTATGAATGAAGGCAGGATCCTCAAGTCGATAAGACACTGATTGTCTGGGAAGCAAATGCTACAGGTCGCCCATCTCAATACATAATCCCATCATCAGGTTCTTATATACTAAGCGTTTGTAAATAATCTCAGAGATTTAACAAATTAATATAGCGGTTTTAGTTCAGTTTTGACGTACCTTTCTCTATTTATGACCCCATCTGCCGCAACTGTAATCAATGAGTAGACGCAACTAAAGATTGAAAATAAAAAGTAGAAATAACTGGCTTAATACTTGAGTTACGAGAAAAAAGTCCGTCACGCAGGAGCTGCGTAAACTAAGCAGATATCCCAGGTGAAGTTTAACAATAGAGAAATAGGCATACTGCTAATACTTAACACCACCGTGAGTAAATACAAACGGTAATGAGAAATCGTTTAGTTAATTTCACAAAGAGAAAGGTTAGGTTACACGAGAGCCGAACAGCTAAGGAAACTGCCGAACTAATCTGGAAACCTCTGGCAATAGCCGCACACACACTTCATAAAAAATGCAAATATCTCTGTTAATATTCAAGATAGAGAATAAATGTATATAACAATATTTATAGTAAATTCAATTTGCAATAAGATTGGTTCTATACAATTTTTCGATCCGACGTACAGTAACGGAGCTATTTCGAATTTTCATTAATCCCCCTTTAAACCCCTCCTCTCACTGGTCCGATTTCAGCTATTAACGAACTTGATCTTTCTTTTTACATAAAACGATTAAATACCGAGTTTAGTGACGTTTGAACAAAAATTGTGACCGCTAGAGTGTTAACAGACAAATATATATATATTTATAATTTAGAACGGACCTCATTTTCATCATCTCCTGGGTAGGATCGATGGACATTTGAAGAAAAGTTTCAAAAATCGCGTCATGAGTACGACCTCAATAGCTGATTTCCCTTAAGGAAAATCAGCTAAAAACATAGAACAACAGTAGTTTAATATAATTAGTATTATAATATCTTACTATCCGACACATAATAACCAGAGATATTTATAACTTTCGCCTTCTCCAAACCGCCACTATTCTAGTTCCGATTTTCAATAATAACAATTATGATCTTTTGTCTTGACTGAAACGGTTAAATATCGAGTGTGGTATCGATCAAGTAAACATTTTCCAGTAAGAAACGAACATCTTACGTCTCAATGTATTTGCATGTATTTTAGAAAGTAAAAATTCAATGACAACCATATTTGTTATTTTACTTTGGAATGAAGTGGTTCATGATATAACAGCTTATTGCTGATATGACACGAGTTGGAGTCGGAGGTTTACTGAAGGCCGGAAGCTATAAAACTCAAATATCTCGGTTAATATTTATGATACAGAAAATCTGTATATGATAACATTTATTGATCAATTAATGTTCAAGAAGATTTGTTCTGTACACTTTTTCGATCTGACGAGAGGATACGTATTTCGAATGTTGGAAATACTCCCCCTCTAAGTCCCCTCTTACTCCCCTCTTCCCGATTTCAACCGTTAACGAACTTGATCTTTATTTTTACATGAAACATTTATATATCCAGTTTGATTCTGGGTAGGATCGATGGATATTTGAAGAAATATTTCGAAAATCGCTCCATAAGTACAGGCGCAATAGCAGATTTCCCCTTAAGGGAAATCTGCTAATAAAATAACAAGTAACGATATTTTGAAGTTGGTTTTATTCCATTTGCATGGCCTCTGGGTTGAAGAAGATTGACCCCCCTGTCATCATTAGCCTATGGTGTTGTCCACATCGGGCAAGATTGAGTAAGCATGTGGAGGGTGAGTTACTTCTATGAAGTAAATTAGAAGTTGCTTTTCTAAAAGTCGGTACATAAACTCACTTTTAACTAAGGACCAATGAGACTTATTTTAGTAATACATAAACTAACTTTCTACTATAGTATTTGCTTATAATTATAAGATATAAGCCTGCATTTTTTTTCTTGATATCTTTTCTAGTTTAGGACTAGTTCTTAAACTGAATGGAATTTGAGGTCATTTATTTAGATGGAGCCTGGAGCCCCTGTCGAACAGGTGGTTGTGTAATCATAGATATATATTTGGCCCACAATAAATTTTATGGCAAAGACCCATAAATCTGAGCTTCTTTCCTATTATAAATAAATCAACTTTGTTGGCTTAATCAGCTGACATTTCTCTTTATATAACGACCTCTTAAGTAAACATTTTTCATATTATTATTCTAAATAACACTACAGAGTTAGCCTCTTTAGGCTAGACGTGTTGGATATATTGTTGTTTGGCCTTTAATAAAGATACTTTCTCTTTTTAGTGGCAACTTTGGTAACAGATAAACGAAAAGCCCTGCAACAGGAGAAACATTTACAAACAGGAGTGTGTGTGTCTGCGAGTTAACATTTCCTACAATTATTGTTCAATTAACATTATCTCTATTTCGATCATCAAACTCAATTTTTTTAATTTTTATTCTCAGCTCTCAATAAACCCCGGCTTTCTGATAGTCTGATTTTTACTTTATGTAAGAGAGTCACTAAACAAACATCTCATACATTTCAATTTCTGTTTGCAAAGGTTCTTACTACCGGACATGCCATTGTAGCGGCATCTCAAATAAATAACACTGAAAATAGATGATAAGATAATCACTAGCGTAATGTTACAATAATTCGGAAATCTGCATAGTTTACGCATCCCCTTTTTATTATTTTTATTTGCATTTATTATTTAGAGAGCAGTGTGTCACTCAATTGGAAATTGACAATTCAACCATGTTTTAGTAGTTTTAGTCCTCGCCTTTACAATTTTCTTACCTTTGAATTTTCTTTTTGGAAACTGGCGCTTTCCGAGGGAGTTTTTCACTGTCGTTTTTAATAATTGGGTTGAAGAAAATGAGAAGGGCTTTAATTAAAAGGAGAGAGAGGGAAAGCCGAGAAGATTTCCCTCGGAGCTGGAAAACCCGATAAATGAACGAGCAGACTCAGGAAAAGACTACTTTTCCATTTTGAACATTTGTTAAAAGACAGAGGATTTTCATTTTCACAAGCTGGTAGTCCTCTTAATAGCTTGAGAAGATTTCTCTTATAAGGAAAATCAGCTATTGAGGTTGTATTCATGGAGATATTTTCGAACTTTCTTCAAATGTCCATCGATCATCTAGGGGAAAGTGGGCCAAAACCGGGTAGCTAAGGTTTGAAGGCTTCAGGAAACCACATTTTTTACCATAAATGAGTATGATTTTGTTTAAAAAAAAGCTCTACTCATCTGTTAACGTAACCACAGTTTCAAAGACAAAATATAAATTTTTAAAGAAGTCCTACCGTACTTTTTTTTGCCCACTAGGAAGGTAAAACCGGGTACTTATATTATTCTTACGGGAAAATAGAACTGTAAAGGCTTTTAATCATTAATTTTGTTTGATACAATAAAACAATGAAATAAGTAAAGGAATACACAATTCTATAAGAGTTAAGCAAATTTAACAGTTTTTGGCATTATTACTTTATCATTACATTTTTTTGCTTGAACTTGCAATGCACAAGTCGTAAATAAAATCGCCTATCAGAATAACAGTTATTCCTTTCCTCTCGGCCTTCTTTGGTTGCATCTTTCTGTCAGTGTGTGGGGGAGGCATTAATGCTGAGGCTGAAACAGTAAACGTTGATTCCGGAACAAGTTCGGCGTTCGGGGTCAAGGTCTTAGAACTGCAGAGTGAGTGAGACGGTGCTGGATTTGGTGGGGCTGGTATATTAATATATTTTTTGCTGCTGAACCTTTGGGAACAATACAAAATAAAAAAATAACAACAGCTATTTCAAAACAATTATATATTTCAAAAAGTAAATTCATAATTGCAAGATTATTATATTGTTTATATGATATGCAAGACAATCATATTGTTTGTCATTATACATGTTTTTACTGTGAAATAATTAAACAAAATTAGGTAAAATTGTACATTTCGCGTTTCGAGAATCGTGGGGCCCCTTTGCTGCTACCCGGTTTTATCCCGCACGTATAGGTTAAATAAAACATTGCATCATTCGGTCATACTAAAAGCTAAATACAATTACTTAGTGCTATAATAAAGGTAATTAAAACTTGTACTAAAGGAACTACATGTCTGTAGTCTAATTGTAATAGGAGCGCAGTACAATCTGAAACCTTTTCCACCAATTTCATAAGCATTTTCCACGAAAACCGAATTATCGTCACTGCCCCGAAACAACACGACTAAGGATTTGCTGTAATGACCGCTGCTTCTTCTTCTTAGATGGATTGTAGTTGCTCTGTTATCAGCCCGACTGCAGTACACACAACGGCTAACAGGAGGAACCCGGCTATTACCCTACATTCTCTCTCTTTCCCTGTATAATTTTTGTTTTATCGTTACCGAACTCGATATTTAAACGTTTTATGTAAAATTAATATCACATATTCCTTAATAGCAGAAGTGTGGCCAGTGGTGGAAGCCTGGGTGGTTTTGAAGAGGAATCGAACATTCAAAATATCTTCGTTATTATAAGTCGACTCGATAAATTATATGAAACCAATTTTAAATAAATAATTTAACGTCCACTTTTTGCAACTAAGGCTAATTGGGACGGGCTGTCTACAGGTTGCTACCCTTTTCTAGCCTAGGTGGGACTAAGGATTTTATTTAATGAATTCTGTCTCTAAATAAATTCATTTGCCCAGGCTGGAATGGAATTCGCAACTCTATAACGAATTTTATTGAAAATTCCTATGAATCTTGCTATATAGTTTTGTTCACTCCTTGAGTGTCAAACCGAGATATTTCAATATTTTACTTTTCGGTCTTCAGTAAAGCCCCACTCTTGCTCATGTCATCTTAACAATTATATGACATGTTGTATCATGAACCGCAATGTTCAAAGGTTAAATCCCTAATACGGTTTTCATTGAAACTTTACGTGGAGAGTCACATGCAAATAAGTTATGTGAATACGTCATCAATTTAGATTGTTCGTTCTTTAATCGAAAACTTTTATTTCATGTATATTATGCTCGATATTTCGCCGTTTCAATCAACACTATCGTAGGTAAAATAGTGTGGGTATAGAAAAAAATTCAAAATATTCCGATTATTATTAGTGTATCGTAAAATGGAACCAATCTTGGGAAACTATTGATTCTCCACAATTGTTTTTCTACGCGTTTTTTCGTATTTCATGTATTAAGTTATTCATACTTTCTTGTTTTCTGCAGTCAGTAGCCCCCCCCCCCCTTAACTGATGGGGGGGTGTTTGCATGTAAGTAGAGAATATATGGTGAGATCTCGTTATCCCAGTAAGGGGAAATCTGCTTAGTTTACGGACGGACTTTTTGCCTACAATCCGGTAGTTCGCTTATGCTCGTTCAATGAAAGGATCGACAGTCTTTAAGCATGGAGGTATGAAACCTCTCCAAAGAGGTAGTACACTGTGTGAGTTGTTTAAAACCGGTTTCTCCGTGAGATATTGTTGCCTATCGTAGCTTGTATCCCCCAGCTAGGGAGATATTCATAATTAAGCCCTGGCTAAGTGTGACTGACATCTGAATCGGCCCCCCAGCTGATGGAACATCCAGCCTCGTCTACCAGCTGTCAAAGGCCACCATCTCTGCCCAAGTATTAATTTATAACCATTAATTACTCCATATTAAGCTTACCACTGGCTAAAGGCAGGGAGACCCATTACTACCTGCCTTATTTAACCTCTCCCTCAAGCCTCTCTCTCTTTCTCTCTCTCTCTCTCTCTCTCTCTCTCTCTCTCTATATATATATATATATATATATATATATATATATATATATATATATATATATACATATATATATCTATATATATATAAAATTGTAACCTCTGTCTGTACATTGATTTTTTTCGCGAAATTTCACGATAACTTTTCGTTTCACATGTCATAGACACCATAACTGCATTTTGTTTCTTTCGTGTATGTTTGTTTGTTTGTTTGTTTGTTTGTTACCTTTTCACGCATAAACGGCTGAACCGAATTTTATGAAACTTGGTATGTATATTACAACTAACCCAACTTAGACTTTAGGCTATATTAAATTCTCTGAGAACAGGAATGGGGGTTGTAAGGGAGGCCTGAAATTAAAAATAGCTATATTTCGTTTCCTATTGGTTTTTCGGCAAGTATGAACATAACAAAAGTTGTTTATTTTGTTATTTAGAGTACCTTTTGTTATATACACTTTTTTCGTATAACGTATTATAAACGAGATATACGCTAAAACCTATAGCGGAAGTGAGCAATTTTATTTGGCACAAACGACTCATCCGAACTAAATAAAACTCGGTATGCATATTAGCACTAACACCTTCATTATAATAAGCCATACCAAAATTTCTAGAAACGGGCAGGAGTGGGGGTTGTAAGGGATGCCTGAATTTAAAAATAGCGGTATTTCGTTTTCTATTCGTTTTTCGGCAAATATGAACATAACAAAAGTTATTTATTTTGATATTTAGAGTAACTTTGGTCATATTCATTTTTGTCTTTTAACAAAGTATAAACGAGATATACACTATAAACTAAAGCGGGAGTCAACGACTTCATTGAGCGCTAACGAGTAAACCGAACTTACAAAAGCTATATTATAATTTTTAGGTTAGAACGGGAGTGGAGGCAATAAGGGAGGCCTGAAATAAAAATTCACGATATTCATTGTCTATTTGTCTATAGGAAATATGACAATTTGGAGGACAGTGAAGACTTACATAAAAAATTAATTTTATTATTAACAAATGCCAACAACGGGAATTAACCCTAAACACTGGGACGGGTAAATGTCAAAATATTGTGCAAATTAAAGCCTTGCCAAAAAAATACCATCACCATTCAGCCCCAAATCAATTCCCGGGCGTAGCCGGGTATCTGAGCTAGTATATATATATATATATATATATATATATATATATATATATATATATATATATAATTTTTTGTATTTCCGGTTATGTAAAAATTAAGATCAAGTTCCTTAATGGCTGAAATCGGCCTTGTGGGAAGGGGTTGGATTTAGAGGGGTAGAATTTTGAAAATTCAAAACATCTCCGTTATTATACGTCGTTATTTAATTACAAATTTAATTTCCTATAAATGCTCTCTTATTCATATTTTCTCTATCATGAATGTTAACCGAGATATTTGGATTTTATAGTTTTCCGTTTCCGTTGAAGGTACATATAAAATAATTGTGTTCAAGAAAAGAACGAAAAATCTTAGCTGACGACGTCATCACAACATATTTGCATATATCTTACAAAGTAGAAGCTCAATGAAAAACATTTTTGGTATTTGACCTTGTGATGAAGTAGTTCACGATATAACAGCTTCTTGTTAATTTCGCATGAATAGGAGTGGGGGGTTTACTGATCATCTTATTTTCATCCTCTCCTGAGTAGGATTGATGGACATTTGAGGAAATTGTAGTTTCCCATAGGGGACATATGCTAATAAGTAGATAAATAATGAAATATTTTAGCGGAAGCGTAAACATCATATATGGTTTCCAAATGAAGTTTACTACTTGGGAGACGTGCCGAAATGATAACGTATTAAGAAGGAATCTGGCGTTAGGGGAAATCTGCTAATAGCAGAGCTGAAGTAATGGGCTGCATTCCGAACTGTGAATCACTCATAACAGATAAACATTATCTGCTACTAGCTGTTAATTAATCACTGTTTATTTTTCACCGGTACTAAAAGCCTGAATGAGCCCCCCCCCACCTAGCCTCGCGCACTAATAGACACTGCATCATAAATAGCTTGCTAGAAATAATTCTCAAATCTATTTTGAGACATTCATCAATATTATTTTGAGCCACCTTTTTTAATTCTTCACCTGCTCGCCTATAAAATAATTACTACTTTTTATTCTATAAATAACTCATCATTCTCTGCCCTCTAATCATAATGTACCTTCTTGTTTTAAAAAGATCCGTCACGCAGGGGCTGTGTAAACTAAGCAGATTTCCCATGTGAAGTTATACAATAGATAAATCTACTAACTGGTAACACTTAACGCCCCCGTGAACATTAAGTGATTAAATACAAACGAGAACATGAGAAATGATTCAGTCAGTTTACATTTTAATAACTCCTACAACGGAAAGCTTCTGAATTTTAATAGGTCAGCCAACATCTCGTGGCTGAATAAATTCATAGAAATATTCTTGACAGGAATGAAAAAAAAAAAAAAATATACTGAAATATATTTTAATATTACATATTAATTCTATTGAAAACTGTTTACTATATCTAAAACTGTAATTTATAATGAATCAATCTTTGGGGCTCAGGTTGGCCATGTGAGTTAAAGCGTTGACCTTTATCTCACATGATAAACCTAGAGTGGCGATTTCGATTCTTGCCTGGGTAAAGGAAATTATTTAGTGACGAAATTCATTAAATAACGTCCTAAAATCCCACCCTGGCTAGAAAAGGGTGGTAACCTGTAGATAACCCGTCCCAATTAGCCTAAGTTGCAAAATGTGGACGTTAATTAATAATAATAATATAATGAATCAGAATAATTTTTATCTGAATCACTCCAATTTTAGATTCAAGGACAACAAACGAACTTTGCATGTATCTCGTATAATAAAGGTCTCCTGAAATCAATATTTGGTATTTAACCTTGAATGAAGTGGTTCATGACATAACAGCTTATTGTCAATATGAGATGAGCAGGAGTGGGGGGTTTACTGATGGCCGAAAACGGAAAAATGGAAATATCTCGGTTAATATTCGGTATAAAGAATACATGGAGATTGCAACATTTTTAGATTAGTTTTATTCAATTTTTCGATCCGACGTATAATTACGGAGAAACTGTGAATTTTCGAAATTCCCATCACTGAACCCCCCCCCCCACTAGTCCAATTTCAGCCATTGACGAACATGATATTTAGTTTTACATAAAACTTTTAAATATCAAGTTTGGAAACGATCAAACAAAAATTGTTAACGCTAGAGCGGTAACAATTATATTGTTGCGAAAACTAAATAGATGAATAATCCTTCAGAGAGAGAGAGAGAGTCGCGTATTTGGAAAGTGTGACGTAGCTCAAAGAGACCGAAAGAATGTTCTAGGTCTGACCAGTACCTTCCAGCCAGACGTCGAATGAACTAGACAATTCCCCTTTGATGTATGCCGCTACCCTATATAAAGAGGGCCTGCTGGGAGCGAGGCAGTTTTATTCTCTCCTGTCTTGATGTTCACATCAGTGCTACAGTGCGACTTAGTACAGTGCGGTAAAGTGTTTTTATAAGAAGAACAGTGTTGTGCCGTGACTGTAAGTAACAGTTTAGTGCCGTGTTTAAGACAGTGTAGTGCCGCGAAGTAAAGGACAGTGCAGTGCCGCGAAGTAAAGGACAGTGCAGTGCCGTCTTTCTGTGAATTTCAGTGAATTATTGGACTGTGACTCATTGAAGAACAGTAACGCTATCAGTGTATACTGTGAGCAGTAATTAAGAATAATCACCAAGTTTATTGTGCATTGTGAAATAAATTTTGCAGTGATAAAAACTGTGAAACTTGCGAGTATTTAATTTTGCAATCCAAAAGAACTCTTATTAAAAACGTTTATTACTGGTTTTGATAATAAAAACGTAACAATATATATATATAAATTTGTATGGACCGTTCGTCATCTCTTGAGTATGATCGATGGACATTTGAGAAAAATTTTTAGAAAATCGTCTGATGAGTACGATCTCAATTGCTGATCCCCTTAAGCGAAATCTGCTAAAACCTCTAAGAAAAACGCTAGTATAAAAGAAAGTTCATGTTTATAAATTTTGCCGACTCACTTATTATTATAACTAATTATTAAAATTTCTACAGACTACATAACATTTAGAAAATTGGATTCTGAAACTTAAGAAACTTTATTTCTTTCGTGGCCCAACTAGAGGGTTATTCCAAAGAAAAATAACCTTTCAAAAGAAAACTATATCTTTTAATTATGAAGTTTTATTCATTAATATAAAATATCTTTAGTATAATCAGCATTCAATGATCAAAGTTTAACCATTTGCTGGCCCTTTTCAAATAACTTCTAGCAATATGCCTACTTTTCAAAAATAAACTTCATTTCATTAATGTCAAAGTTATTCAACCAAACATTCTCACGAGCTGTTTTGCGATTAATAATAATCTTATTATTTAATAATCTTTTTAACTTTAATTACATTAAATAAATGATTTTTTTTTTAATTTAACTAGTTCAGAACTTGTCTTGAAACTTGAACTCAAGGCTTTTCTAATGACAAATCTCAACTCGACAAGGATCGGTTAAGGACAATTTTTTATTTATTTATTTAGTTTATTTAGGTGTGTCGCAATTTAAGCGATTCATACATGTTCTTGTTATGATTCTAAAATAGTTTAGGTAAAGCCACCTTATAAAAACCAATAAAGAAGGTTAAAAAATCTATAGAGGTAGGTAAAAATACAGTAATTTATTTTTTCTCCAGTGGATATTATTGCAGTCTATTTATTATTATTATATTATTTAATGTTATATCTGGTTGTAAATGTGTGTGTCTGGTTAAGGACAAATCTCTACTTGCAAAACCCCTACCCAGGAGATATGGACATTTGCTATTTCGACAACAAATATGATATTTAGTGTTGATTGAAATGGTTAAATATCGATTATGATATAGATCAGCTGAAAGTTTTGCAGACAAGAATGTAAAACCTTTATTGATGACGTCTTGGCAAAATGAATTTGCAGCTATCTCGCATAATAAGGTTCTATTCAGAACAATATTTAGTAATTAACCTCCAAAAAAATTGCTTCAGGATATAACAGTTTACTGTTTATACGACTTGAGTTGGAGTGGAGGTTTCCTGAAGGCTGAACACTAGAAGATGCATATATTTCGGCTAAGAATGAAGATAGTGAAAGCATGTTTATAACAACACTTATAGAACATTTACTTCGAAATAAGATTGGTTATATACACTTCTTCGGTCCGGCGCATAATGTGGTAGATATTTCAAATATTCCAAATTCCCCTCTATACCGCCCCCCCCCCCCACAGGTCCAATTTCACCTATCTTCATTTTTACGAAAAACGTTTAAATATTGAGTTTGGTAACGATGAAACAAAAATTGTGGCCGCTACGAGTGTTACGAAAATCGCGTTATGGGTACAACCGCAATAGCAGATTACCCTTAAGGGACATCTGCTAAAATGGAGTTTAGTAAATATGAAACGAACATGGCGAGCACTAAAGCAACGATAAACAAACATAATACATCAGATAATTTTCTTCAAAGTAGAAGCCTCACGGGTTCAGACTGAGTAGAAGATTTCTCTCCAGGGAAATTAATTAAAATATTTTTAATTTTTTAAACTGGTTCTAATTATGTTCTTTATTGTTTAAAAAGTGAGAGGGTTCAAATGAAGGGACAGTGATCTAAAGGGCTGTTGTTGTTTTCCAGTGAGGTATGAGCTGTGTCAGCGCCGACACGTGTTTACTACCTCTTTGGTGTCTCTATTATTAAATGGCGGGCTGGAGGGATATTTGTTTGATGGCAACCTCTAACAAACCGACAGCAAAGCAGGGCCGATAAATAGCTCATTGTAGTAGCTACTAGTTGCCACTTAAAGATCTACTCCTGTTCTTCGGCCATCTATATGATAGACAGCATTCCTCTCTTAACCTTCTTTTTTAGCAGATTTCCCTTAAGGGAAATCAGCTATTGAGGTTGTACTCATGACGGGATTTTCGAAATATTTCTTCAAATGTCCATGGATCCTACTTAGTAGATGACGAAAATGAGGTCCGTTCAAAACTGTATATATATTTGTCTGTTACCGCTTTAGCGGTCGTAATTTTTGTTTGATCGTTACCAAACTCGATATTTAGTCGTTTTATGTAAAAAGAAAGATCAAGTTCGTTAACGGCTGAAATCGGACTAGTGGGAGGGGGGGGGGTTTAGAGGGGAGGATTTTCGAAAATTCGAAAAATCTTCATTACTACTCGTCGGATCGAAAAATATATCAGAATCAATCTTATTGCAAATTAAATTTACTATAAATATTGTTCTATATATTTATTCTCTATCTTGAATATTAACTGAGATATTTGCATTTGTATTCTGCATGTGCTCGGCAGCAGTGGCAATGTGCGGACTTTCCGCCGTGAGCTCTGGCGGCCGTTTTCGTAACTATTCGTCCCTCGTGAATAGGTTTAGAGGTTTCTTACTACTACAGTTGTTATTAGGCAGATTTCTCTATTGTATAACTTCACGTGGGAAATCTGCTTAGCCCCTGCGTGACGGACTTTTTAACTTATCTTCTTATAAAAACTATACTTCTGAATTATGTGCGCTTGTGTGTCTGTGTATACTGTAATACAATAAAAAAAATCCGCCAATAAAGGGGCCGCCAAAACTAAGCCTTCGTGAAGATTAAGAATAGATAAATCTACATACTGGTACCACAACAACACCGTGAATATTAAGTGAATAAATACAAACGGTAATAGGAAATCTTTCAGTCAATTTTAATAACCTCCCGACGGGAAGCGTCTGTTATGTAAACAGACAGGTCTGCCAATCTCTCAACGGAAAGAAAAAAAATTACTGGGTAGGATCGATGGACATTTGAAGAAATGTTTCTAAAATTGCGTTAAAAAGTTCAATGTTAAAAATCTTTCTGTTACAGGCAGAGTACTTAGAGGGCAAGAAGCAACTGAGTTGCATTTCAAGTTAATTTAGCCCTAGTAATAAGACCTTGTTGTATTAGCAGATTTCCTTTAACTTGTAATCTATTGATGACCATTTTAGCAGATTTCCCTTAAGGGAAATCAGCTATTGAGGTTGTACTCAAGACGGAATTTTCGACATTTTTCTTCAAATGTCCATCGATCCTACCTAGTAGATGACGAAAATGAAGTCCGTTCAAAACTGTATATATATATATATATATATATATATATATATATATATATATATATATATATATATATATATTTGTCTGTTACCGCTCTAGCGGTCGCAATTTTTGTTTGATCGTTACCAAACTCGGAATTTAATCGTTTTATGTAAAAAGGAAGAAGTTGTTCTGTACACTTTTAGCAGATTTCAAGTTCGTTAATGGCTGAAATCGGACCAGTGGGAAGGGGGTTTAGAGGGAGGATTTTCGAAAAGTCGAAATATCTCCGTTATTATGCGTCGGATCGAAAAATTGTATAGAGTGAAATTTATTGCAAATTCACTATAAATATTGTTCTATACAATTATTCTGTATCTTGAATATTAACCGAGATATTTGTATTTGTATTCTGCGTGTGGTCGGCTGTTCGGCCTTTCCCCCCGAGAGCTCTGGTGGCCGTTTCTGTAACTATTAGTCCCTCGTGAATAGGTTTAGAGATTACTTACTACTACTGTTGTTATTAGGCAGATTTCTCTATTGTAAAACTTCACGTGGGAAATCTGCTTAGTTTACGCAGCCCCTGCGAGTCGGACTTTTTTTCTCCAGTTTTGTACAATCTTGTTATCGTAGTAATATAGTTGTTGGTTGTTCCAATTATGGCTTGTGTATCAACGATCGAGATCTCAGTTATAGGGTACTAAAGAGTGTCCTTTATATCCGTTATGTTGGGATTATTGGTATAAACCTCTAAGAGTTTTTGCAAACAACTCAAGGAGTCAATAAATAGTGTGTTTTGTGGTGCATTGTTAACTTCTTTGAGCCCCAAATGTGTGCTGCTAGTTCAGCAGTGTAGTTACTTGAGCTGTTTGGGAGACGAAGCATGTGAACAGTGTTTTCAAGAGTGGCGGCTGAACCGCATTTGCTATCATATTTAGAACCATCGGTGTAAATGAAGAAGTATTGAATCTTATTAAAATATTGACACTATAACACTTGTTGCTCTATGCATGCTTTTGTAGCGGATATATTAAGCTAGGAATTCCTACTTTATGGTTTTCAGTTCGAATATGTGATGAGATCAGTAGTCTGTTATAGCAGCACGTGCCAAATCTGCTTAGTTTACGCAGCCCTTGCATGGTGGGTTTTTAGAACATTTATCTTAAGGGAAATCAGCTATTGAGGTCGTACTCATGACGCGATTTTCGAAAAATTTCTTCAAATGTGCATCGATTCTACCCAGGAGAGGACGAAAATGAGGTCCATTCAAAATGGTGTGTGTGTATATATATATCTATATATATATAAAATTGTAACCTCTGTCTGTACATTGATTTTTTTCGCGAAATTTCACGATAACTTTTCGTTTCACATGTCATAGACATCATATCTGCATTTTGTTTCTTTCCTGTATGTTTGTTTGTTTGTTTGTTTGTTTGCTACCTTTTCACGCATAAACGGCAGAACCGAATTTTATGAAACTTGGTATGTATATTACTACTAGCCCAACTTAGACTTTAGGCTATATTAATATTCTCTAAGACGAACAGGAGTGGGGGTTATAAGGGAGGCCTAAAATTAAAAATAGCGATATTTCGTTTCCTATTGGGGTTTCGGCAAATATGCACATAACAAAAGTTGTTTATTTTGTTATTTAGAGTAACTTTTGTTATATACACTTTTGTCGTATACCGAAGTTTAAAAGCGTTATACGCTAAAAATTATAGCGGGAGTCAACAATATTATTTGCCAAAAAAGACTCAACCGAACTAAATAAAACTCGGTATGTGTATTAGCATGAGTGAGGCCTTCATTATATAAGCCATACCAAAATTTCTATGGACGGGCAGGAGTGGGGGTTATAAGGGAAGGCTGAAATTAAAAATAGCGATATTTCGTTTCCTATTGGTTTTTCCGCAAATATAAACATAACAAAAGTTGTTTATTTTGTTATTTGGAGTAACTTTTGTTATATACACTTTTGTCGTATACCTAAGTATAAATGAGTTATACGTTAAAACTTTAGCGGGAGCCAACAAATGTTATTGGGCAACTAACGGCTGAACCGAACTTAACAAAGCTCGGTATGTCAATTAGCATTAATTCTTCCATAATTATAAGTTAATATTAAAATTTTTAGGTTCGAACGGGAGGGGGGTTATAAGGAGGCCTGAAAATAAAAATTCACCATATTTTACATGTATAAGAGACGGGAAATATAAAAATATCGAAGACAGTGAAGCCTTATCGAACAAATATTCTATTATTAGCAAATCCACGGCAACGACGGGTATCAATCCTAAACACTGGGACGGGTAAATGTCAAAATATTGTGCAATGTAAAGCCTGCTAAAAATACTATCACCATTCAGCCTCAAATGAATTCCCGGGCGAAGCCGGGTATCTGAGCTAGTATATATATATATATATATATATATATATATATATATATATATATATATATATTTGTCTGTTAACGCTCTAGCGATCGAAATTTTTGCTCGATCGTTACGAAACTCGATATTTAAACGTTTTATGTAAAAATAAAGATCATGTTCGTTAAGGCTGAAATCGGACAGTGGGAGGGAGGAGGGGTTTAGAGGGGATGGTTTTCGAAAATTCGAAAAAACTTCGTAACAATACGTCGGATCTAAAAATTGTATGTAACCAATCCTATTGCAAATTAAATAACTATACTATAAATATTGTTATATACATTATTCTCTATCTTGTTTTGAGTATTAACCGAGATATTTGCATTTTTATTAAGTGTGTTTATCCGCGCACACTTAATGAAAATCGTACGAGATGAGATCGGCTAACTTCGGGTCTAGTCGTAAGTTTCCGTTAAAAGCTTGTTCAGCCGTTTCTGTAACTGATCGGCTCTCGTGAAATTTATCTATTATAAACCTTCACGTGGGAAATCTGCTTAGTTTACTCAGCCCCTGCGTGACGGGCTTTTTCGTCCGTCTAAGATCTGAAGGTTAGGCAACGGACGCGAATGGGCTTCTTGGAAAAGCAATCGGCTCATGAACAAGCAAAATTCATCCAAGTCATGCTGCGTGTTTTGGCATCTGTAAGGAATGATGAAAGTAGCTACGCGGCGGTCAATCAAAGGCTGGTATGGGAGCTGGTGCTATGGTGAGGCAGAACTAGCAGCAGGCCTATTCAGTGGCACAGCACAACACTGGTGTCGCCTTACACAGAGCCAACACTACACCGCCCGTCTACTTGACACGAGTACCATGACACGTGGCACGGGAGCACATTTCCCATCGAACAACTTCTTCATCTGCCCAAGGAGATGACGGAAGAGTCCGTCACGCAGGGGCTGCGTCAACTAAGCAGACTTCCCACGTACTAGCCTGACACACTAATGAACAAGAAGGTACATATAACTCGCTTATTACTTGGGTTCCAAAAAGTGCATAGAACAACAATTGTAGAAAATAAATATTTCAACAAGAATTCTTCTATAACATTTTATGATCCGACACATAACGAGGATATTGTGAATTTTCAAATTCCCACTCCGTTTTATCTCAATCCAGGTCCGATTTTAGTAATCTATAAACAAAAGAAGGGGAGAGGGGCTGCGTAACGTAAGCAGATTTCCCACCTAAAGTTATACAAGATCAATGAAAACAATATTTGGTATTTAGGCTTCGAATAATGCGGTTCATTATATAACACTGTATTGTTTATGTAACACTACTAGAAGAAGGCTGAAAACTGAAAAATGCAAAAAATATCGGTTAATATTCAAGATAGTAAATTTAATTTGCAATAACATTGGTTCTATAACTTTTTTGATCCGACGTATAGTAACGGAGATATTTCGAGTTTTCGAAAATCCCCCCTCCAAAACCCCTCCTCCCACTGTTCCGAATTCAGCCATTAACGAACTTGATCTGCCTTTTTTCATAAAACGTTTAAATATCGAGTTTGGTAACGATCAAACAAAAATTACGACCGCTAGAGCGTTTACAGATAAATATATATATATAATTTTATACAGATCTCATTTTCGTCATCTCCTTTGGTAGGATCGATGGACATTTAAGGAAATTTTTCGAAAATCTGCTAAAAAGTGTAGAAGTATGTAGATTTATCTAATGTGGTTGAACAAAAAAATAATAGCATTGTATTTTGATTAATTTTTTTAACTTCCATGGTGCTAACAAGGGAGTGAATTCGGATAGTTTTTTCCCGTTGCCTTCTGCCCTAGTCAGTGTTACAAAATTTAGCTGTTGAACCACATATCTCTGCTAATGTTATCGAGGTCACGTGACTAGGTCTTAGCACTCGGCCTATGCCAATATCATGTTCCCCTATGGGACATTCGCTAAAACATGTGTCTCTTGGCATATATATATATATATATATAGGCTATAGATATAAAGAAGAGATGGGAGGTCCTATAGAGGAGGAAAGGTGTCCTTTGTGATTTATAGGAATTGATTGAGGGCGGAAAAGGAGTTGTATATAAGAAGATGGTGCCGTTAGCCCCGGGAAATATCTAGATGTAATAAAGCATATGCCCTCTGCTGGACTATACTTACAACATATATCATATACCTCTCAATCATAGCTCTCATAATGATTATACCATTAGTATTATGCTAATGCTTGCTTCGTACGGTTTATTCAACCGTTCATGAATAAACATGGGAGTAACTTTATACTCTAATCGCTCGAGTAAGAAGGGACGCACTGTCGCTGATAACCTTATCACCTGTTGAATGAAAGACCGTCACGCAGGAGCTGCGTAAACTAAGCAAATTTCCACTTGCTGGCGTGTCACACTAATGATCTCATCTTACCTCCTATTCGGACTGAAATACAGAAATATCGAATAACTCGTTTAATATCTGATCCCCGAAACAATGCATAGAACAAGAATTGTAGATAAACAATGGGTTAAAAAGATCGGTCCTATAACATTTTACGATCCCTCTCACCATTACGGAAGTATTTAGATTCTTCGCCTCCTCCTCTCCTAGAAAGTCCGTCACGCAGGGGCTGCGTAAACTAAGCAGATTTCCCATGTGAAGATTTACAATAGAGAAAACCTGCATACTGGTAACACATCGCCACCGTGATTAAATACAAACGGTAATGAGAAATCTTACAGTTAATTAAAATATATTCCCAACTGAAATGGCTTCTGAATTGTAAGAATAATTTATATTTTAATAACTCAAATTTTAGTAGGGGGCTTATGAACAGAACGTATTTGCATAAATCTCACAAAGTAACGAAGGTAAGGTAAGGTTAGAAACGACAGGTAATGTTAGAAGAAGCTTCCACCTGAGCCGATCAGTTACGAAAACGGCCGACCTAATCCGAACTATACCCGACCTCAGACTTCATACAATTGCAAATATCTCGGTTAATATTCAAGATAGAGAATAAATGTATATAAGAATATTTATAGTAAATTTCATTTGCAATAAGATTGGTTATATACAATTTTTCGCTCTGATGCATAACAACGGAGATATTTCGAATTTTCGAAAATCCCCCACTCTAACCCCCCCCCCTCCCTCTAGTCCGATTTCAGTCATTAACGACCTTGATCTGTCTTTTTACATAAAACGAGTTTCCTCACGATCAAAAAAAAAATGCTATCGCTAGAGAGTTAACACACAAATATATATAAATATATATATATATATAAAGATATATAATTTTGAACCAACCTCATTTTCGTCATCTCCTGGGTACTATCGATGGTCATTTGAAGAAATTTTCTTTGAAAATCGAGTCATGAGTACGACCTCAATAGCTGATTTCCCTGAAGAGTAATATGCCTAAACCCTTACTATTCCATGTCCGATTTCGGCTAATAACATATGATGAGCGTTTAAATATCCAGAATACATATAGATGAAATTAACATTTTCCAGTCCAAAACGTAAAACTATAATTGATAACGATATCTCGCAACGAATATGCATAATAGAGGTCCCATGGAAACAATATTCAGTATTTAAACTTAGAATAAAGAGTTTCTGATATAACAGATTAATCTTGTAGGGACATGGATTGGGGTTTTACTGAATGCCTAAAATTCCAAATACCTCGGTTAATATTAGACAGATAAGTTGTTCGGTACAATTTTTCGATCTGATGCTATCCCCCCCACCAGCCCGGTACCGGTTTCAGCCATTCACGAACTTATACTTTATTTTTACATGAAACGTTTAAATGTCGAGTTTGGTAATAATTAAACGAAAAGAGCGGCCCCTAGAGCGTTAACAGACACAAACACACACACACACACACACACACACACACACACACACACACATATATATATATATATATATATATATATATATATATATATATAATTTTATACAGATCTCATTTTCGTCCTTTTGGTTAGATCGATGGACATTTAAGGAAATTTTTCGAAAATCGCGAAATGTACAACCTCAATAACTGATTTACCCCAGCGTTTTAAATCTGCTAAAACATTGTTATTTATTAACGTTTGTTGTCCTACTATGGCTAATGGGGTGGGGTATCAACAGGTTACCACCATTTTCTAGCCAAGGAGGGACTAAAGCAGTTGGCCACTGAATAAATCCCTAATACCGAGCCGGGAATCGAACCCACGACTCTAGGTTTGCCATATATTAAGGTCCGTATGATTAAGATGAAAGCCTTAACTCACTAAGCTAAGTAATCAAAAACACAGATATAAATCATATTTTATTAAAAAGTTTATTCAAATTTTAGTATTATTACAATGGCTTCATACTGTGTGTTTAATAATGAAGGAATGACAACCAATAAATTATCATAAACCGAAATAGATTGTACGGAAGTCTGTTAAAATATTTAACTATAAAATCGATAAATGACGGGAGAATATAAATAGATACAATTTATATTAAACAGTATGGCCAAATATAGGATGTTTCATTGGCTTAAAATTATAGGAAGCCCGACACGCAGGGGCTGCGTACACTAAGCACAATCTCTTGATTCTGGAATGAAGCAAAGGTCTTACAGTATCTGTCTCCATTTTAGCAGATTTCCCTTATGAAATTTTATATATATAAAGGATGATATTTTTCGGAAATCTCTTGGGATCTCAACGCTTGATTTCTCTTTAGGTACACCCCTGTAAAATGCCTTGGCAATGAAGAACAGAATGAGTCCCATAGTAAGTCCTTTAGCAAGCAACTGCTTTCCAAAATAAATGTAAGCGTTGGAAACACTGCATGGCGAGATGTGTCTCCAACACTAGGCTCCTGACACACTGCATGCTGAAGTTGGGAAGTTGGTCTGCCTAGATGTGGGCATGTGTCTGTTTGGACAGAGCTGCCTTCGTTTCTAGTCTACAATTGTAGCTCGTTCCAAGTTCTGCGAAAAGCTTAATGAATGAAGCGAGCCTCCAATCTGACAGCAATTACATCTCTCGTCCCATCTCCTCTCCTCGCTGTCATTTCTACTTAACGTACACCACGATTCTACGTTTATTATACTCCTGTCCCTTTTCGCAGTGCGGCAGAAAGCTACGGCCCTAAAAAAGAATTAGCTTAGCCAAGATAATTTATTTTTAGAAGATTTCCCCTAATGGAAATCAGTTATTGTGGTCTTACTCATGAGGCGATTATCAAAACATTTCCTCAAATGTCCATCATTCATGTCCAGAAGATGACGGAAAAGTACGTCACGCGTGGGGTGCGTTAACTAAGCAGATTTCCCACTTACGTCCCGTTTTAGCAGATTTCCCTCAAGGGAAATCAAATATTGAGGTTGTACTCATGACGGAATTTTCGAAATTTTTCTTCAAATGTCCATCGATCCTACCTAGTAGATGACGAAAATGAGGTCCGTTCAAAACTGTATATATATATATATATATACATATATATATATATATATATATATATATATATATATATATATATGTGTTTATGTATATATTATATTTGTCTGTTAGCGCTCTAGCGGGCGGAATTTTTGATTAATCGTTACCAAACTCGATATTTAGTCGTTTTATGTAAAAAGTAAGTTCAAGTTCGTTAATGGCTGAAATCGGAC